>JASJUZ010000009.1:600000-1055841 GCA_037159825.1 Tupiocoris notatus | reverse complement strand
TCTAATGGTAGTCCAACAACAACGGTAGTCCACCATATAACCCATATAACCAGAATCTCTCCCTCAAAACGGTACCAGAGTTCCACCGTTTGCATTTCCTCATCTCAATTTCCCTTATTTCAGACGAATGATCTCTCGAAAAATTTTCTAAACCGCTAAATGTGAACGGAACTGTTGGCTCATTTTGGTCCTAAAGAAAACTGCGAGCTTGTCGGTCGAAAGTAATGGCCGACATCAGAATACACTGCTTGCTGGGACGAAAATTTGTCCACGGAGTTTCCTTACGACAACTTCAGTTGGGAAGCCATCAACTTTTTCAACCGAAAAAGAGCGCTTTTGCGGCCGCCGCGGTCTCGATGGGACCTTCGTATCCTCCCACCTAATCGTCTCGCCACGTCAGTAACCATGAGACAGTTCTAATCGCTGTAAAGTGTACAGTAACTCCGGTAATCATACCCTAATGGAGTTTCGAGAAAGAAAACCCTACCCCTCTCCGGGACCTTGATTACCTCCTAATCCACTAAGCGCTGATGGCATCAATGGTCATTCTCAGATGTTCTTCGGCTTTTTTCGTCACTATTTCACCTTCTTGATACTGCATCGCCACGGCACCGCTGGTAATGCCTTCATTCAACTGTTTAAAAAGCCACCGACTTCTGATCTTCTGAAGTGATCTTGTAGTTCTCGACTCATGAACGAAATGCTTTACCATTGTAGGATCATCAGAATGGAAAGTCAGAATGGGGAAAGGTGTCAGAATGGGGAACCCATCAGTTCTTCCAATTATATTTAAAACATACATTTTTATTTACAACATCAAATTTTGAGGGGGGTTAAAAGTTTTTTTTTTCTTGGGCGATTACAATGGTTTATTATTGAATAATAAACCAAAAAAGGAGAACAAGTCGCCGTGGTTTTCTCCCCCTCAACCCCAACAACGAAGAACGATAAATGCGACAAAGCTACGACGAAGAAATCATTGCACTCTTCTTTAGAAATGTCCATAAAAATTTGAGAAACCACTCAATCGCCTAAAATGATCACGGTCCTCAATTGATTCAAGTGACATCCGGCACCTGGAAGATGTCGAGTCGAAGGAGCGTACGTTTGCTCGTTACGTCTGAGGTTTCGCAACATTCGCCTTGAGACCGGTAGTCGAGATAAGTCGAAGATACGTTTTGACATACGGCAGTCAAGAGACTACAAATACAAGGAGGTAGAAGTATCCGCGTGTGTGTCCTCCGCTGTCGTTTGTTTGTGTCGGCTTTGCCCGATACTCCAAGCGACCGAGGGGATCGCACATTGCTCCATTTCACACTAATCGCACTTCGCAATCACCCACGTAATTAAGTCAAGGTATATTCCTACCTGTACATGGTAGGATCCAGGTATGCATCCAGGACTATCAACCTTAAAGAGGGAGAAGAGGCTCAGTTTTACCGTATGGTCGGTTGGTCGAGTTCAGGTAAGAGATGTTCTTGTCGCCGACGCCGTAGGGTTAAATTCTATAATTAACAAGCTCTCTCAAACCTCAACTACCATCGGAACGAACTCATCTACTCCCGGGGCTTGGCTGTTGACTCTTTCCCAGCGCATGACCTCTCTATTAAACTACGAATAATTAAATTCCTCCAGTTTACCTCTAAAGAGGAAAACAAGAGAGGATCATTTAGCTCTATTCCGAGTCTGCCAGACTGACTTAGCGAGAGTTCGACCATGTTTAAGTATATGGGCTAATTTTATATGGCTCAAGTATCACAAACGAAGAATTTTGTAAAAATTTACGCAGTACCTTGCAAAACACTCTCAATCAGAGTGAAACGTCACCTCCTCTTATTAGGCTAATACTATAACTATATAGGTAACTATAACTGTACAACTTTGTAAATGAAAAGAAGACCGGTCCCTAAGAAACAGAACACTCTGCGAGTCTTCGATGGTTTCAAAAAACCAAATTATTTTTCAGATTTCCCAAATTGAAAAGCGAAGAGTTGGAAAGTATTTTCGAAAAATAGGCCCCTGGTCTTCCTACCCGTTAGCCGAGTGTCAATAATAAATCGCTTCAGTCAAAAAAGGATACTCTCGAATTTCAATTTTCTCTGTGGGATACCGGCAACCCGGTTGTCACGGAAGGTTTAATAACGATTCATCGTCCTTCACCGAGTACCAACTTCGTTATGCAAACGGAAAACAAATCGAACGGAACACCGTTTGACTCGGCATCCTTTCTATATTAATATTTCATGAAGTCCGCATTTCGACAAGTCCAAACGAGGTTGCTTCTCATGAGATATCCCAATGAATCGTCGTAAATGGGTCGATTTATTAATTTGTTCATAATTATTTTAACGTATTACTGATATAGATTTGTTTCGTCTTGTAATTGAACGCAGTGTGTATTTAAGACCTCTGCAGGTAAAAAACGCTACGAATGATTGTACGGTGGTTTATTATTCCTTCGCTTCAATATTGATTTAAGAAGACTATAAATTTGTGATAGTAATTATTTTGAACATTTGTGAACGTTCCCACGGAGAAACAGATTGGTAACTATCAGGGAAAATTCCGTAGCAACTATTGTCATTTTAACCATTTTTATTTTTCTTAATTCTCTTCTTTCCTTAATTTCCTAATTAAAAGCTGGATTTTTTGCCTAACTGTACAGCTGGAGAGTGTTTGACGACCATTCCAACGAGTATAGAGCGTTTTTATAGCTCCTAGAACTCTCGTGTTATACCCTCATGTCAAATTTCTGAAGAGCTCCAAAATTCGATACAAAAGCTGTGATAACTCGAGAACCAATCAAGCTATCGACCCCGCGATGGTCTCATTCGATTCAGCGTTCAAAAATCTATCGAAATTGATACCAAATACACATTTTTCTGAAAAACCTTGGAAAATATTAATTTTCTCCCCCTCAAAACCCCCCAAAATACCCATAAAATTGAGCTAGCAAGTTGGTTTAAGAATTGGGCCGTTGTGAGACCGAGATTGATTTTTGATGAAAATTTCAAGAATGTAGCTATTATAGTTTGGCCGGAAAAGTTTTAACTGCGTACGGCGGACAGGCAGAATTTTTTTATTCGATATTCGGATTCTACATGCCTTGAAACGTAAACCATCAAATTTTGAGGGGGTTAGAAAAATCTTTTTCCTGGGCGATTACAATTGTTATTGAGTAATAAAACAAAAACCTGTGTAAAAATTCAGAAAACACGTTGCTCAGGCTGGAGTCTAGTTTCCAAAATGAGGAAACATACACGTTAGTGGAGCTATGCTAATTCAACTAGGTCGCGCGCCTATCTTGTGAGCGTGTGGCAGTTCAAGTAAAGCTGACACGCTCGAATGGCCAGAAGCGCATGATTCGATCCGTCTTGTTATTAGTTGGTATAGCCGATGAAGAGCTATTGTCTCAATCCAATCTGCCGGCGATCTGTTCTCACATTGGAAGCGTTTACGCCCGACCCTTCGTCAGTGTATGAGAACAAACAGTGTCCGCCCGAGAGCGAAGGGAGGATCTTTACCGGCCGAACGGAGATGAGGTCTCCGAGTGATGAAGGAAGGACTGTATGCTCTGAACATTGCTAAGAAGTCGAGATCTGGCCATGGAAGACCGGCCTAAGCTTTGCTTGGAGTATATTTTTACGAGGTGCTCTCCGATATGATCGCCGACACGTTCCTCTTCGGCCCTTGCTAAATCAAACCATCTGTCGGTTCGGTTTTGGTTGTGTTAGTTTATCGCTTATAACCCTCGAGCGCCAGGTGCATCACTTTGAATCTGCCGAGGACCATTACACATCGCCTTGTTTCCCACAGATTTAACTTTGTACTGCCTTTGTGGGCATTCCAACGTCCAAGAAGGAAAACGGAATAAGGTAAATACTGATATATTGACCTTCCGTGCGAAGTGATTCTCTAATTTGATACAATTTCACTAGAAACACCTCTTATTTCAAATTGCAAGGGCAGCGCGCGCAACTGAGTTGAATTTTGTTAAGACAGACCAAAAATGTTTGAGTTTTCGATGAGCTATTGCAACTTGTAGCAATAAATTCAAATCATAGATCGTTTCTGAATCAACAATTATAATAACTTAATTTTGCAAAATAAGTTACCATCATAGCTCGGATGGTAAAAAAGCACCAAATTTTCATCCTGGAAATTAAAATAATAATTTTGTAGTTCATTCAAAACATTCAAAATATTCAAAACCCAAAATGTACCTAACTCAATCTTCAACAAAGACTAAAGAACGTTCCACAAAACCAGTTTATGAGTAAAATGAATAAGTTCGAACGAACGACGATTGTTGGAAATAATTTGTATTCAGAGAAGGCGGTAGTTGGAAGATTAATGGGTTAAGATAAGGGATCGAATGGGTTTTTGATCAGGATCGAAAGACAAAGAAGCAACTCATCGTTTCACATAGTTTCACGACCAATATCACCATAAAATACACAGTACCGGTTACAGGGAATTATACTTCAATCGGCATTTCGTATTATTTCTGTTGAGTTAGTATCATGTCAATAAGAGCGAGAGATTTCAAGCTGCGACGGCGAGAGAGGAAAACGACCGAGTGAATTCCAGCATCGCCACCTGGTGGGGAGTTATGAAAAACTCGCTGGAAATTAATCTTTATTAAAGTCAGCGGTGGGAAGGCCACAAAAGGGACGCGGAAAGAGACAAAGTCAACAAAAACTCTCGCGTTAAAAAGTGTAAACCTCTAATGACCGGCGGTCGAGATGAGAGCGCCATAGTGGACCTCCCAGGGACACCTTTAGGTTGTCTCTTCTTCTTGTCAACTGTGTTCTTCAACCGAACCGACAGACGTCTTCCGCCGGTATCGTCAGTTAGAAATTCAACTTTCACCGGCGGTCTAGGAAATAATTTTGAGACGAACTAGACCTGCAGTTTCTTGCACTTGCGTGATTTTTTCGTTTGGTCTGACTTTGCGTTGAAAATCTGGTGAATCTATGGTGCACTGGTTCCTATAACTAAATAGGCAGAAGGGTATTAACTGTGCATTATTCACAAGATTGTATTGAGCAAGAGGTATCGATAGTTTAGAAAAATGAAACGAAATCGACAGATTTAATCTCAGAACTATGAAATTTGGCCCAGATTTACTCAGATACGTTGTGGACGTTTTGGGCCCGGAATAATACGATGGTAGTTTATTTCTTTTGTCTATTATACTACCCATAAAATTGTATGCTACCCATTTTCGCCATTTTTCTCCATATAACCACTGAAGCGCAAACTCAATCACTTGATGTCGTTTGTTTAGTCTTGAAGATTGATCTAAAAAATTACGAATTCCACAAGTTACTCAAAACTTACCTCTCCTAAATTTTCCTTTTCTATGTTACAGCGAGAGCGAAGCAGCGGTAATGCGAGTCAACAGCTGGCTCTACCATTACTATACAGTCCAGAGCAAACTCCAATACGGTCTAGCTTACGAGCCTGCCGCCACGCAAATGTCCCGAATGGGTACCAACAACAATAATAACACGCAGTACTACCAACATCCTCAGTCAATGTCACCATACCAGCAAGAAAACCAGGTGTACCATCACCATCCGCAAGTTTCACCTTCATCTCATCACCATCAGCCGATACCTCAGGCTCTGGGACATCCTGAGGCGTTTAGATACAGCAGTGGTCGAAGAAGCGAGCCCGAACCTGTGGACTACAGTGTGCACAGTGAAACTGATATCAAGGTATTTGAAAATGGAATAATTTAGAATCATTTTGACAGTTTTTCCATTAGCTGACTACTTAAAATGGTTAACAAGGTTAATGTATCTT
This sequence comes from Tupiocoris notatus, assembly GCA_037159825.1. Classification (NCBI taxonomy): domain Eukaryota; kingdom Metazoa; phylum Arthropoda; class Insecta; order Hemiptera; family Miridae; genus Tupiocoris; species Tupiocoris notatus. The sequence continues at coordinate 1,050,030 of JASJUZ010000009.1, read as the reverse complement.
CCACATTTCAATTCTTTCTTTTCTCTTGTTTGCAACATTAGAACTGACGTAGAATTGAATCGATTGAAATTCGTTGTTCCCAGGTGGAGAGTTCACCAAGGTCATCGCCAGCCTCAGTGGACCTCGATCGAGGAGGTGGTGGTAGTGGAGGTGGAGGAACTTTGCTCATGTCGGCCACTCAATCACTGGGTAGATCTCGACTGCTGGTCAAAGCTGCTACTACATTGGACCCAGCTGAACTGATGGACCAGTGGAATCCCAGCCCACCCTGGTCGGACACTGCTCTGCAGAAGGTTCCAGACATCCTACACCAGGTAATTGCCCGTCAAAAACTCGACAGTTTTCACTTCAGTTGATATTTCTTTGAAGACATTATAAAGTGGTAACTGCTTGTTTTTTTCAGGACCTTAGTCCTTACGTGACGACAACTCCTCCTACCCCTGGGTCAGCGGTTTCCTACCAGCATCCTCCACCTCCAGCGTTTACCTTTGATTGGCCACCTCACGAGCAATATGTGCCAAACGTTAACATGAACATGAACACCTCGCTGGCCCTTATGGACGAAGAACATTCCCAATTGTTGAACATGGGAGGCTGCTGGAGCCATCACCAGACACCTGCGACCGCATCTGTTGCATCTGACCATCGGCTGTTCCCGCTGCAGCCTCCACCGCCTCCACGGCCTGCTCTCTTGCTTCGTCTTGAGCAAGAATCGACCACCGAGCAGCACATTCTCCTCCCAGCTACTGCCAAAGGTAAGTTCACTAATCATTGAGTCAAAGTACCATGGAAAAATCGTTCTTTATTCTGATAATTGGTTGATCAACAGTCTTTCGCAAATCGTTTCCTGAATCATTGGCCAGTTATCATGGCGAGTTCTAACGTCCCCTAAAGGTGCTTACAGACCGCAAGTGTTAGTGAAAACAAATGTTATTAACATAAGATGTTGATAACAATAATGTTTGTAACAAAATGAGATAACCTAGAAAATATGTTACCAACATTGTTGGCAACAATGTCGTCAACTTTTTTGTTGCCAACAATTCTTCTGTCTTTTTTATTTGGGTCTAGTTCTCTAACAATGTTATCCACAATGTTAGTCGCAAATAATGCTGGTTTTGTTATCGCTCTTGGCTCGATAACAAAATTCTGTGTCGCCAACAATGTTACTAACAATGTTAACGGAAAAAATAACAACGTTACAGAAAATGTTGCCAACAATGTTTCCAGTAACATTTCGGGGGAGGAATTGTTATCAACATTTTTCAAGTGCCGTAACAATGTTATCAACAATTCCTCGCCCGATGTTGATAACATTGTTGCCAACAATGTTGCGTTCGGTGTGAAGGAAAGTTACTGAAAAATGCTAATAACAATGTTTTCAACAATGTTATCGTCCGGTCTGTAAAGGCCTTAACAGAAATTATTTTTAAAGACAAAACTTTGCCGTGATTTTCACAGGGAATGGATGTGAATGCTAGGCTAACTGATAGGATTGTTTGGTCCTCTTGAGATGTTGCAAAATGCAAAATATCAGCATGGCAATCGCAAAGAATCGAATTTTACACCTGTAACCACTTTTACCTCCTAATTTTCAGAGTTCTCCACAAACTTTTTTCTTATTGACGATTTCAATACTATCCACGTTTAGAAAACAGATCCGAAGAGCAAACGAAAGCCAACAAAGCATTTTCATAGAAGTGGTTGCGGAAGAAATTATGACATTTTTCCCGAGTCCTGCAGCAATAAGGGGAAAATTTTTGCTTGATTTGTATTTACCGCATGGCAAGCATTGTTGGCTTCAGGTGTTAAGAGCCACACGTTGGAAATCAATGCGTTTCCAATGTTGCGAGGCGCCTTGACAACTTGACCGCGCAGCTAATAAGGCGGAATGTGTTGGTACGGCGACCATTTTATTATTAGGAAAAGGCGAGGACTGCAGATAGGATACACAGAGATGGCGATTCTGCTCGGGAGAAACCATCTAATGTGAAGAACACTAGGAGATACTTGGGCATTGAAAAGAAAATGTCTTCAGCGGCTGTCGTCACGACTTTGGCTTAGCTGCAAACGCTTCAGCGCTTCGTTAAGAAACATAAATAACGATCGTTCAAAAGCTTTTTTGTTATTAAAAAGAAATCATTTTCTCAAAAATTATTTTTTACCCTACTCACAACTCCCGAAAATTATATTTGTTAGACAAAATAAAATAAATTTATACTTTTTTTTCTAGTTGATGTGTTGAGTAAATTAGAGATCAGACTACCTATTCATCGAATATTAATTGTACATTTTTTCTAGCCTCTAAAATTACTAAAATTACCTATTCATCGAATTTCAATTGTACATTTGTTGTAGCCTCTGAAATTACGGGAAACCTATTGGTTTTTTAATTATTTTCATACGATTCCACATCAAGGAATCAAATGTCTGCTGGTTCAAACATAGTCTGCGTGCTATATTCACCGATTTTCCGGTAATTTATCTCCCAATCGATTTTAAACCTTCATATCCCGCGGCTCAATTGAAACTATTTGAAGACAGCACTAGCAAGGCAATTTATTTAATTAATAATTACAGCAATGGAGAATGTCAAATGTCAGCAGGAGGTCAACATTGTTAAACTTGGGAAAGAATAATTCCGAAACCGAGTTTCTCTCAAGAGCCAAGCCAATAAGCTCTGCCGAAATCTCGTACATTATCTTTCTACCTCAATCCTTCTAATACCTAATCATAGTGATCGAGAGCGAATCGGCCAAAGAAGTAAGGACGTCCAGCTCCGAGAAAAATTCCTCGACGACGCAAACCTTGCATATGTCGAGAGAAGGCATGATGGCGTTACGATTACACGGAACGGATGGCAAATTGCATCTTAATAGGGAAGAGTCTACGGGCGGAATGGTGGACCGTTTTGATCCAAGGGAGCTTGTCCCAAGTCACCTCGATTCGGTTTTTTCACAGTCCAACGAGGGACTTCCGCCCTCGGGTGTTCCCTCATTAAATGCGAATTACAGTGGTTACCTCGTGATCTTCTTGAACGAAATCAGGTAACGCACTCAAACGGTCAATGGGCCTCTTTCATTAGGTTCGAAGGACGCCACTCGAAATTATACGTCATTTCAGTGTGAACCTTTCGAGACAAGAAACTATCAATGAACCGAAAAAACGTTGACCTAAATTTACTCAAGGGTAAAAAATACACTTCGCCCGTTTTTAGGCTCGTGAAGAATAAAAACCGTTTACATTTACATCGAGTCGAAGATAAATCGAAAACAAGACCCGGCCATTTCGCGGGCTGTCCGTTTCTCAGTTTCGTGCTCAAATAAAAGGACGATATTCACTTAAAGGTAACATGCACTTGCATGTCCGCTGTTCGCACTAGCGTTTGAAAGGATTCTATTGTTGCGATGACGCTAAATCGGGTGCTGACGTGAAACGTCACGCGATTCGATTTCGGCCTTTAGTTCTCAAGGGCAAGGGTGATAAACTGGTGCACGAAAGCTTCTCGATTTATTGTGCGAAGACGAACTGGTGATAATTTATGGCCGGACGGGCCGAATAATTGACGCCGAGAGCAATAAGCGAAAACCAAATATGCGCTACGTATTTATTTTTCAAACGAATCAACGCGCACGTATACTGTACAGCTGTCGTTCACCAGAGTAAAATATTAATACAACGAATTTTGCGAGCGGATCTCTCGGGAATTTCGAACAACTGATGACCGCAGATAGGTGAAATTAGGATCGGAAGCTTTTGGTGTACTTACCCGGTTTTTCGCCGGGTATATTCATTTTCAAAAATCGCGTTTGAAAAATATTGAAAAATGATATATTTCGGAAATACCGCGTGAGAACCAAAGGACGAAAATCAGTCGACATTTCTACGCCATTACAAACCTCGCAAAACCTTGAGCGGCCGAAATTCTTGAATTTTTCGGCTCCAAATTAATTTTAGAAATTCTGCGTTTACAGAAAATTCAATAACGTCCAATTTCGCAAGTTCGTAATCAATTTCTGTTTTTTTGTTTCAGACGAAAGGCAAGCGAGTGGAGCTTGACGCTACTCGATCTGTAGATAAATTGAATTTTAATGTAATTTAAATTACAGTATGACATATTGTCAATAAAACCGCTCCTGCAACTGTGATACGATTGTTTTAATTGTAAAGTGTTATCCGTTATCAAACTGTTGTGTTATTTAAGTAGACATTGTATAGAGTATTTTTCTCATTAGAATTTTTCGGGCCGAATCAAACATCCGCTTTGGGTCGAGGCCGGGATGTGCAATCGATCGAAATCCGAGGCGCTTCAAGGGATATATTTTGCAATAAATAGAAAATAAATATAAGTAGAAGTTTTTTTTTTTTTTTTTTTTTTTTTTTTTTTTTTTTTTTTTTTTTTTAGCACGAAATGCCGATCAGTATTGAAAGAAATTGAGGTTTGATGAGCAACAACCAATTTTTTCTACTACTTTTTACTTTCATTATCTATGAGCGCTTTCACTTTCGGCCTCTATGTAATTTTCGGGTGAACGCAAATATTCGTTTCTTGAAAAAATCACATATTTTTTAAGCATTTTGCAATTGTTATAGTCATTTTTAATAAATTTCATCATACGCGATTTTGCGTACCTTGAGATTTTTTGTGGCCGGTTTTTAGTAGTCATCAGCTTTAATTAGAATGAATGACGAAATAGGCCGATGGCGAAAGCGGTTAATTAATAAATTTCGAAAAACCCTCGACCAATTTTCCACACCTTCAAATATTGAAAATGTATCGACGCTTGAAATGGAATCTTGATTTTCCCAGTTCTCCAGTGTGCTCAAAACCTTAAGTATTCAACTAATCTCAGATCGAATTTTCGTGTTCAATTTTCGGACAAAAATAGGAGAATTATTTTTAGGAAATATTTCTAGACTAATTACGACTGTTATCACCATTTGTGCAATTTTCATGTGTAATACTCATTTTCTAGGCTGTTAATCCTTTCCGTCCAGTTAATACGGTCGATGTGAACTCTCGGGTTGCGAATGGCCCTTTGCATGCTAGGCTATGCGAATGTGAAAATTGTATCCATTGTAAATTGTTTTTTACACGTTGTAAATTATTCTCCGATGAAAGATGTTTATTAAAATATACCTTCTTTTCGACCGAATTTAATTCCTCGCCCGTGAAAAGTTTTCGACCGAAATTTCAGCAGAGTTGAGACTCAAGTCAAATGAATTATGATTATTTATTCCTGGGAGTTTTGATGATGATCGCCTCAGGGCACCGTCGCCGTTGAACCGTTTCCTCAAAAATTACGTCAGCTACTTGAAAAATTTCGCTTTCAAAAATATTTATAATTTACAACATTTTCAACCTGTGTAAATTCGGGAGCCACGAAATAACAACCGGTCCACGGGTTGAAGAAGCGAATTTGTTTTGCAATCGCTTTTTCATTGCCCAGCTAATGATTCCCTGGAACTTAATTTCTTCAAAGGAAGCAAAATCCTTCATAGGTTGATGGATCTAGCTCGACAAAAACAGTTAATACTGTTACGACCCTACAAACCAGTAATTATCGCTTCCATAATTTCCGCTCTAATGAACTGCATTGATCTTCGCATCAACTATGGAGTTACATTTTAAATGTAAATTCATTGAGTATTTTATGTTCGCCAATGCAACGCTAATGCTGCACTAAGGGTGTACGGTTAATGATTACGACGAAGAGGATTATGAAATCTGAATTAACATTACCGCTGCTGCCAACTCGTTACTGCCAGAACTATTGTAACGATGTTGTAGCCTCAAACTAATAGATTACTTCGGCTGACTGTGAATCGCTTACAACAGCATCCGAATTGGGTATAAAAAACGCTGCAAATGATTGTACAGTGGTTTATTATTCCTTCGCTTCAAATAAAATTTCAGAAGACTATCGATTTCAGATAGTCATTATTCAGAACATGTGTGAACATTTCAACCGAAAAACAGATTGGTAACTATCGGGGAAAATTCCGTAGCAACTATTGTAATTTTAATCTATTTTATTTTTCTTAATTTCCAAATTAAAAACTAAATTTTTTGCCCTACCATACAGCTGGAGAGAGTGTTTGACGACCATTCCATCGAGTATAGAAAGATTTTATAGCTCCAAGAACTCTCGAGTTATACCCTCATGTCAAATTTCTGAAAATCTCCCAAATTCGGCACAAAAGCTGTGATAACTCGAGAACCAATGAAGCTATCGACCCCGCGATGGTCTCATTCGATTCAGCGTCCAAAAATCTATATACTTTGATTACACGTACACATTTTTCTGAAAAACCTTGGAAAATATGAATTTTCTCCCCCTCAAAACCCCCCAAAAATACCCTTTAAATTGAGCTAGCAAGTTGGTTCAAGAATTGGGCGTCGTAGGACCGAGATTGAAAATTTCAAGAATTTAGCTATTATGGTTTGGCCGGAAAAGTGTTGACGGCGTACGACGTACGGCGGACAGACAGAATTTTTTTTATTGGATATTCGGATTCTACATACCTTGAAACGTAAAACATCAAATTTTGAGGGGGTTATACATTTCTTTTTCTTGGGCGATTACAATGGTTTATTATAATAATAAACCAAAATTCATTCCTTGAAGATAGCCTATGCAGGAAGCCAAGTGAATAAAAAAAATTTAGCGGAAGCTGTCTGGAATTGAAACGACAAAACGAAGAACTTGTAGAACGTTTGCGTTGCAGAGGTTGCTCATTTGGTTTTCTATTTTTGGCAAGATTCTAGCAAGGATTATGGGGAGAGGGGAATTTTTCCACTCTTCTAAAAAATATAAAGTTGATTTAGAAAAGAAATCTGGAAAATAAATTTAGAAAAGAAATCAGCACCATCGCGAAGCACCATTGATTTTATAGCTCAGAAGGCTTCAACTGGATGCCAAGCCGAATTCCCTAGCTCAACGATAGCCAAAAGAATTTTTTCACCGGTACATTTGTCCAGTTATTTAATCAAATAATGATCATCCTAATTTATTTGCAAAAAACTGCTTGAAAAATGGATTTTCGAAAATAAAAAAAAGGAAACTTCTTGAGAAAAAAATTAAAAGATTTATTCATTCAGCAAATTATGGTTATAGTCCAATTATTGAGTTCCCACAGTATAGCAATAAATGGAAGAATAAATGCTTGATGCCAACATTTTTATTCAACATTCATTCAGATGCCAACTCCAACTGATTCTTGCCGTATTCAGACTGTGGGAAAGTCCTATCGCTAACAGAATGATTTTCTGGCCACTAAACGATTTCTCCAACGTCTTGAGCTCAATGCCCAGCCACAACTATAAATCATGCCAAGTCCGCGGCATTGGTCATTGCGAAGTGACTTTAGCACCTATCTCTATTGAAAAGGATTATAGGGTTGCGTGATGCACTTATAGGTTTAACATGTTCGAGCTGAGAATTTACCCTTCCAATATATCATTTCATGATATTCGTGTCATGTTTTGACGTTCCGTCAGCATAGAGCGATTGTTTGACTTACCACCCAAGCTTATGACATTCAAAACTCGAACGTTCGCAATACGAAACTGCGAACTTGGCTCGGTATAGTAAATCTACGGTATGTTATTCACAAGTAAATTAAAGAAAAAAAGAATCATTTTTTATGTTCTTGAGAAATTAAATAATTCTCTGATTTTACTTTGAAACAACTGAGTTGAATTTGGCTAGCTGAACAATGGTGCTGAAAAGTGAAGTTAATAAATACGCTTTTGAATGATTCCAGTTCAATATATAATTTTGAACCATAAAAAACCCTGAAAAATATTTAGTGTTGTTGGGCGAATATCATTTCTATTTATTTGTTTATTTTTGTTTACAGTTTAGTAACTAGCACGAACAATATTGCCTAGGGATCAAAATTCTAAGCTCTCTCTCAATCTTTTTAAGCCCCTTAAAAATATTTTTAATGGAGGAAGGAGTAACTCACATTTTCTACAGTTATAACAGCAGAAATTCTTTAAATTGAGCCCCCTCCCAAACGAGCTAGACAGCAACAAAATCATTGCAATGGATTCTCAGTTTATGATTTGTTGTGCCTGGATATCAAGCAATTTGGCTGCAATGCATGATTATTAAACGCGAGTATTTTAAAAGCAATCCAATTTCGCAGAAAGTTCACGTTCTATTTTATCAATGAGATCAAGCTAAATAAAGTGATTTAAAAAAATTCAATAAAATTAACAATATGGAAAATAACAGAAAAAGATATTTTAAGAAAAACCCTTTGTGACAAATTAGAAAAAAATGTTGAAGAAAAAAAATGCTTGTCACCAAAAAACGCTGCAAATGATTGTACAGTGGTTTATTATTATTTCGCTTCAATATTGATTTAAGAAGACCATCCACTTGTCATTTTAAATATTCCGAACATTTGAGAACGTTCCCACCGAAAAACAGATGGTTACTATAGGGGAAAACTCCGTAGCAACTATTGTAATTTTAATCATTTTTATTTTTCTTAATTTCCTAATTAAAAACTAAACCTATTGCCTAACGATACAGCTGGAGAGAGTGTTTGACGACCATTCCAATGAGTATAGAACGATTTTTATAGCTCCAAGAACTCTCGAGTTATACCCTCATGTCAAATTTCTGAAAATCTCCCAAATTCGGCACAAAAGCTGCGATAACTCGAGAACCAATAAAGCTATCGACCCGGCGATGGTCTCATTCGATTCAGCGTCCAAAAATCTATATAATTTGATACCACGTACACATTTTTCTGAAAAACCTTGGAAAATATGAATTTTCTCCCCCTCAAAACCCCCCAAAAATACCCTTAAAATTGAGCTAGCAAGTTGGTTCAAGAATTGGGCCGTCGTAGGACCGAGATTGATTTTTGGTGAAAATTTCAAATTTTTAGCTCTTACAGTTTGGCCGGAAAACTGCTAACGGCGTACGGCGGACGGCGTACGGCGGACGGACAGAAATTTTTTTTATTGGATATTCGGATTCTACATGCCTTGAAACGTAAAACATCAAATTTTGAGGGGGGGTTAGAAATTTTTTTTTCTTGGGCGATTACAATGGTTTATTATTGAATAATAAACCAAAAAACGTCGATAGAGACAAAAACGCTGCAAATGATTGTACAGTGGTTTATTATTATTTCGCTTCAATATTGATTTAAGAAGACCATCCATTTGTCATTTTAAATATTCCGAAAATTTGTGAACGTTCCCACCGAAAAACAGATGGTAACTATAGGGGAAAACTCCGTAGCAACTATTGTAATTTTAATAATTTTTATTTTTCTTAATTTCCTAATTAAAAACTAAACCTGTTGCCTAACGATACAGCTGGAGAGAGTGTTTAACGACCATTCCAATGAGTATAGAACGATTTTTATAGCTTCAAGAACTCTCGAGTTATACCCTCGTGTCAAATTTCTGAAAATCTCCCAAATTTTTCACAAAAGCTGCGATAACTCGAGAACCAATAAAGCTATCGACCCGGCGATGGTCTCATTCGATTCAGCGTCCAAAAATCTATATAATTTGATACCACGTACACATTTCTCTGAAAAACCTTGGAAAATATGAATTTTCTCCCCCTCAAAACCCCCCAAAAATACCCTTAAAATTGAGCTAGCAAGTTGGTTCAAGAATTGGGCCGTCGTAGGACCGAGATTGATTTTTGGTGAAAATTTCAAATTTTTAGCTCTTACAGTTTGGCCGGAAAACTGCTAACGGCGTACGGCGTACGGCGGACGGCGTACGGCGTACGGCGGACGGCGTACGGCGTACGGCGGACGGACAGAAATTTTTTTATTGGATATTCGGATTCTACAGGCCTTGAAACGTAAAACATTAAATTTTGAGGGGGGGTTAGAAATTTTTTTTTCTTGGGCGATTACAATGGTTTATTATTGAATAATAAACCAAAATGAGAAAAGTAGATAAATATTAAAACTATAAAGTAATTAAATATATTTAAAACCAATAACAGTTTTTAAAAATGAAAATGGAGAAAAACATATCAAAACACTAATTATAGAAATTTTAAAAAATTGAAAACCATTTTAGGAACAAAGTTTTAACACATTTATATATATATAAAAAAAGAAAAAACTGAAGAAAATATTCTTCAAAAAAGTTTTAAAAAATATCAGAAACATTTTTTAAAAAATTAGCTAAATATATTTTTGAGGAAAATTAACCGAATCTTTTTAGAAAAAATTAACCAAATATTTTTAGATAAAAATAGTAAAATGATTTTTTGTGCAACAATTAAAAAACCTTTTTGGAAAAAATCAGAAATTCAGAGAATAACGCAAATTTCTAAATTATCTAAAAATAATAAAGTTCGAAGGAAAATTTGAAAAAATAAGTAAGAAAAAAAATTAGGAATTTTGAAGCAAAATAATAGAAACAATTATTGGAAAAATTGAAATTTTTGATAATTTGGGTACAGTTTCATATAGTTACTGTCGGGTATACTAGTGTTACTGATTGAAGCTGCTTTTATTTTGCCAACCGTAGAAATACTTCGCGAAGACACGTTGCGAATTCCGATCGGAAACGTTCCTCGGCGAAATCGCCGAAGAATCGTCTATTCCGTTGGGTGGGTGGCTTTTCTTAGCTCGGCCGATACTTTATGCGCACACCATTGTCCCAATGGCCAGATATACAATCGATACGGTATTGTCTCCGTGATTTACCTTTCCTCCTTCCTCACAGCCCCTATCGCGGCCGACATCTCGACGAACAACTTCTCCTTCGATGTTTTCTTTATTTTATTCGCTCTTTTATTTCCGCAAAACGATTGCAGTATCGGGCGAAGGATGCTAATACCGCCCTCTATCTAGGCGAGGCTCTTCGAAAGTTGAAAAACACGAGAGTTTAACGGCAGTTTGCACAAGATGACACTATCTTCCGAGGGCGGTTACGTTTCAATGTTATCGCAGGTGGATGTTCAGTTTGCAACGGCTAAACGCTCTCTTCTAGTGAAAAACAACTTGATCCATTTGTTTTCAAGTCATTTCACTGGGAACGAGCTTGTGTAGCTTGTAGTGGAATCACGAAAAATTGGAATAACGCGGAAAAATTCAGTGATAAAAATCATAGGGCACCCAGAACGAACATTTAATGATCTTAATGCCAATATTAATTCCTAGAAAGTGTATAAATTAAAATATAAAAAAACTTTGAGCTCTTTCATCTTCGAGTCATGTACAAACTCATATAACGTCGTGATGTGGCTCATTGGGTCGATAGTTTATGAAACCACTGGTCTGCATAGATCAAACAGTGCGACCATGTTTGAGTCGGTAACAGTTTTAAAATTATACAATCATGAAATCAACCATCTAATAACCAACAAACTCGTACCAAGGCCGCAACGTTAGTAAACGACAACTTTTATTGTAAAACTAACCTGGGAACCCGAAAAAAAACCATGCATGAGATAGATAACACAGCAGAGCACATGTGAGCCTGACGATAGAAGCCGTTTTGTGAAATGACTTCGTTTTTATAGAAAGGACGCTCAAAAATAAATGGACAGCCCTGTTGTAAGGGGAATCAAGCGTCATTCACTTATGGCTACCCTCGTAATGTCCACTTCAGTTTATTTTCGTTTTATATTTCGACTCAAAATTATCGCTTTCCAATCGCTTAGTTTCAGTTTTATAATTTTCATTTTTCGCACATCTGGTCTCCAAATTCAAATTTTCTTAGTAACTAAAATTCTTAATAAATTCATTCTCATTCATGCTCTCAACGGAGTCAATCATTTATAATAGTCCTGGAGCCAGCTCGAAAAAATGGTCGCAAAAGGTGTATAATTTTTAGATACAGAAATTAAAAGGGCCAACAGCCGGCAGACTAGGCTTAATTGTCTATATAAATAGAGTAGTTTAAATGGGCAAAATTTCATTTGTCCAGTTTTAGATTCATTTTTGCATGAAATTATGCAGATTTTCGAGAGATTTTCTTACAGGCCTTGTAGAATCTACTTGCCGAATTTTAGTTATCCAGAAGAAGTTGCAATTTCGGCCAAATTTGGCAACTTTTGACTTGCACCATTTCATATTCCAGCGGCTTTGAGCCGGCAGACTAGCATTTATGTGTTCAGGAAAGTTGGCCCTTTTAATTTCTGTATCTAAAAATTATACACCTTTTGTGACCATTTTTTCGAGCTGGCTCCAGGACTATAATATTTAATCAAGTTCATACTGCCGAGCCCCCAACCAAACACTCAATGTTAATAATCAGTGTTCGAATACGATATTGATTTTCGCGATTTTGATACGTATATTGATTTTTGCAGCCCTAGAACAAAAAATGTCAATTCAGCATAAATATATACTCATCATCTTCATCTTCAGCTTTTTCAGCCTGTTTCCTCACAATTTTCAATTAGGTCCCTTATTCTTCACCATTTTCGCCATCTTCCCTCAGTCTCTAATCTATCACTGAAGCTGGTTGGAAGTACATCAACTGGTTTCGCTCTACGGTCGCTCATCAGATGCTGTAATGGATGCCTTGGTAGATAAGATGAACCGATATCTGTAACTAATGGAGCTAGAGAGAAACAAACAATATCGATTTGAAGATGTGTTGGCCTTTTGGGTAAATAATGAGCATGTGAAGAGCTGTGAAGAAAGTGACAAACAATCGAAAAGTAGAATTGAATTTTATCCGGCTAATTGACGAGGTAACTGACGTTTGGGGTTCATCAATAACTGCCCACGTTCAAGTTCACGGCGAACGGGTTCAACTTTTTATTGTTCGCTGTAGTTGATGAAAATTCCTCTTGTTTACAATGAAAAAGTTTCAAAGCGGTCGTCGAGTGTGCATGGGTACTAAAGGAAACTAAAAATTTGCCTTAGCAGGTTGGTTAAAAGGCGGTGTGTCAAGGTGGCATTTTCTTGGGTTACAAGAAGAAATTTCGCTTCTGTATTGATGAACTATGAACGTCGTTGAATTGGTAAATACGAATTTCCTCCCCTCAAAACTCCCCAAAAACACTCTATTTTATAGCTTCGTCAGAAAAGTGTTGACGGACAGAATTTTTTTTAATCGAATATACGAACTTACAAGCCTTGAAAAGGAAAAAATCAAATTTTGCAAGAGGTTAGAAAAAAAATTTCTAGGGCGATTACATTGGTTTACTGTTGAATAATAAACCAAAAGGCTGCAGATGGTTGTACAATGGTTCATTATTCCTTCGCTTCAATAATGATTGATGAAGATTATCCATTTGTGATTGTAATTATTCCGAACATTGGTGAACCTTCCCACCAAAAAACAGTTTGGTAACTATAGCAACTGTTGTAATTTTAATCATTTTTATTTTTCTAAATTTCCAAATTAAAATTTGACCTTACGGGTGTTGAAGAGAGTGCTCGAAGAGCTTTCCAACGAGTACCTATACAACGATTTTTATAGCTCCAAGAACTCTCGATTCATATCCACATGCCAAATTTTTGAAAATCTCAAAAATTCGACAATAAAGCTGCGATAACTTGAGAACAATTAAAGATATCGACCTCACGATGGTATCATTCAGCGTCCAAAAATCTATATAATTTGATACGAGTACACATTTTTCTGGAAAACCATGGAAAATATGAATTTTCTCCCTCTCAAAACCCCTCAAAAATACCCTTAAAATTGAGCTAGCAAGTTGGTTTAAGAATTGGGCCGTTGTAAGACCGAGATTGATTTATGTTTGGATTTTTGGTAATATCAAGAATGTAGCTATTATAGTTTGAACGGAAAAGTGTTGGCGGCGTACAGCGAACGGACAGAATTTTTTGGTTTATTATTCAATAATAAACAATTTTTGCAATCGCCCAAGAAAAAAAGCATCTCTAACCCCCTCAAAATTTGATATTTTACGTTTCAAGGCATGTAGAATCTGAATCTATAATTTAAAAAAAATTAAAAATGGATAGCGATGGTGTTGATGGCTGAAGAATGAATCGAACGCCAAATCGGACGCTAAATATCAATATCCCAAGTAAAACCGTCAATTAGTACTTTTAAACTAGATCATGGTAAAAAAGGACAGCTGGCAATATTCAGTAAAATTCTGAACTGAGTTGGAACTGATTGGCTGAATCTTGAAATTACCTCAGTTCCTTTGATCGGTGATAAATAAGTCTTATCATGTGAGCCGAACAAACTCGAAATTTTCGGATTAGTTTCAGTTTTCATTTATAATTTCAAAACGGCACATTCTACCGTAAATCGCAAAAAGAAACGAATTAATGGAAGTTAAGCTCTTAATTGAAAAAGATACTAAAATTAAAAATTTGATCTATTTATAGTGGTGCAATAGACGGACGAAAATTGACGTTTTTGTCGAGGTCGTAGTAGGAGAAGTAAGGATTTCATTGGGTACATAAATAGCCGAATTTCAATGTTATAGTATGCGAAAAATTCACACATTGTTTTTTCCTGTAGTGAACTAGTTTCAAAACATGTAGCTGCAGTCTCCTTTCTTCGCTTATTTTCCTCCTTAGCTCTAAAATAGAGAACTTTTGAAAAGGAACTGCCCACGCCCCAGGTCACGGACTTCTGTTTCCTCGATTGCGAGGAGACGGTAAGTTTTCACAATACCGTCGGCTTGTTACCTTTTCGAAAGCGGTTTTCTAACGAGATTCTCAACTTAAGGCCCTGGCCTGGGGTTACATATTTGGCAAAGGGCGATACCCTTGTCGGTTCGCCCTAGAAAAGATGAGGACCCTCGTTGAGACATTAGCATCCGAACAATGCGGCAGTTTGTCTTTTGGCAACACTCGTACATCGATGCCTTGTGAGTGCAAGTCGCGTTGGAGATGAAATCCATTATGCCCCAAACGAGGACTGAAATGTTGCACTATTGCGTCGTGCTCGGAAACCGTGATTTTCGAGGAAAAATCATTTTTTAGCGTGTTATATGAACACTAGGGGCTAAGCGCCCCTGGCGGCTTCACCACTCAACTCCCTGTCGGGGAAAGGGGGGCTCCGCCCCTCGCTACCCCTTCCCGTGACTTAAAAATCGGTGGGGGTAATGTCCTTTTCACTGCTAGTAGTTTATTATTTTATTTATTTTTTTTTTATTATTATTTTTTTATAAACAACTTGTAGTTTATTATTTATTTGTCAGTGGAGAGTGAGAATCTATAGACATTAGTATTAGGAGTTTCTATAATTTGGTAAGTACCTAGGTGGAGGTGTTTTCATGTTTTCATAAAGTAGTGGGGTTATCAAATTGCGCAAAGTTTTAGCCGAGGTAGACATAACGACTTATAAGTTTTCCAAGATTTGTAACATGCACAGTGTATAACTTGACAAAAAGTCGTTAATTCAGATGTTTGAATATACCAAACGATAGGTAATTTAACTGTCCACATTTTACCCATGTAATGTACCAACCCATTTGTCAACAGTTTGTGAGGTTTTCAACAATATTAGAAGAATATACATGAAAACATCCATTTTTCAACTTTAAACGTTCTTTTCATCCATTTAGGGCGAAAGAAACAAATAATGGAGCATATATTATTGATATACACATCATCAACTATCATTACGCTGAATTTGAGCGAAATCTAAACCAAACAATTTTTCGTGAAAAATCCAAGGGGTGCCCCTGCGATTTTTTCCAACCGATCAGTTAACGATTTTTTACTCCTCTTCTAATACAGATAAAAATCTGCAATTTTTAGGAAAGTTGTATCTTACCGAAATGTATTTTTGTGATTTTTTTCAATTCTCGGAAAATTCTGCAAATGGACCTAAAAAATCAGTTTTTGAAAGCTCGAAAATTGAACTATAACCGTGATTTTTGGGGTCTAAATTCTTCTGAATCAATTGTTTTATTATGCAGAAGTCTTCATTTGAACGCCTTACACACGTATATAGCAAAAAATTTGGTGAAAAAAATTTAAACAGCGTCACAGAAATTATTTTCCCTTAATACGAGTTTTTTACCGGCCGAAATTTCAAGCTCTGCTGGTGAAAAATAAATTTTCGTTTTCAAGCGAATTTGATAGATATTCTTATAGGAAATTTAACGCTGAACCCGAATATGACGTCGAAACGGCGGAAATTTGTCGACAACTATTAGTTTTTCCAGTTCAAGTACTTCACCGTTGTTACGTTTTTCAACTTTGAAAATTTGTTGTACTTACAGTACTGTTCAATTTTAATTAATTAATTATTCCTAAAGGAAATTAGACGTAGAATTCAAATTTGAAGTGAAAACAATCAAATTCTAACAATTTATAAATTTTATTTGATTTTTTTACTGAGTCGAAGTATAGTTTTATTATTGAAAAAAAAAATTTCCCCACGTTCGCGAATTATGAAAAAATAGGTTCTGTGTAAACAAATTGAGGAAATTTAATTTAGGATCGAATAAAAATAAAACACAATTTTTCGACTTTCGCTTCGAGCCCCTCTAAATCAACTTACGAACAAATTCTAGTACTTATTCGTTTAAAGAATTTAATAATCTACAAAAACCCAGAACTTGAACTCCCGAGTTGTGAATTCCTCAAAATTTTGAATTAGCCGCACAAAATCTGCAATAACTCAAGATCCATCAAAGGTATTGACTCCGTTATGGCCTCATTCGATTCAGCGTTAAAAAAAATCTTCTATATGAATTGATACAAAAATATTGTTTTATTCGATATTCGGAGCGGTTGCAGCGGTTTGTTATTGAATAATATAGCGTTGTTAAAACAATTCCGCCTGAGTTTTCGATTGATCAGCTTGTCAATAGCTGAACAATGACGTCGAATCGTCTTATCGCTTATTGCAGTATTGCACATTTGCCGTCCTTTCTCGTACGGGACGGAAAATTTACAGCGACTCCCCTCGTCCTGGGAAACAATAGAAGAAAGAACGCTAACAATACAAACCGACTCCACGTTCGCTTTCGAACAAGAAACGAAGACGATTGTTGTGTATGTATCCATTTATCTATTTTACCGAACAGCACACTGTTTTTCGATGAATACGATCTACATTCGGCTTAGGAATCCAAATGTATCATCAGCGTTCGGAACTAGTCATTGTCTGGTAGTACAGTCATTTCCAGGCCATGCATCAGAGCATAACAATAGTGCTTCGATTTATCGTGACTTCAATAATGGTGAAATCCACCATTATTGAACCTCCGGATGCAAATGAGTGAATTTGCCCATACAGTTCAAGCAATGGTTTCCGTTTTTATTGAATTGAGCACCTTCGGTGTTTGTTAGGAGTGAATATGATACGAGAACGAGATTTTCAACTAATAGTTGATAACGTGGGGGTGGAAATAACAAAATTAAAACGATTACGGGATAGCTGCGAATAAGGAAAAATGTTTTACGTGCGCCACAGCATAAGTAGAGTAAGAAACGCTCGAGACTGATCAGACTGTTATGATTAAATAATATTAAGGTGTATTATAACGATCTAAGTCAGT
The DNA here is from genome assembly GCA_037159825.1 of Tupiocoris notatus. Lineage (NCBI taxonomy): Eukaryota > Metazoa > Arthropoda > Insecta > Hemiptera > Miridae > Tupiocoris > Tupiocoris notatus. The sequence continues at coordinate 1,032,577 of JASJUZ010000009.1, read as the reverse complement.
GGTTCCCAAACTGGGGGCGATCGCCCCTTAGTGGGCGAATTGGGTTCAAAAGGGGGGGATAAATTTTTGGGGGGCGACAGGGGGGCGATGAGTATTAAAAGGCAGAAAAAATAAATCTTTACTATAGGGTAGAATCTTTACTATCGCAGATAAGGGTAAAGTTTACTCTTTGTTGACATAGTTATGAGGAAAAAACTAAGATTATTATATATTTTTTACTTTTATTTTGTAAAAGATTGTTAATACTTTTTTTTAAATAAATTTTCGTTCAAATGTAAAAAAAAGTATGTAAGTTACCTAAATTGTTTGAGAGTTATAAACATATATCTCAATTCAATTCAATTTAATTGTAAATAGTAATAAATCTTTTTACATAATAGCATGCTTTATTATTTGTATACCGACACCTTACTTCAAATTAAATTAGGTATTAGGAGAAGGGGGCGACAGTTGTAAGTCACCCTCCACAAAGGGGTGATGGCCCATAAAACGTTGGGAACCACTGATCTAAGTTATTCAATAGGTAATTCTGTAGATAAATCATTCCATTGAATGTTGACTAGGGATGCATAATATTAGTTTTCGACGTGGGGTTGAGGTAGAGACAATAAATGCGACGTTATCTCATAATTTTGTTTTTATATATCATCTCTTCCAGTATAAATGAGTATAAATAAACATTGTATAAATATTGTGAATACCTTCTATATAAAAGTTTTAAAAAATAAGGCCCAGTAATAGCTCCACAAAAAATATCAATAATAGCTATTAATTGACAGATGTTTCCTGAAGAGGCCCACAGCGGCGAAAGCGCTGGAAGAGATATAAAAACAAAATATGAGATAACGTCGCATTTATTGTCTCTACCTCAACCCCACGTCGAATCTGATGGATACGCGACAAACCACAAAATATTAGTTTTAGTACAGAAATATGCTATCACAGTGGTAAGTACGATTAGGTTTTAGAAAAATATAAAACAAAATATATATAATATTAATCAAAATATATCGATTAACAAACCTCAAAAATGTCGAGTCAGCTCGCACTTCATCAATTCACCAAGTCACTCTTCAATATGAGTAGAATAGCAGAATGGAGTCTTCAAGAATAAAAATTACTTGAACTCTCCAATTTCTCGAATGAAGAGTCTGAAATGAAGAGTGGCAAAGTGCAGAGTAAAAATTCTTAAAAATGGGCTCCACTTGAACGGACTCAAGTGTAGATTCCTTGGCGCAGGTCAGGAAAGACGACACCCACGCCCAAACTCAGGCCTATTGCATAAACATTTATTCAGAATTCTTACGACCCTCGAATGCGCTGTTCCACCTGTTACATTCCCCAACTGCGCGCGCCTTTTCTTTATTTCCTTCAGCTAAACACTTTGATTCACATGTTCTTTTGTCCGTCGGTCTATTGTGAACTTATCTGGCACCGATATCAAAATCGTTTTTACTTGCTAACACGAATTTCGATATTCGCTTATTTATGCGGTCATAGAACGAGGGATTTTTGAACATGACAACGCAATGAGACAGAGTAGAAATATATGATCAAATTGCTAAAAGGTGCTGTGCATCAATTACTAAAAAGCAAGGAATTTTCCGCCCCAACTCATGTGTTTCACACTCGATTTTCCTCGGAGAACCATCTCGTGTTGCCTAAAGTTAGAACTACTGCAGCACAGAACTTTTTCCCCTATAAAGGAGTGCTAGCATTTTATGGTTTTCCGCCGGCGATGAGATCTGCGTTGATTGAGAGGACTGTTTGTAAATTTAGCGAAGTGGAGGGCTTATTAAAATTATATTATCGGAAAAATGATTAAAATAACCTCGTAATTTGTAATAATCAGATTTTTTTTTTTTTTTGTGTGTGTGTTTTCGCTCACTTGCTCATTCTCCAACACGGGCTGCGCCCATATGGAGAATTAATTTCCAATATTCTATTGTTTATGCATTTTCTGATTTGGTGTACAGTCTGTATGGCAGCGTTGATATTTATTTTACTTGTTAAATTAATGGAAATAAAATTTAAAAAAAAAAAAAATTACTGAAATATTTGATTTGATCCTGTTTTCTGTTATTTTATTCTCTCGCTAATCCTCGGAGGTGGCAGGGAAAGCGATTCCTTAAAAGACATATATTACAGCTTATTATTGTCCGAAAGATACACAAATCCTACTAAAGAGAAGCGATGGATTGATGGAAGGCCCATTTTAAATCATGAAGATTCTCCCATGCCGATTTCCTAATTAGGAGCCAATAAGCGAAGACTCTCGAGCGAAGAAGAATGGAGTTTGATCGACAGTCGAAAAGGCCGAGTTGGCGACGAAAGTGGCGAAGGGTAGGACGACTTGCTCTCTTCGACTGACAGTTGAATGTCGCCGGGGATTTCAGAAATTTATCACCTCTTTGTGATGTCCAATGGGATGGGATCTGCGCGAGAGAAGCAACGTGTCGGGGCGGACGGCTAAAGGAAGTTATTTACTGTTGGAGGAAGACACTAATAGCTGCGCACCTTCGCATGTAATAGACAGGTCGGGGTCGGTATTCAACGCGAAGAGAGCACAGAAGCAGTTTAAGTTACTCGATACATTTTTCGATGGAGTTTTAAGCGGACTGAAACGTTTTTAAACGTACTGAAAACTCGGCCAAAGATTTTGGTTGAATACTTCTAGTGACCTTTCCTTCTAATATAATAATCCAAGATCGTCAACCTGAATAGAACAGAAATAGTTTGAAATGTAGTAACGTACTTGTAAAATGATTTACAAAACAACTGTCTGAATATCGGTCTAAGGTGTTGAAAGACATTAATTGAAAAACCGATTAAATTGAATTTCTGTAGATTGAGGGGGAGAAAAACGAGGCGACCTCTTCTTCATTATAGGGCCATAGGTACCCTTGGTCCTATAATGCCCTGAAGAAGCCCGAACGGGCGAAAGTACTCGGCTGAATAAAAAATGGAGAAGAGGTCGCCTCGTTTTTCTCCCCCTCAACCTACAGAAAGAAGTAATGCGACCACCTGGAGAAGATTAAATTGAATTTCATACTGCAAATTGAGAGTCTTCTGTGTTGAAAAAACCCCTCTGGCTGATGACTCGTGAAATTGGTAAAATGCATCGCGTTTACTGAGGTTGAATTCCCCGAGGCAATCCTTTCTCGCGATTTCGAACCGTTCTGAACGGTAAATGAGATTTTTCAATCGCTAGCTTTGTTAGTAAAGATGCCTTCCGATGTTCTTAACATCGGCCGGTTCGGAATCGAAAATAGAACAAATCAATCAGACGTTCGTGTAATCAGTCAGATAAGAAACTTTTAAATCAGCGATCGGCATAGCTGCTCACGAATCCGAAGATGATGCAAATGAAAGCTTACCAAGTTGAAAAACAAGCCGACTTCGAGCCGGTAGTTCACGCGGTATGGCGGCCTAATGGGGAGAAAGCCGAGTATTATAAAACATTCTGCGATCCGAGGGTGAGCTCCTGCCGTTCGGACTGAAATTATCCGCCCAATAAATCGACAACTTTTGAAAGGGGCGAATCGCATCTACCTACTTTTCAAAATCTTAAATACCGAGGCCTTCTGATCTTCGGCGAGCGACTTGGCTTCGGACAGTTTGAAACGCTAAGTGGTTATTCCGGAGCATATGCCACTTGGATGAGATAAGTTCCAATATCTGAACACGGAATGTCTGAATTAGTTAGAAAAGTTAGTTAGAAAATGGGGGAAAAAAAGAAGGACCGGGCAATTTTTAGCTTAGTTCGACACTTTTCTTTAAAGTATTGTTCGATTTTTCTCACGGTTGGTAAAATTTATTACGCGCAGGATAAGTATGTTGTGTCAACACTGTCTGGCAACACTGAGCAGTGTTGATAACCAGGATATCCGAGAACCTGCCGCTGTGCCGGCAGTCCGCTCACAGTTTGAGATTAGTCCGAAGTGAATTATAGTAATATCAGGTACCGATTGTTTCGGCTATTTTATTAGTATCCCTCGGCCGTTACAGAATAAAACAAAGTATAACCAATTATAAAATCGAGAAACTCATTCCGCCGCCGCAACGTTAGAGCAATACAATATCCTCACTGAAAAACTAGCAGGGGACCCAAAAACAGAGAATGCAAAGCCGGACTGGCGTCCTAGCGGGCCCTCGGCCAAATTTATAAAAATTATACCCTCTCCCATAATAATTCTATATGAATGAATAAAAATAGCTTGAATTATTCGCCACTACTTGGTACGTATATAAATGTGTTTAACCAGCCCTATACAAACATGAGCTATTTTCAATTTATTTATTTTGAATATTAGAACAACCTGTCAATTTAAAATCTTCAGATCCCGAAAACAAATTATTTAATTTTGATTTTGAAAATCGGAATAAGATGAAAGAATACTCGAAATATTTTAAAAAAATCTATTTACTAGTTGGATTAATCAATATTAAAACCTGTTCAATGTAAATTTATAGCTCGATTGAAATCTAAAGTTTGTAACTAAATGTTCAATCTACACAAAAAATAATTAATTTCATTTTCAGGGTTTTTACACTAATATTAGGTCAACAAAATATTTTTCAACTTTTTTCGTACTGTCATCTTGAAAAAAAGTTTTCCACGTAGTTTTACTCAGGTTCAAAACTTATTTTGGCCAGGAAGAGATTCGGACGCGCATTTCAATCAAAACGATGGTAAAATCGAATGCAATAATGACAATCGTGGCCTTGATATCCCAACGGCGTTCAAAAACTGTTGAGTGAATTACAAAAATTCGAGCGACCTGGAAAGAAGGCATTTGATTTCGTTTTATTAAGTTCTAACGTTCGTGATCCTTTCGTACGAGAAGGGCGCTATCACTGAAGAACATCGTTTCCCTCTTTTTACCATCATAGCTTGGAAATGTCTCATGGTAAATCACTAGTCGGCCTTGTGATCCCCTGAGGTGAATGAGGACATAAATCCACTCGCGATCACCCGAGTAAGAAAACATTACTCGGTAAAAATGACGGCGATTCTTTTCAAATGCGCTTAATTGACTCGAGGAAGAGTGTGTAAATCTTGAAGCACGATTGACGGATCTCCATTAAGGAAAACGTGCCCGACTTGAGCATCGTCGCTGGTAAAAGTTGTTCGAAGTTGGAGGTTTCCAAGAGATGGAAGAGCCATCAAACCACCTGTTCAGCTATCATGGCCCGGTAGGCGAGTGACATATCAAATCATTGCGATAGCTAGTAAATTACGAACGCCTCCCTTGGAAAGAAAATATGCGGGCGAATAGAAAAACATCACCCAAGGCCCTTCGGGAATCATATTTGCTTTATAGGACAATATACGACCTCTCAATCTCTCCAGAGTTCAGAAGATAGAGCTAAAAATCTGACTTTAATTTGTTTATCTTTTTTTGTTCTTTCCCTTGTCGTTTATCGAGGGGTAATACCTCCATTAACAACTGATTTTTTCCTTCTTTTCCTTGTCGTCGCATTTCTTGATGTCCATGGGGTGTGAGAGATTTCTTGATATGCAGTGGACCCTATGGCTCCACGTCACCGTGAAGATGCCCGAACGGGCGAAAGTGCTTGGCCAGCGAATAAGCTATTAAGTGATGTATTTGATATAATTATCGCACAATTAGTATAACAGGTTTCTCTCGTCTTGAGACGAATTTTAGAGGTGAACTTGCGCTGACTATTCGAGACCAATCTCGGATCGTTCCCAGTCTCATGGGCGCTAGTTATCATAACTTCACCTTAGTTGCTCACCTGTAGGTCGTTATTACAGTTGCTCCGCGTTCGTAGTGACAGATCGAAGATTAACACAAACCAATATGGTACACTCGTAAATTACTCAACTTATAAATAACGGCGAACGGGCCTTCGAAGGCTTCGTGGATAAATATGTTTGGGTTTTGTTTTCAGGACCACTTGTATTCCATTTATATTCATGGGAAGAAACGATGATGCCTCTTTTCTGGCTTTACTTTGGACCCGTCCCCTCAAGGTGCGTTAAGGCGAGAGTTTACCGACATTTTCGTAAGTATCATTGGCTTTGAAAAAAACAATGATCAACGCATCATCGATATAGAATAAAAAATATTGGTCTTATTACTTTTTCCACGTCAAGCTCGGTATTTTGAAAATAATCCGCTCAACAATTTCAACTTTTCAAGTAGTAAAACTGTAAAAAAAAAAATGTTGCAAACGATTGAACAGTGGCTTGTTATTCCTTTGCTTCAATTAGGATTCAATGTGACCATCCACTTGTGATATTTATGAGCTATCTCGATCGTTTGCGAACGTTTCCATAAACAATAGATTGGGTAACTTAAAGATAAACTCGTTAGCTACTATCCAAATTTTAATTATTTTTATTATGCTCAACTATTCAATAAAAAGTTGAATTATTCGCTTAACGATAGTGTTTGTGTGGGCGTTTTATTCTCATTCCATCAAGAACGATTTTTATGGCTCCGTGAATTCATAAGTTATACTATCATGGCAAATTTTACAAAATCGCAAAAATTTCTTGCAAAAACTGCGATAACTCGAGTGTCATTAAAGTAATCAACTTCGTTTGCCTCATATTCGATTTATTGAACAACCATAGTAACCTCCTTTTGAAGTTGGTTAAAAAAAATCTGTATAAATTAATATCAAACACACATATTTATATATTATGTTTTAAAAAACTGGAATGTACGAATTTTCCCCCTCAGAAATACATTCAAAATTGAGGTAGCAATTTGGCTAAAGAATTGGATCATTGAGAGACGCCGAATGATTTTTGGTGAAGCTGTCAACAATTTAGCTATTATAGTTTATTATTCCATAATAAACCACTGGTTGCAATCTTCCGAAAAAGAGATATTTTAAACCTCTTACAAAATATGATGTATTACGTTTCTAAGCATGTAAAATCCAAATACCCAATTTAAAAAAAAAAAAAAAAAAAAAAAAAAAACACACACACACACAACTTTCTGCAAAGAATATCCTAGCTAAGTTATTGAAAATTTCATCAAAAGTCAATGTTGGTCAGACAATGGCTCAATTCTTTAGCCAAACCGCTACCTCAATTTTAAGGGTATTTTTGGTGGATTTTGAGGGTGGGAAATTCGTATTTTCCAACATGCTTCAGACAAAAATGTATTTGTATAAATTTCTATAGATTTGTTGACGCCGAATCGAATGAGACCATAGCTAGGTTTATAGCTATAATAACAGTTATCGCGGCGTTTGTGTCGAATTTTCGATATTTTCTGAACTTTGGCATGAGAAGTTCGAGAATTTTCGGAGCTATAAAAATCGTTCTATAAAGTAAAACATCAAATTGAGGGACGTTATAAAGTATTTTTCATCATTGCAATGGTTCATTATTGAATAATAACCAAAAATGTACAGTTTTCAGCTTAGATTAAATCGATTCTTGCACGCTTCACAGATAATCATTTAAATGCACCAAAATGGAACCATGCAAAAGCCGTCGGAGGGAGGTTCTGGATCGAAAATGGTCCGAGGTACTCGCAAGATAGGCGTCACCATCGACGCCCATTAGCAGCGTTAGTTAGCGTAATGAAGTTTTGGCCTATTAATCAGCCAAGAGATGCTGACCATTGGGCACGCTCTAATCTCAGATCTGGGGTCCCACGGAGTCTCTGGGCCCAGCCAAGGATCCGAGAGCATACCCGCACGTTCCCTCTCCCGTAGTATTCTACCTTGGGCATTTATTCACCTCCAACACCTCCATTTTCCTTTACCTTCGTTCGATCTATAATTAAAACCCATAATACGGTTGACGCCTCTTGGTTCGCTCTGTCTTAGCCACCATAAATTCACAGCTGATAAAAGCCCACCTCTTCAAACCTGACCTTGCCGCATGAAGCCGGAGTCTGGATACCTCGCCTTCCCCCTGCCATTCCATCGTAATATCGATCAAGAACAACACTTATGGAAGAGGCCATCACCGGAGATTCCGTCCGCGATTAAGTGCCTTACCGGTATAGTCATTCTCTTTCGAAAATCCGTTGCCGTCATCTCTCGCCTCTCTTTGCTTCGTCCAAGTCTAATTTCACGCTTTAGAAACACTGATCTCTAATCAATTTTTAGGTCTCTCCGAGGAAATAAATTACACCGCTAAGCAGAAGAGGCGGACCGGAGACATGAATTTACAGCTTCGAGCCGTCTGAAACGACGCCGAAAGTTTGCCATTGCAAGCAAATAAAATCGATCGAATTGCTGTGCGATTTTCATCTTCGGAGCAATGGACGGGAATATTGATGCGAGGTTATCATGTCAGGGTCACCTTGCGTCCTTCGTGCGCTATCTAAAAATACAAATAAATGAAATCGAACAAATTCCACCCGATTTATGTCTGGAAGAGATTTATGTTATTAATCGTACGTGTGCTATTCGTCGACAAGTTCGAGTCCTAAGTCGACGTTCTCCATCGGTACCTATAGTCTTTGAGAGACAAAGTTCTCTATAACCCAGTGTTGCCAGGTCTCAAGCGACGAACCTCGATCAGAAAAAGGGGAAAATTGGAGTTTTATAACAAAAAAGGAGAGAAATATAGAGAGCCATTAATATAAAATTATCAATTGGGTAAATGCCGGTTGAGCAATTTTGTCTCATTTGAAATGCATGCAAAAAACTTGCAGATTCAACAATAAATTGAGGGAAATTGTTTTAAAGAGGGGGAAGCCCACGGTTCAATCAATTATGAAGAAATAAATTTAAATACATTAGGTATAAAAATTGGAATAAAATCAGAATCGCTATAGAACCTGAAAACTTAAATTTCAGAAAAAAATATTATTCTCGCAGTTTCGATTATTTCTACACGGTAAAATATGTAGAAGCCACCGTTGTGTATATATTGGCAAAGCAGGTTACATGACATGACATAAATATATTGTATGAACACTCGACTATCAAGAGAAGTTACTCATTTAGCATACAAAAAATATCCCTCAACTTGTCAGCATGTCAACTATAAAAAACCGCTTTTTTCCAAAAAAAAAAAAAATTGGGAAAGAATGCAAAAACGAAAATGGGGGAGGATTTAAGGGAAAAAGGAAAGAGTTATTTTTGCTTCGTTTTGAGGGAGTTTTCCCCCAAAAAGAGGAGACTTGGCAACACTGAAAGAACATACTGCTCTCTGGCGGCTTCCCAACTTTCTAGTTAATCAGCGGGAAACCTCTTATCACTCTCGTTATCACGACTTCTGTTTCATTATCATTCATTTGTCACCAACAAGGTCACCAACAGCTGATATGACAGAAATGACGCTAATATCACGACTCAGTCGTGTATAACACGACTTGTAACACTATAACGGGAGTCTCACGATGCTCATTTTTTACTGCAATTTCTCGTATATATCAACTATGAATACCCCTTGTATACTTATAAAAGATTGCTGTAACCCTTAAAAAAGTAAAGTCCATTATTCGTCATACATAATGGTCATGCATAATGGTTTTGGCGGCTCTAAATAAACCGTGATTGTTTTAATATGTGCCCATTTAAATTGTCCACAATTTTCGTTACACAAATAATTTATAAATGAGCGCAGTATACATTTCACGCAGTTTACAAACTCCATTATTTCCCCGATAGGATTATATTCCTAGGAAAATTCGAAATTACAAGCTAACTCTATCGAGCCGGAACAAATCACACGCTCAACCGACGTAACTAGAAAGACCAATAGTCGCCGTAAAACTGTTTACGTCTCGTTTGGCATTTCGCAAAGTTGTATCAACTGGTCGTTTCCGAGTGATAAATGTCTTCGACGGAGAAGGGAGTCTATCCGCGGATGATTTACAGGCGGAACGGAGCAATATAAATTAAAAAACCCCTTCGCTGGCGCGGCAGAACAAGTTGGATGATGAATGCTACGACTGAATGATCCAGCGGGAGAAATATTTGTATCAATGCGGGTGGGAGTGGAATGTTAATGAATGTATTTGGCGGTTCGGGATAGAGGAAAAAACAACGAAGAATATTACGTTGAAAGAGGAGATCTTGTATTATTCCACAATAAATCCATATTGTTCCGGCGCCGCGAGAGTTCTCCATGACAACCACAAAGGGTACCGCCTTCTAAGCGGCCTCACACCCGGGCAACAAATATCTTCTCCCTATCGCCCAATAACAATGATTATTAATGAAATTGCTCCCTAAACAAATTAATAGAGGCCCATCCATTTTTCCCATGAGCCTCCAATCGGGCGTATATCATTCGCTTAATCGCTCCGGTATTTTATTCAGCCTCCTCCCCCATCGATGCTTTTTCGGTTTCTACGCCTTCGAAAAGGCTCGCTCTCGATAAAAGTGATGGAGAGAATTTCAAAAACCCGATCGAATCGATCCGATCGGCATTCTGCCGTTTTAAGATCATTGAAGATGTGTAATCGTGCTTAGTTAATGTAGTTATCGTACTTGATAATAAATGTAGTTATTCAAGTCAAAAAGTTAAAGGTTGATGTTGATGTCGAAGGGAGAAGTTGAAGCCAAACGCCAAGGTTTAATGTCGAACGTTGAAGTCAAAGGTTGGGCCGAAGTTAAAGGTTGAAGACGAAGGTTAAAATTTATTTCGAAGGCTGACATAGAAGCTGAACGAATGTTGAAACGTTTATGTCGTATGTTGAACTCAAAATGTGAAATCGAAGTCATCGGTTGCATCCGAAGTCAAAGATTGAAGACAAAGGATAAAGTCGAAGTCAAAGGTTAAAGTTGAAGTCGAAGTCAAGGTTTGAAGTATAAGGTTATAGTCGAAGTTCAACTCAAAGATTGAAGTTGAAGTCAAAGAGAACGGTTGAAGTCGAAGTTGAAGGTTGAGGTCGAAGGTATAAGTTGAAGTCGAAGTCGTAAATTGAAGTTGATGTCGAAGACTGAAATTGGAGGTAGATGTCAAAGTGAAAGTTGAAGTCGAAGTTAATGATTGAAGTTGAATATTGAAGTCGAAGTCAAAGGTTAAAGTTGAAGTCGAAGTCAAAGTTGGATGTATAATGTTATTGTCGAAGGTCCAACTCAAAGATTGAAGTTGAAGTCAAAGAGAACGTTGAAGTCGAAGTTGAAGGTTGAGGTCGAAGGTATAAGTTGAAGTCGAAGTCGTAAATTGAAAGTTGATGTCGAAGACTGAAATTGGAAGTAGATGTCAAAGTGAAAGTTGAAGTCGAAGTTAATGATTGAAGTTGAATATTGAAGTCGAAGTCAAGGTTTGAAGTATAAGGTTATAGTCGAAGGTTCAACTCAAAGATTGAAGTTGAAGTCAAAGGTTGAAGTCGAAGTTGAAGGTTGAGGTCGAAGGTATAAGTTGAAGTCGGAGCCGTAAATTGAAGTTGATGTCGAAGACTGAAATTGGAGGTAGATGTCAAAGTAAAAGTTGAAGTCGAAGTTAATGATTGAAGTTGAATATTGAAGTCGAAGTCAAAGGTTAAAGTTGAAGTCGAAGTCAAAGTTTGATGTATAATGTTATTGTCGAAGGTCCAACTCAAAGATTGAAGTTGAAGTCAAAGAGAACGGTTGAAGTCGAAGTTGAAGGTTGAGGTCGAAGGTATAAGTTGAAGTCGAAGTCGTAAATTGAAGTTGATGTCGAAGACTGAAATTGGAAGTAGATGTCAAAGTGAAAGTTGAAGTCGAAGTTAATGATTGAAGTTGAATATTGAAGTCGAAGTCAAGGTTTGAAGTATAAGGTTATAGTCGAAGGTTCAACTCAAAGATGAAGTTGAAGTCAAAGGTTGAAGTCGAAGTTGAAGGTTGAGGTCGAAGGTATAAGTTGAAGTCGGAGCCGTAAATTGAAGTTGATGTCGAAGACTGAAATTGGAGGTAGATGTCAAAGTAAAAGTTGAAGTCGAAGTTAATGATTGAAGTTGAATATTGTAGTCGAAGTCAAAGGTTAAAGTTGAAGTCGAAGTCAAAATTTGAAGTATAAGGTTATAGTCAAGGTTCAACTCAAAGATTGAAGTTGAGGTCGAAGTTGAAGGTTGAGGTCGAAGGTATAAGTTGAAGTCGAAGTCGTAAATTGAATTTGATGTCGAAGACTGAAATTGGAGGTAGATGTCAAAGTAAAAGTTGAAGCCGAAGTTAATGATTGAAGTTGAATATTGAAGTCGAAGTCAAAGATTGAAGTTGAAGTCGAAGGTTGAAGTTGAAATCAAAGTTGATGTCAAAGTCAAGGGTTGAAGTCATAGTGAAATATTGGAATCGAATGTTGCAGTATAAAGTTGTCAATTATTGGGATGGAGGTCGTACGCCAGATTACTCCTTCGCCGAGCTTTCGGAACAATTTATTTCCTTCATTAGGGCTTGGAGATCATCATGGTGTCAACATTAGTTATAGGAACATTAAAATTTGGTAACTGTGTCAAAAACTAAAAACCTATGAAACGAAAACAAGCAGCTTGTTTGACTGCTTTGCTTTGACTGCTTGTTTTCGTTTCATAGTTGTTATGTTTTGTAATGTTGACACCATGATGATCTCTAAGCCCTGATGAAGGAAATAAATTGTTCCGAAAGCTCGGCGAAGGAGTAATCTGGATTTGTATGACCTCCATCCCAACTTTAAATGCTGAGGGTCGATCTTCCTTTTTCAATACAGTTGCAGAATAACGTTAAACTTGAACGTTTTGAAATATAAGGTTGAAGTCGAAGGTTCAAGTTGATGCTTGAAGTCAAAGTCAAATAATGAAGTTGAAGTCGAATATTGTATAAGTTTGGGGCCAAAAGTTGAAGTTGAAGGTTGATGTCAAAGTTAGAGGTTGAAGTTGAATTGTGAAGTCGAATGTTGAAGTGGAAGCCATAGGTTAAAATCGAATAATGTAGTTGACTAACCTATTGTTCTTCATAAACTCCACTAGTGGGAAAATACGGATAGCGTCCACTCTATCCTCACAGGAGGGGTATATATAAAATAGGAAAAAACGTACGAGTTGTAAAAGGCACGCGCTGTAAAAATTTACACATGCCGTTCATTTTTGGAGAGCTGCAAGATCTAATAGATTGTCGCAAACCTGAGAAACTGTGTATGGCGTTTGAAAAAAGCAACCTCTCCATATTTTACCATCGGAAGGAGTCGCCACGATCGATACCTACTCATTAGTTGTCATTTAGTTCTCTATGATGGTTTGCCGCCTTCGATCGTCGCAGGGTATTCCTCGTTGAACATGCGACTCTTGTCCACAGCTCGGAAGGAAACCTGTTTCATTAGAACCCAACTGGGCAAGAGCCAGCGGAAGAAAAAATATCTACAGAAAACCGTCGATGAAAAAAAACCATGTTACAACTTACGAAGTCCTCGGATTGCGATGGTCAGTTTTGAAATTGAGTCACACTGAAGCGGATTATTCGCGCGGTAGCAGAAAATGGAAAAACGCTGCAAATGATTGTACAGTGGTTTATTATTATTTCGCTTCAATGTTGATTTAAGAAGGCTATCCATTTGTCATTTTAAATATTCCGAACATTTGTGAACGTTCCCACCGAAAAACAGATGGTAACTATAGGGAAAAACTCTGTAGCAACTATTGTAATTTTAATCATTTTTATTTTTCTTAATTTCCTAATTAAAAGCTAAACTTATTGCCTAACGATACAGCTGGAGAGAGTGTTCGACGACCATTCCAATGAGTATGGAACGATTTTTATAGCTCCAAGAACTCTCGAGTTATACCCTCATGTCAAATTTCTGAAAATCTCCCATATTCGGCACAAAAGCTGCGATAACTCGAGAACCAATAAAGCTATCGACCCGGCGATGGTCTCATTCGATTCAGCGTCGAAAAATCTATAGAATTTGATACCACGTACACATTTCTCTGAAAAACCTTGGAAAATATAAATTTTCTCCCCCTTAAAACCCCCCAAAAATACCCTTAAAATTGAGCTAGCAAGTTGGTTCAAGAATTGGGCCGTCGTAGGACCGAGATTGATTTTTGGTGAAAATTTCAAATTTTTAGCTCTTACAGTTTGGCCGGAAAACTGCTAACGCCGTACGGCGGACGGACAGAAATTTTTTTATTGGATATTCGGATTCTACATGCCTTGAAACGTAAAACATCAAATTTTGAGGGGGTTATAAAAATTTTTTTCTTGGGCGATTACAATGGTTTATTATTGAATAATAAACCAAAATGAAATTTTCAAAAATTGCAATTGAAGTTATCGAAAAATTTCGATTAAAATTACTCTTCAGGCTAATAGAAATTCGAGACGTATTTGAGACGCTCGAAAATTGCAGGGATCGCGTCTGAATAATTCTGAGAATTTCAACAACACAAATTTAATCCGAAATTTTAATCACTTACCTGATCTTAGATCGTTTTGATAAAGATAGTGTGTCAACGAATTAATTCACATATAGGACAGTCTAGTTCTGAAAATAACAAAAGTCTCGAGATGAGTATTTACTCTACTTTCCGCTATACCAATGTCAAATAACGCTCAGCTCTGCCCATGGTCAAAAATGGTTCGTTTCCCGCACCAATGTGAACTCAGCAATATGAAAGAACGCGGACGAAAAGAACTTTCTGCTAAAATCTTACAAGTGAGCCATATAATCAAACTGGATCAAGTGAAGAAATACAGAGCAGTCCATTTCAGCGTCTGTCTGTGTAGAAAAAGGTCGAACCAGACGACCAGATAAGGGCGAGGAGACAAATTTGAACGAATTCAATTGAAATTGTCCACTTTTGGGAAGCTGTTAGCGGCCGGTGACAAGATCCTTGCGGAATTCGGTTTGGAACCGGCTAGGCATTCGAAACACGTGCGACGAGACGACTTGTACGTCGGTTTGCAGCTAACGCGCGCTTAAAACGAGAAATGGTCTATGAAGTCGGTAATAAAATTGGGAGTCAATTTCAGATATTATATTGAATAAATTAGCTTTTTAAAAAAACACCTACAAATATTGTTTATAATTATTTTTAATATTAATTATTTTTTAGCGGACCCAAAAAAAAATCGGAAATTCGGGAATTTTGATTTGGGCAGGGAAAAATGTCTCTGCTGTCACAAAAGTAGGATGTTGAGATTTGAGTTGCCATTGCCCTTCTTTTCAACCGTTCGAGATAAATAATTTTTTCCAAAACCTATCCATGCTACGACTCGCATAAATTCGTTGCAAATGCGAAACCCAGTATTCCCGAATTCTTCAGTTTCGAACGAGAGGAAACTCATATTTCATATCCCTACGCATTATTTACGCACTAGCAGAGAAAGTAAAGAAGATAGCGCACATGGGTGAACTATGATGTACGTGCGTGGGTCCACCTAATACCTTTCCAATGATTTACTCTCAGGTCGGAAGATTTACTCGGCCGCCTCAACATAAGTCTCAGCCGAGCGTTTCCATTCAATTACCCTCAGCAAGCGGTCGTCCACTTACGTATGGTCTCTTCATATACGACCAATCACAACAGGCCCAATTGGAGCTCCACAAAGAACAACTTGTTATTAAATGTAATTGTCATGTTCTTGTATCCCGTTCGAACCTAAAGATGAAGCTGCGGACGCCCCTTACCGCGTATGTACAATTATTTTGAAAATTAAACGTAATTACTTTCAACGTGTACTGTACGGCATTCCATGGGAATTCTTTTCCCAAACATTACCGTCTTCCATGGCCTTCAGACGTCACAATCTCTATTACTCCTTCCTGGTTTAATAACTTGACGAAAAAACTAAATGATTTCACGTGAAACGGCCGTTTTTTCCTCCGCATTCTACAAAACGGAAGACAACACGCAACGGTTCGACGGCAGTCGCTGCTATATGGCGCATCATTACCTGTTAATATAGTTGATTTTGATTGAAACGAAAATTAACCAACCATACACGCACGTTTTTTTCCTTTTGAAAATAGCGGCAAGGGATGAACGGAAAACTAGAGTTGAACTTGGGCGCGAGGTCAGAAAGTTGATTTTGCAAGCTTTGGCCCGGCGCTTGAAGGTTTAAAATTTAAATAAGGGAACACAGCGTAGCAACTATAACAATTTTTCTTCTTAGTTTTCAAATTTAAAGCTAAATTTTTCGCAGTTTTACAGTTGAAGTATTTGACGAGCATTCCAACGAGTATTGAACGATTTTTATAGCTCCGAAAATTCTCAAGTTATTCCAAATTAATGAAAATTGCCCAAATTTTACACAAAAGCAGCGATACCTCGAGAACCAATAAAGCTATCGTCCCCGCGTTGGTCTCATTCGATTCAGCGTCCAAAATTCTATAGAAATACACCAAATACATCTTATTCTGAAAAACGTTCGAAAATACGAATTTCCTCACCTCCAAAACCCCCCAAAAATACCCCTAAAATACAGGTAGCGATTTGGTTGAATAATCGAGCTATTGTCAGGCCAACAATGATTTTCGGTTAAAATGTCAAGAATTTTATAGTTTCGTCAGAAAAGTGTTGACGGCGGACGGACAGGCTTTTCACATACAGGTTTACGTAGTAAATGGAAGTGGATCATCTGAAAAGTCGAATTCGGAACGGAGATAAATTTGGAAGGAATTTTCAAGTATTATACTCAGAAACAGTTTCTGAACAAATATCTGTGTATCTATGGTCAAAAATTACATAAATCGTCATCTCCGTGAAAAATTGATGAAACTTGATGAAATTTTCATAGCAAATTTTCCTAGCAAAATTAGCCATTTCCGCATTTTAGATAGCACAGAGCACTTCCGAGATGTAACAGTTCAAGGTTTTTCTGTTTTGATTTTTTTGTTTTTTGCTATAAGAGTGAATATTTGTTTGTGGTCTTAAAATGTTCAATATGGTGTGCAGATGATGTTTGATTTTCATACCGAACCTCCGCGTTATGAGCTTTTTACACGATTTAGCTAGTGCGTATTTTGTATTTTGATTTTTACAGGCCGCAAAAAAACGAGAAAAAAAACTCCGCCGTTTTAGTTAAAAAAAAAAAAAAAAAAAAAAAAAAAAAAAAAGCTCTGGAATAATATACTAAAACGCCCGAAAACGGGGGAAACGGTAATTCATGGCGTACGCTAACACAAATTATTTACGGAAACGAGAAGATCATATATTTCCAAATGGAAAGAACTTGCGCGTATGGCCAGACATTGGTCGCAGATACGAGGGGTGATCAAAAAGTTCCAGGACTGTTGAGATTGCGCGGCAATGGAGTGTCATAGAGCAGTGCGGTTGACAGCATTGTTTAGCGTGACTCTTCCTGAGCTCAGCTGTTTATTCAGATTGTTGATAACCTTCTTCATTGCAAAGTTACAGCTGTTTTCGTAAAAAAAGTTTTTTGTGTTCGGCGATTTTGTGAAATGAATGAAAAGGAAGAGCAACGCGTTTGCGTAAAGTTTTGTGTGAAGTTGGGTAAAATGTTTACTGAAACTTTTCAAATGTTGCAAGTGGTTTTCGGTGATGAATGTCTGAGTCGGTCAAGGTGTCATGAGTGGTACAAAAGGTTCAAGGAAGGCCGGACATCGTGTGAAGATGATTCTCGTTCAGGGCGCCCAACAACTTCGACTGACGACGATCATGTTGCAAGATTGAACAGTCTCGTGCGTTCTAATCGTCGACTAACCATTCGTGAGATGGCTGAAGAATTGAACATTTCATTTGGTTCGTGTCAACAGATTTTAACAGAAAATTTGCAGATGAGAAGAGTGGCTGCAAAGTTTGTTCCGAGACTGTTGACTGAGCAGCAGAAAGAACACAGAGTTCAAGTTTGTCAGGAACTTCTTGAAATGGCAAATGACAATGAAAACTTTTCTACTTTTCTACTTGCAACATTTGAAAAGTTTCAGTAAACATTTTACCCAACTTCACACAAAACTTCACGCAAACGCGTTGCTCTTCCTTTTCATTCATTTCACAAAATCGCCGAACACAAAAAACTTTTTTTACGAAAACAGCTGTAACTTTGCAATGAAGAAGGTTATCAACAATCTGAATAAACAGCTGAGCTCAGGAAGAGTCACGCTAAACAATGCTGTCAACCGCACTGCTCTATGACACTCCATTGCCGCGCAATCTCTACAGTCCTGGAACTTTTTGATCACCCCTCGTATATATAAGCCCTTAGGAATGGTCGATTTCTCTAAAATATATTTACCATTTTAGAATAATCGCCATTCCTCGTGCCGAATCGAAGTGAAATGACTCATTTGGAATGTATTGAAAAAATCACGTCAGCAATTTTCGAAGATATTTTTGCTCATGTAGTTGACCGTCAATTCGCTTTATAATTATTCATTCAGGTGCCAAATTGTTTCAGCAAATGACCATTTTGCCGATTGTCGTGCGTATACGTTGAAGAGCTTTGAATTTTAATAGCAAGTAGCTGATACTTCCAAGAGGACATTCGGAATTACCTGAAACGCGTCACGATTTCGTGATTGGTCGATTTTGTCAAAACGTTTTCCGCACTATGGAACCTGCCTTCCGGCCAATGTTGGCCGGGGAATGAGTAAGTAGCAAGTGTAACCCTAGTTATTGTATTCAGATCAGTGTAAGGTCGTTGCCTTTTTAGTCGCTCCAGGTGAATCTTTGTCAGGATCCGAGAGATCTGAATAGTTTCTTCGGCGTCGTACCGATTCCGCGCTTAGTTTGGGTAGTTTTAGTTGGAAGGGGATGCTGAAAAGCTTCGAGTGCTTTCTCCATAATGTAACTAGGAAAATCTCTGATTTACCTAAGAAAAAAAATCGGAGAAAGACGATATTTTTCTTCGCAATATTTAAAGGAAAAATTTAAAAAAAAATTCGAGCGAAATAAAACGAAGCGAGTTTTTCCTTTCATAATAACGCAAGCGTCGAATGGTATAGCGGTACGCAGTATGAGAAGTCACACCCCATTAAGACATAGCAGGACTTCATCAATGTCGTATTTCATCGTTACCCATATAAAGAAACTACCATTCTCCGTCTGCCTAATATGGCCTCTCGAAAACCGTACGTGCAATCTTTACGCTATTTCGTTTTACTCAAGATTGGAATATTTTCCCATTCGAAGCCGCGGCATATAATATAGCGGCTCTTCTTGGGAGCCTTGAGAAAAAAGTAGGCACCTTCTCATCTGACGTACATCTCATTTACTCGCGGAGAAGACGCGGTGTGGCCTATTCCGACATGACAACACAATCAAAACTGACGGGCAATTGGGTTCTGGAGCCTATATCTTCTACGTGGAAGTTATATAGGTCCGACAGTGCCCGCTGAAAACCGACGGCACTCGCTTTCAGGAGAAAAACCTGCCAGATTCTCCCAAGTAGGCGTAGCAATTAAAATAAAAATTCCCCCCATTGTCAGAAACACTTTACTTTGATACTGAACACTAATCTTTTTCGTAGAGGGGTTGTGAGGGGGAGAAAAACTAGGCGACTTATTCTCCAGGTCTTTAATGGCTGGCCGAGCACTTTCGCCCATTCGGGCATCCTCAGGGCGACGTGGAACCATGAGGTCCACAGCCCCTCTACGACAATAGATGCGACGACAACCAAGCGAAGACTAATCTTTTTTTTTTTTTGGTCGATAAGTCTGATATTTTTAATATTTATATTGTATTCATTTCATTTTCTTGAAAGCAACAGCTTCAATCCTGTTGTTATTTTCAATTCTTTCGGCTTTCACTCTCCTTCCTCCAAGAAACGAACCCTCATCCAGCTATTTGAACGTATTCTAGATTTTTTATCTAATTATCTTATCGGTAGAAAATAACCGAGTTGGCGGATAAGTGCGCACGTAGTTGGTTGAACTGCTCGGAAACAATAGCAAATTCGAATAATGCCGATTCCATAGCTCGACGACATCCGAGGTCAGAGGTCGCTGAGGTTACCTTGCCCAGGGAAATTATTCAATTAGAGCGCGGGAAACATCCGCGGGGACATAGGCGAAGGATATCGGCCCAAAAGATCAGAACCCGAAGGAAATGCCATCGTGGAGAAGGAACCGAACCTGAGCTAATTAGACCACATGGGTAGTTTGCAGTAAACCACGATCATGGGTAATTAATTGTTGAGAAAGAAGCGATGACGATCCGGCCAATTTAACGGTATTGAGGAATCCGAGGACATCCGAGATCGCTCCAGATGTATACGAATTCGAAATAATTTCCAACTGAGCTTTATTTTATAGAGACAAAAGTACGAAAATCGTTAAAAACAATATTCTTCAGTTGAACAGCTTTTGAGCGAACTGGAAGAAGATTACCATTTATGTTTTAAATCCAATTTAAATCGTGTGAAAGCTCATCACTGCTAAACAATTGACGATGTCCGTTAAAAAATAAGTATCCACTGAACTTCTTATTTTATTAAAACAATAAGATAAGATAAGACAAGATAATGATTATTTGTCTCTTCATTGACAATCGTTTCCGTGTTAAAAATGAATCTATATATGAGGTTTAAATCTTAAGGTCTAAATCTACGACGAATAAATCTATAAATCTATATAAATATAACTGCACAACCAGGAGGAGAAGGCATACGATTGATTGAAGAACTGGCTGGAAGTATTTCGATGAAAAAAATAGGGGTTGCTTAAAATTTACAGCCATCGGCTGGAAAACCTTTGGATTTTCGATTTTTGGCCCCACTTTTTTGAAAAAATTCGAAATGTAAAAAAAACGTGTTTTGGGTAAAAAATCGCGATTGCGGAATTTCGGCTTTCGGGCGATCTAGCGGTCAAACTATTCAGTTTTACATATACTAAGTGCATTGCAAAGTTGTTGCCAGATAAATTTCCTACATTTTCGCAATTACAATTGTTAAGTTTGGTGAAACCCCCGCGGAGCTATAGCGATCCAAAGTCGAAACTTTAAAATTTTGTCTCGAAAAAATTCTCATGGGTGGAGCAAAATTCTGAGACGATAAAAAATATTTGATGATATATTCGTCAATTAAATCGAAATTCCTGATGCGGTTAAATCCTACTTTTTTTATTTTCGACCTTGATTTTTCTTAAGAGAGGTTTTTGAAAAATTTTGACCTTTTCGAAAACCACTAAAAAAATTAAATTTTTAAATTTTATGACCCTGTTTTTCGCGATTTTTTGCCTGTTTTTCCACGATAACTTTTGAACCGACTACTTTTACATAGGTACTGAGATATTACTCTGAGGCGAAAAAGAGCTATCAAAATCCTACAATGTGGTGTGTTTAATTACATTTTTGTTATGTCCACGCGGAGCTCTATTCGCGCTTGAAGAAAACCCAAAACACGTTTTTTACCAAAAAGTGGATGTGTCGAATACAAAAAATAATCATTGTCTTTTTATATTTTTTATCGATTTTGAATTAAATTTCCTCAATTTGCCTTCCCAGCAACTATTTTTTCAAAATTCGCAAACGTGACGGAAAAAAATCCGAAGTTGAAACTTCAAAAGTGTGAAAATTGATAAAATTCAAAAATTATTAATAGCCGTACGAATTTGATTGTTTTCACTTTAAATTTGAATCCTACGCCTAATTTCCTGTAGGAATTATTCATTAATAATAGTATTTGCAAAGGATTTCCAAAGTTGAAAAACATAACAACGATGTAGTACTAAAACTGGGAAAAACTTATAGATGTCGTCAAATTTCCGCCGTTTTGACGTCAAAATCGGATTCAGCGTTAAATTTCCTATAAGAATGTCTATCAAATTCGCTTGAAAACGAAACTTCAATCTTTCAGCCTTTCCGCTGCCAGAATTCCGGCCGGTGACAAACTCGATTTACGGAAAATAATTTCTGTGGCGCTGTTTAAACTTTTTTCAGCAAATTTTTTGCTATGTACGTGTGTAAGGCGTTCAAATGAAGACTTCTGCATAATAAAACAATTGATTCACATGAATTTTGACCCAGAAAATTACGGTTAATGTCCAATTTTCGAGCTTTCAAAAACTGATTTTTTTGGACCACTTGCAGATTTTTCCGAGAAGTAAAAAAAATCACAAGAATACATCTTAGTAAGATGTAACTGTGCTAAAAATTTCAGATTTTTATCTGTATTGGATGACGAGTAAAAATTCGTTAACTGATCGGTTAAAAAAAATCGCAGGGGTACCCCTTGGATTTTTCACGAAAAATGTTTTGCAATCGATTTCGCTGAAATTCAGCATAATGATAGTTGATGATGTGTGTATCAATAATATATGGTTAATTCTTTGTTTCTTTTGCACTAAATGGATGAAAAGAAGGTTTAAAGTTGAAAAGTGTGATGTTTTCGTGTATATTCCCCAATTATTGTTGAATAACGCATTAACGGTTGAAAAATGGATAGGTACAATGCATGGGGAAAATGTGGACAGTTAAATTACCTATCTTTTGGTATATTCAAACATCTGAATTGACGATTTTTTGTTTGAGTTGTCCACTGTGCAAGTTTCAAATCTTGAAAAACTTAAAAGTTTAAACGTCTCAATTTGAAAACGTCTCGTAAAATTTCTTGAGCATCATTATTGTGCGCCGAGTAGGACGAAAATCGCGTGATTTTTGGACCACCTCTTCTCGCATAGTGAATTTTTGAGTTTCTTGTCGATCGTCAATGGGAGAACATTTAGTATTCATCTCGAGTGGAATTCAAGGTCTCTCCAAATTAAGTAGACCTCAGCCTTTTTTTATTTTTTAACCAGATGTTTATTTATTCGTTTCAGCAACATCCGCGCTTTCAATTTTCCCACCACTCGTCTTGTTTGATTCCGATTGATGCGGTACGTAATAGTATAGAATGAAAAAGGGAGCCGAACCAAATGATCCAGACGATTTTTCGATTAGATAAAAACTCGGATAGCTACCGGTTCGGCGTTTTCGGTGAACGAGGCCGCCATGCGTATTATAGACGGAAGGAACCGGGAATTATATTTAAAAATACGGAGCTTCCAACTAGCAATAATCGGAGAGTTTGGAGAATACCAGAGTACCTACATTCCAGATTACGGAACCGAAACGTACTAATTCGTCTGTGTAGGTATGTTACAGCTTATATTAACTAGCGCCTTCGGATCTCTCGGCCTTCATCCGGAGCTTGGGAATATCCGAATCGAAAGAGGAAAGCTCTTCTACAACTGAGTCATCGTATCGCTGTATTAAATCGGACGTATTACAGATTAATAATACGGTCGAGATGGTGAGCTGAGCCAATGACGGTTGAATCGAGATAAACGCTTCTCGTTTCATCGGAAATAATATTGTTTTTGGGCGCTGTAATGATATGGGAAGATTCGTTCGTCTTCAGAGGCGGACTACCGAATAATGGAACGCGCCAATCTTCGTCGTCCCGGGATTTCAGAATTCCGGTCTAATGTTTCGAACTGATTCGAATATGATCGAGCATGAAATTATAACAATCCGACAATTATAGATTCGAAAATTCAAATCCTCGGTTAGCTGATTCGATATTCTCATTTTTTTATTTTTGTCCGCGCTGAGGTGTGATGATGTGCGATGTGATTGGACGAGTGAAGAAAATCATTCGTGGTGGGATATAGTGAAATTATTATTATTAAAACTGGCGAGGGAACACCGGTTTCTCAGTTAGGAATGTTTCACACGTTGCCACCAGATATCGCCTTGAATCATGTGCGTTCCTGGTGCCACGAAAAAATGACAATATCTCGAAAAAAACTCTTGCTGGAATTCAAATGTCAGGACTCATCAACGGTTCTCAGAGGCCCTACCTATGCTCCCTTGAAAAAACGAATACATAACATTTTTCATCAGCTATCTAACCGTCGAATGTATTTTTCCACTAATTGGCCTGGCCGAGCGCTTTCGCTCCTTCGAACATCCTCAACCATCAGTTTCCGTAACAAATTAACGTCCCATCAAAAACGCCCGTATTCTCTCGTCCTAAATTATAATATAATTAATATTATTCTTAGTGATATTGCTCTCGTTTCATCGTTGAACTCATTTTCTTTTCTCGAAAAAAATTTCCAAGCACCTTTTCCCCCTGTATAAAAGATTAGGTTTTAGAATCCACAGGCCACTTTGTGGAGGTAGTTATGCGATGAGAAATAGCTCGTACGATGTTATTAGCGGCATGAACCGACTGCGCCTCTCTTCTACTGATACCATCGGATCCGCTTTGATTTATATTGTGAGATGCCTTAATCGTCACAGCGGAGAAAATGAGAAGGGATTAAAACAGGTGTTGTACCGTTCTTCGACTGTTCAAATTCAACTCTGGCGTTCGATTCTAGTCTGGAACAGATAGGAGTTTAAGGAATTTTCGGTCAACAATGTTTTTATTTAGAAATGCAGTTGAAATTATTCGTAGGGCTGCTTACAAGTGAGATTGAAAACATTTACCGTATTTTGTATTATTACCTATATGAGAGACCATAGGTATTACTATACTGCATTGAGGATACCAAATGGGACAAAAGCACTTGTTAACAAAATGGTAACAAAAATGAAGAAACAGCCGAAAAACAATTTATTTTCAATCCGAAAGGAATTCTATTGAAGACTGATTTTAATGCTTATAGGATTTGAAGAGTGCCACGACGGTTGACGAAAAACATGGTTTGAGTAACATAATAATTGCTATCTGTAATGGTGATTTTTCATCGATTTTGGTTTATTATAAACCATTGTAATCGCCAAAAAAAAAAAAAAAATGTTCTAACCCCCTCAAAATTTGATGTTTTACGTTTCAAGGCATGTAATTACTACATTCTTGAAATTTTCACCAAAAATCAATCTCGGTCTCACAGCTGCTCAATTCTTGAACCACACTGCTAGCTCAATTTAAAGAGTATTTTTGAGGGGGGAAGGATTCGTATTTTCGAATGTTTTTCGAACAAAGGTGTGTTTGGTATCAAATTCTATAAATTTTTGGACGCTGAATCGAATGCTGGTCGATAGCTTTAATGGTTCTCAAGTTATTGCAGCTTTATTGTCGTAGTTTTGAAGTTTTCAGAAATTCGGCATGAGGGTAACTCAATAGTTCTTGAAGCAATAAAAAGCATTCCATACTCGTTGGAATGCATGTCAAACACTCTCCAGCTATACCGTTAGGCGAAAAATCTAGCTTTCAATTTGAAAGTTAAGAAAAATAAAATCGATTAAAATTACTATTGTTCTAACGGAGTTTTCCCTTATTCCCCTCGTAGTTACCAATCTGCTGTTTGGTGGGAACATTTACAAATGTTCGGAATAATCACAAATGGATGATCTTCTTACATCATTATTGAATCAAAGGAAAAATAAACCAATGCAAAATCACTTGCAGCGTTTTTCATTCCTTATGTGATCATCAATAACAATACAAAAGACTATATTTCCAAGTGAAATTGAAATTTAGAAGGAAAGAATTGAAGGAGGAATTATCAAAAAAAGTAGCGCAAAAAAAATTTGCTGACGACGTTTATTGTTATTGTTGCTAATTCCCCATTGTCTAGCTTAAAACGCAGCAAATGATTGTATAGTCGTTTGTAAATAATTTGCCTCAATCGTGATTTTAAATCGCTGGTAATAGTTCACTTGTAATAGTTCCTTTCCTAAACATTTGTGGACAAACCGAACAGCAGATTAGTAAGTAATACTATAAATAAGTTAGTTTGCAGTAATAGAAATAAGTAATAATATTAAGTAATATAAATTAGTAAGTAGTCATATAAAGAAAAAAAACAATCAACTCTGTTGCGGTCTCGATTTAACCTCCAAAAATCTATATAAATTAATACCAAATATTTTTTCTTCGTCGGAAAAACGTTGGAAATTGCGAATTTTCGCCCCCTCAAAATCTCACAAAAATACCCATAAACTTGAGCTCGCGTTTGGCTGAATAAATTGAGCTATCGACAGACCGAGAACAATTTTTAGTGAAAATGTCCAACTTTTTTTTTAGAAAGAGATGACAATGATTTATGATTAAATAGACTAAAATCGAGGAAAACTTTTCGAACTAACCAACTTGCAAAGAAGAAACCTTCATCTACTCTATGCATCGTTCAAGTTCCTCTGCATTGCCAAGCCGAGATCTACGTTCAGCAGCCGTGTCAACTAGGACAAAAGAGTTCGCTGTGGAGAAAAGGAAAAATGGAATGAAGAAGCGATTAAGCAGAAGGCGCATACATGTAACTAACGGCTTCGGCCGACTCAACAGCGTTGATGTATTTATCAAAAGAGATGGGTAGAAAACAAGGCGCCGAGAAGGGCGCCACTGAGTTGGAGGCGTTTTCAAAAAGACTCGCTGTTCTTTGACGCCTTTGTCAGAGTGCGAAAGAGTATAATGTGCTTCTTCGGGTATGTTCTCTCCGGCTGTGAATGCATAACTCTCGAGCTCCAAATCCCATTGAAACGGCTCCCATTCCCACGCACTCTTCGCTCGGTTAATTAATTTTATTTCTTTCATCGGGCCAATAATGGCACAAATTTTTCCCTCGACTGATATCCCAATGCTTGGCCGACCGCGATCGTGCGCTTGGAGTCAAATACGTGCAAGTGTCCGTATGCTTTGAAATCGGTCGTTATCAGCTTCACGTTTTGTAGATATTGAGTTGTGTGCGAGAACAGTTTCGCCAGCATTTGAACCAGTTGGGGAACAAAACGCTTCTGTCACGTCTCGTGATATGAAAAATTCGAGTTCTAACATTTCTCATCAATTTACAAACATTTCAGCAAGATGGGATATTGATCAAGCCTAAAAACATAAGGGAGTTAGTACGTTAGTGAGCTCAATGTAATATGACTGATAAAAAAAGAATTAAATACGCTCGAAAAATGAATTGAAAAAAAAACTGTACAACAATTTATTTATTTATTTTATATTTTATTTATTTTTATTTTTTTTTTAATTGCATTTATTTACAAAAAAAATTTTTATTCACAAAATTAAAGATTAAATTCTTAATGCTACGGCTCTGGTTCAATAATGATGCGAGAAAACCATCCATTCGTGATAGCAATTATTCCGAACATTTGTAAATGTTCCCACCAAACCACAGATTGGTAAACTATAGGGGAAAATTCCGTAGCAACTATTGTAATTTTAATTGAGAGGAGAGCATTGTTGAGCTATCTAGCGGCATTTTTGAAAACGAGCGACTTCGTTAAGTTCTCAGCCTTTTACCTAGATGACGTTGTCTTCATTTCCACAGATCTCCGTGAAATAAAAAACACTTCGGCAATAACAATAACGGCAATAACAAAACTTGACGTTAACTTGACGTACGTCGTTATTGTAAAACAATTTTTCTCTCTCTTCAAGTATCACCTAAAGTAATACACATGATAAGCTGAGCAGTTTTTCAACTACATTCTATTCTACAACAAGTTTGCACAAAACGTGTCCTTTTAGTAAGTGTTCCCCTAATCCCGACTTTTCCTAAAATCTTAACTCAAAAAAAAAGAAGAAAAATAAGTTATTTAATTTTTTTTTGGTTTATGACCTTTTTACTACAACGTTTTTAAAATTTTCAAGTTTCGGAAAAATACATGTATAATACCTACCTGTGTAATGTTAATATTACTCGAGCACTTATGAACTTATAACATCTTCTTTATTCGCTAATACAGTTTTTTTTAATTTATTTATTATTATTTTTTTTATTATAGTTTCGATGCAAACCGTCTCATGAAAATCCCAGCAGAACAATATTTCTTTCAATATTGATAGCCTTTTCTTTCATCATTCCCTTCAACCTCCTTTATTGACCCATTAATAATTGAATGGTGCAACTCTTGAATCCCTATCGATAACCTTGACGATGCAAATCATGGGGCAACGCTTCCAAAAAAACAATCGCCAATGTGTTGCAATGCATCTTGTAAATAATTTCCTCGAACGAATAAACGTTGATTTTATATATTTGCATCATTCTTCGATAATGGCTGAGCAAAATTCTGGTGACAATGCGAAAGAGCGATCATCATTGTACATTACGGTTGCCTATCAATTTGGCAGTATTTTCTCGGGAAAATCGACCGACTCGAGACGCCGCTCGAGGGAAGATCCAGACGTAGCGAAGTTTCAGTTCAAAGATTTCTTGATGATTATGGTCGAAATGATGCTGGCATACGGTGGGGTTATCATTCTTCAAAGGTAGGAATGGCTCGGACGGTAGAAATCGTTTGGGCGAAAGCGTAAGCGGTGAGGACTAGAAATGAAAAAACTTTTATTCGTCGTGTCGATAGTTCGAGGGCGAGAGAAAAGCTGAGACGTTCTCTCGAGATTATTTTATATTTTAAGCTTTTTTGCCTAGGCACCGTTAAGAAAATCACGGTCATTGGCATAATATATTTTTTAATTCGCCGCTTTCAACCCTGGAATTCATAATATTTTCCTCCCCTCTAACTTTCACTTAATGTATATTGACTTTTCCCCCTTGTATATTGACGTACTTACTTTGAAAATGTAATTGGGCTTGCCCGTGTAATAATAATAATAAATAATAAATATCCTGGCTGGGAAACAGGGAAAGCGCTATCATCACCTTTGCTGCGATTAGAAGGAAATTATGGCCTAGGCTCAAGCTCTCTCCCTCAATTGGCGCGAGTGGTATGGTTCGTAAGAAACTGAAACCGCTTTAAAACATGGGGAAATCCCAAAAGTGGCAGAGGAAACTAATAATATGACGTCATCGTAGATTGTTTGCCTTTATATAGCTATAATACAGGGTGTCCACGTATATCAAGAAAAATATTCTACAAATCATTTCCAACAAATCTTTCTCTCAGACATTGTTTTCTAGTCCGCTAAAAAGCCCTGTTTTAGCGTTTTCGACCTTTACTCACTAAAATGGCTGCAGCGCCCTCATTTTCCAAGTAAAATCCATTCTGAGGACACTGTTGAAAAATCATACATTTTCCCGTAAGAAAAGTGCCACATTCCACTTTTTCCTGCAGAGCTATTTAGCCACTTGAGGCCAAAGAGGAAACTTCACATTTTATCAATCGGATTTTTACTAGAATTTTTCAATGCAAATAACTTCGCACTCTTTGGGAAAAACTTATACAGAAACCCAGCTTTCCAACGGTATGGTCACTTTTCCGTTAAGTTAACTTCAAAGTGGAGAAGATCACGTTTGAAATCGGATTTTCTTCACAACTATAATTGTCTTGCACACGTTGTGCTGATTTTCATTAAAGGTACTTAACGCTGCCTCCTTGAAGGACAGCGAAAAAACTCAAATGACATGCCTAAACTGGTCTTGTGAAGCAGTGAGGATTTTTAATTAAAAAATAAATAAATAATAAAAAACACGTACGCGCACTTTGTAGTAAAATTTTTTTCGAGCTGCACATTGCGTCGTGCAGATTGTGCCTCTCCTAGGAAGAAAGACTCTTTGAAAAATTATTTTGAGAAAATTAATATTGACGCTCTGAAAGTGGCAATAAAAAACAGTGAAAAAAAAACGTTTTTCGACATTTGCACGTGATTTACTTCAGTAATCAGAAAACTTACATAACGCTGAAAAGCTGAATTTTTGGAAACGTTTTTTCCAAAGAGCGTTTGGGAAAAGTCAGGTAGAAACCCGATTGAAATTTTCACCAGCTTCTTCTATTGACTCATTATTAAAGTCGAATTTTGACCTTTTCTTATGGGAAAATTCACGATCATTCCAAGGGTTTCCTTAGATGTGAGTTTACGCAAAAAAATGAAGGCACTGCAGCCATTTTAATGAGTTAAGGTCAAAAACATGAAAATGCCAAAAACAGTGTTTTTCTAGCGGACAAGGAAACATTGTCTAAGAAAAAAAATTTGTTAGAAATGATATATATTTTTTTAAGGCCAAAATAGACCTAGACAACCGGTAGCCTCTCCAGCATGGTATTAGCTGACCGTTTATTATGTGCGCACTTTCTTAAACATAATTAATATTTTTTGCATCCTCATTCAAACATCAGGAGGAAAATACCGGTTGCTCTGATCGAACGCAATATCACCTATCACCAGGACACTATCGAATTGTATTTTTGGCGCGGAACAAGCGCGTTCGGAGCTTTATTCGCTGGATATTTAGCTGACACGTACACGGGAATATATTTCGTCGCAATAATCAACGTGATGCTCCACTTCTTAGTTTCAGCCCTGCTCATTGTTGAAGAGCTTATCAAGGTCAACGATTTTGATCTATACCCGACAGTCTTCTCTACGGTTGGTAAATTTAGGATATTTTCTAACAGTATCAAATAAAACCGTCGCAAAAAAAGGACGCACGTTGACAAAAACAACTTATTCGACTTTGAAAACATACTTAATCATACTTTTTCGGAGCAGATGACGTTTGATCTTTATCTTTGGCTATGTTATGAGCTTTTTTGTGGATATCCTATACCGGCTGCAAAAATCAATATATTCGAAAACTGGAGGTTTTCATGTTTGGCACGAGTTCATGACTCTCAAAGGCTGGTTACACATTTTGGGTTTCTTCGATATGAAAATAATCTGTGCACTCCACTGGTTTAAGGAAATATTCATTGCAGAGTGATGAAGATAGGTTTCGTTTTAAAAAATTGTCCTACTTTGTCCAGACTTTACCTCATTATACATTATTATTCTTACCCCTTCCATCGCATCCCTCCGTCCATCTCCGCCAAAGATTAAATTACCTCCTAATTTTTTTACGAGAGTCCATTTTTCAACACTATCCGCCAAATTTATACAACTGAAATTTACGGACTCTGTTACTCGAAAACGGCTGGTCCAATCGAAAAATTTCATTGAATTAAACTTGTTCAGAATTCAATTTTATATTTGGAATAGAAACCTTGAAACCCGCTGTGAAAGTAAGTTAAAGCAGTTCTGTAAAAAATAACAAAAACGACCGTTTCAAAGGTGATACATCTATTTAGAATCAGATACTGAACAAGATTGATTCTATGACATTTTTCGATTGGTACGGCGATTGTGAGTTGCAGCTCAAAAAATGTCATACGTATGAATTTCACCCAAACTGATTATAAATAGTCATTCTTTAAGATTGATATCGGCGAAATGGCTGGCCCGATTTTGACGTTCTAAAAAACAGTTCGACAATGATTTTTTTTAAAAGAAGTAATGGTGTACAATTTCTTGTCAAATTTTCAAGTTAGGAATAATTGAAAGGGCCGAAAATTCGCAGTTTTTGCGCGTTATATCGAAACACGATGAAATTTCGATGGATTCCTACGGATTTACGTTTCTCACTCCAAAAAATACAAGCTATGTTTTTAAAGTCGAGTACGTTGTTTTTCTTACCTACCAATTATTAAGGGTTGGTCTTTATAAGATGAATATTCTCATGCCTGAATCGTTCAAACGAAATTGAGCAGGTTTGGCCTTCATACTAAAAATATCAGCGCTCATAAGATATAATTTGATTCTTGTTATTCCATTTCAGGCTGTATTAGTCTCGTTCGTTCCGTTAAAAGCGACGGATTTTGCGAGGTAAGGCTTTCTAGATTTATTACTCGTGTAAATTATGTTTTTCTTCAATGAATTTCCCGCCTATGGCAGATCATGCTCTATAGTTGCTTTTGATTGGAAAACCTGCTAACAGATGTACCAATATTGCAAAATAGTGAATATCGAATAAGCTAAGGTTGTAGTGTTACTTAGAAGACATAAGACCAGAATCTCAGCAGTTAATTCAGCTGCTTCATTCTCTACAGCTTCGCCAATATTCTGTGGTTTCCAGAATCGTCTAAAAATCTTTAACATCCAGACTCGAATAATTTCCGTGCTATCTTATCTAATCTCTGTTCGATTAAATTGTTGACGATTCGATTATTTTTCAGACTCGTCTTCGGCCTCGAACAGTTGTGCTCGAAGAATCATAGAACCGTGACGATTTTCATTTTCCTCGCTTCATGGGTTCACGAACGGACGGGGGGACTTCTTTTTATATTTATCAACATTATGAACATCACGTGGCGTAACCAAGTGCAAATATCGTTCGCCGTCTGCAGCATATCGTTCTTCCTGTACTACTTCATCCTCAAGCCGCAGCCAATGCAAGCCAAAGCGAATTTGCTGGAACTGAGATTGGGCAACGAAGTTGTCCGTTGCATCGTCGTGGCTTTGTGGAGGAAAATGAGACTTCGCGGCGTCGTTGTGAAATTCTCGTGGATCGACTTTGCCGAATTCTATTGTTCGTCGAAGAGCATCGCCTTGACCAAACAGTTGGTCCGGATGTGTACGATGCTCTTGCCGACTGTGGGATTTTTGATATTCGCCGTTACGAGAGCGGATTTTTACGTTCGACTATGGCAGCATTTGAAACCGACAGGACTTTTCCATTACACAGGACTGAGCGAAGGTGTCCGTACTGCGTCTATATCTTCGATGCTGATATTCCAGGCCGTCATAATGCCGATCACTGAATGTTGCGGATTCAAGAAAAACTTCATGACGCGTTTCATCATCGGGTATTTTCTCGCGCTTCTTATCTTCTTCTACGCTGCGCTGGTTCTGAGAACTGTCGAGCGCACTCAGCCGGGTAAAAATCTCGGAGTTGTCAGACTCGTGAACAGTTTTTCCAAGACGGTACGCGCTACAAGTCATGATTTATCCATCACCACGCTGAATAAAACAATCGCCTACAACGAGTCGCTAATGGTGTCGCTAAACGTGAAGAAAATTGAGCTTTTCAAAGTATTGATTCAAATCGACGAAGAAACTAATTTCACCACTCACTTGTCAGTCGAGCCTGAAAAACTCACGGCGTATTTGATTCTGGTGCCGCTCGAAGTGCTGCTTGTTGGTTATGACCTCCCGCTACTGGAAGGACCTCCAGGACTTCATGACTTGTCCAAAGCTACTGTGTTCGTTGTGAACCTGATCAACGAGCTCAACGCGACTTGCGTTCTTATAAAGGATCTATATCTCGATGAGAAAGTCTTCTCCCTGCCTCCTGGATCGACGAAAATTTTCCAAATTTCCCCAGGAATCTATCATTTACTGGTCGCAGCGACCGAAATTAAACAGGAAGTTATCGTCGGCCGTGGAGGGATCTACGGTCTTTATCTGTTCCAAAGTTCGAACACCCGCATTGCTTTTGTGGACACTCTTAAACCGACCAACACTCTTCGAGCAGAAGTTACCTTGGGAATTGCCATCCCTTACGGTATGGTTCAAGCGTTGTGCTTCGTCACTTTACGTACATTCCTGTTCAACAACGCTCCCGAAGGTTTGGAAGCCATTAGTTTTGCATATTTCGAATTTCTAGAAAACATGGTATGTTGGCCCATATGGATCAGTTTTCATACGTGGCATCACTACGTTACTTCGGCCGTCCTTCTTGTGTACAGCTATTTTTTGACGTTTTGTTTCTTCTTCACAATTTTTCTTTTGATGAAATACAGTAACTACTATAAATGGTGAAACATATCTTGACATTTAAGTACCTATACTATGCGAGGAGAAAAAGTTGCCATTAGTCTTGACGTAGTTGATAATTAGAGATCAAAATACCGCTTTCGTAAACGGACTTTATTGAACGAGTCTGAGCACTCACGTCATCAGGATTGGCAGACCTGAAATATTTTGACAACTGCGACTGGTGATGACCATGTGGCAAAGGTGGTTACTATTTGAGGCTACGGCCAGTGTCGGTCAAAGCATCTGTGTCTGAACAGAACAGAACTGAACTCATAAAAGGTGATGACCGGTTCTGCTGAATGAAACACCAGTCCAGATAATATTTTCTGCGGAACGAGTTCTCGCCAATATCCCACTGAAGAGTTTGGTCTTATAGTTAAAACTTGTCATTAAAAAGCGAACTCATTACTCAAAGTGCTATTGAAAGAATTGGTGATCATCAGTTGTCAACAGCAAGAGTTGCAGTTAATGTTGCAGTTAGCGTCAATGAGCTGACATTCACGTAAAATCTTCCTGTTTAAAAACCGTTGCTTGGGATTCATTCCTTTCAAAAATCATTTACCTTAGAGGAACTTCACACACGCAATGGAAATCGTCTAATGATTTGGGAAGGATCAGCGGAAGCTCATGATTTTGGGCCAAGTGTTTTATAACGCAAGGAAAGAGGGAGAGGTTCGCCAGGAATGGTATGATGACTACAATGTAATGTGATTCGCCCTCCATGCAACCATGAGGGGTTGAGGGGTACCTGAACCTCAAGTTCTTCACCAACCCTCCTCCACAGGCGAGGCAGATCCACCTCCATTTCTGGTGACACCTTCTGAAAAAGTACCCATTTGTCGAAAGGGAAACTGACGTCGCTGTTTCCCAAGTTATTGAAAAGACACATAAACCCACCGGTCGGAAACCAGGGTTTTCTCCCTCCCTCATTTCCCAACCTAGCCAGGCAGCTGGAACGTGGCAACCAGAGCCACCACAAATCCAGCCTTTATGGGCAGGCCGTTGATGCATTGCCCCAAAAAACGCTGAATCTGGGGCCTACATCACCCGAGGTCACATTTCAGGATTGGGGCCTATCCTCCCACTGCTTTTTCGACTTAGAAAAGTGTGAACATTTTTGGCCATGCAGATTGAAAAAAAGGGTATGGTAACAATAAATAAGACACATTAGAATTTTTCTATTTACACATTCCTTGAATATCGTGAATATTGAATTATTGTACTATTTTAGATACCAATCCCTAGGCTTTTTTCAAAGTTGGGACATTTTGGTGGAGCTGGGCAAGTTTGGTTTCCCTCTCCACTGGTTTTTATTTTCGCTACTGCAACTAATCTACATCTTTTTCTTGTCGTCGCATTTCTAGATGTCCAGGGAGTGTGAGGGGGGAAAACCAGTCGACTCATTTTCCGATTCTTTATTCTCTGGCCGAGCACTTTCGCCCGTTCGGTCATCCTCAGGGCTACGTGGCTGTGGACCCTATGGCTCCACGTTGCCCTGAGGACAATTTCTCGTCTGCCAGACTTTTTTTGTCTTGATACGATTGAGTCATTAATTTTTCCTTATCTCTGTGACGTTTTCACTCAAAATATACGGACTTTTCTATTGACTTTTTTAAAACTTCTACAGAATTGTAGTATCGACCTACGAGATGTTGTCCTTGTCCACGGAAAAGCCCTAATTTTTTGACCTGGCAACACTACTCAAAAGATACGGGTTTCCCCACAGCGGATAAATACCGTTTTTGTCTTCCATTGGAAAATATAGTGGAAGGGATTTGCCAAGGGATGGAATGTGGAGGAAAAACTGTGGCTGAATTGACTTGTGTGGCCACATGAGACGATTTTGCGAGGGATTGTGCGGAGCTTCATCATTTGAAAGTGAAAAACATCCGTGTACATATTTATTGAAACTGTCAATTGGTTTGGTGCGTCGCCATGCTTGAAATTTCAAGCTGATCCAAGAGGTCCTCAGTCAGATGTTGTACCTCAGTTACGTTTGAATAATTGTGGCTAAGTAGAAATAAATCGAAACCCCCAAGACGAACCCTTTTCTCTTTGTATGGATTACTTGGTGTAAAATCACGTGTTGAAAGCCGTCTCCCGCGAATCCTTTCTATAATCGTTCGCAGATTTTCATTCCTTACGTCCACAAACAATAATAATTTTTAAAAGGAAATTTGCTTTTGGTCGTACATTTTTGGCTAGCTATTCTTCGTGAAGAGTTGGCTGAAAGAAAAATCGACTACGAAAGCAATTTATTAAGCAGCAACTGTTCACATGGGTTTTTACACGTCCATGTTTACATAGTAAATGGAAATATTGCGATCGTCTGAAAAAGTCGAATTTTTTTAAAGTTATTTTTAATAATCGTTAGATGCTTATATCTCCTCCTCCGTCGTCCTCGGTGTTGGTACAGCTTTTGGTGACGGTTTCGTTTGTACTAAGCCCAAGGCTCGCGACCAACGCGCTTTCTTCGGTAGCTCCTTCAATGCGTGTCCATCTGAAAATATGTCGAAGTGCTGAAAAGCACTGTTCAGTTTTTCGGCGACGATTTAAACAAATAATCGGTTTAAGATCGGTCAGTATTGGTCAGATAAGTGCGATTCGGGTTACGTAATCAATACCTGGATGAGTTTGAGATCCTATAGGAGGCGGGTTATTGTTGTTTCTGTATCTGGGCGTTGAGAAAGTATACAATATCGGATTCACAGCTGAGTTAACTGGAAGTACAAACACTCCAATCCAACCATAGACGTCTTCTGGAAAATGAATTTGATATATTAAATCACGGTCAATATTAAAAACTTGCTGAGGTTTGAATAAAAATAAAATTTTCTTACTTGATATATTCACGTTGAAAAATGCCAATATTTTGAGGATCACTATGGGTATCCAGCAGCAAGCGTTGGCCAAAACAATGAAGAAAAATCTCAGCGCGAATTCGGAATCGTTTACGTTCAGCGTTGTTGCGTTCCTTGTCTTCAGAATACTTACGAACATTCCCATGTATAGGAGGGCGATTACGACCAAACTGTCAATTTAAAAAAAAATTATTTCACTTAGCCGCCTAAAGTACGTATCAACTAGATAGCTAGCGAAATACCTGATGGAATTTATTCCGACGAAAACGAAAGCAGAGTATTGCCACCCGAATAAAAACGGTTCGTCGATGTGGAGCGGAAAGCAGAAATTGTTCGTTCCGTAGAATCTCATCGAATGATGCCATTCGGCCACTGAGGTAGTAAATATCGCAATACAATAAATATTGAAATACAATACCACTGAAAATACCCAACTAGTTTCTAAGAATTTTCCGAACGACCGGTAGGTAATTACACCATTTTTTTTTTTTTAATAATTTTTATTATTAAACTGCTCGACTTAAAATATGCCAGTTTACAGAGAAAAAAATTAGTGATCTTTTGAGTGTATTCAACTTTAGAGAGCGATTGTTAGGGTTAATTTATTTTATCCATTATTCACAAACGTCTGCCCTAGGAAAATTTACATTAACCTGCCTGGCAGTACAGCAATGACAAGCGAAAAGATCCATACGGCAGCAGACGTCATGATGGCGGCTTTTGGTTTTAGGCTTTGAAACCCGCTCAACGGAGCCGATATAAGCATAAAACGCTCGACACTGATCAGCAGAAGAATTAAAACGCTTACCTGAAACAAAAGCAGGTTTCATTCAACCCAACCGATCTACATTAATTAAATTTCAGTCATAAAAAAAATCCAAAACTCCAGATCGAAGTAGTTGAGAGATAGACTAGAATTGAAAAATTTGAGAAAGCGCTAAAATAATTTGAAGCAAATTTTTCACAATTTTCTATATTTCCAGAAAAAAATGTTAACGAAAATCGTCGAAAAATCAACACATTTGAGTAATTGAATCTAACTTCAGACGAAATCATCGCAATGACTCCGATAACTGTGCAAAATGCGGACGACGTCCATTCGGCCGCCATTTGCCGGAAAATTCCACGCGTCACCCAATCTTGCCATCCCAAAGCCATCAGATAAACTCCCATGAGCAGATCTGCGCAGGCTAAATTCGTTATGATTATATTCAACGGCGAAATCGTATTAGATGTTGCCACCAGCCGCCTCCACATGACCAATCCGTTTGTCGCCAATGTGAACAAACTGACGACCCACAACGTCCCGCGCAGCAAATTATTGCCGAGGAGGTTTTCAGACGTGGAAGTACCTGTA
Source organism: Tupiocoris notatus (assembly GCA_037159825.1). Classification (NCBI taxonomy): domain Eukaryota; kingdom Metazoa; phylum Arthropoda; class Insecta; order Hemiptera; family Miridae; genus Tupiocoris; species Tupiocoris notatus. The sequence continues at coordinate 995,098 of JASJUZ010000009.1, read as the reverse complement.
AATATTAAAAATTACTCCGATCAAAGTTCAAATAATATTCCCACAAAATCGAAAGTGAACCGATTATCAAGCTCTTGGATATATTTTCAATTGCGGCGAATTTAATTACTCATTTAAATTTTTTTTCTTTTATTACGCATACCATCGCTAAGCGGCAGGCATTTGGGAATATGCGGCACACTTATGCAATACTTGAACCGCTTGAAATATCTGAAATAGTCCAACAGATCATCAGAAAACTACGTACTAACGCTATTGTAAATAAATTAAATATTGAAGGAACACTACAGGGAATAATATACAAGTAATAATAAAATAAAATACTGCAGGAATTATTATTTTAGATTTCCCCTTTTGGTTTATCATTCAATATCAAACCTTTGTAATCACCAACAAAAAATTCGAAATTTAAAGTTTTATTAAGATTCAAGGCATGAAAAATCCGAATATACATTAAACGAAAAATTCAATAGTTACTTATCTGAAGAAATATTCGACTTTGATAATAATTTTGATGTTTTGCGTTTCAAGGTAGTACGTAAAATCCGAATTTCAAATTAAAAAATTCCGTCCGTTCGCCGTCAACGCATTATAGACAAGACTTTTGAAGCTAAATACTTGAAATATTCACCAAAAATCATTCTGGCCCAACAATGGCTCAATTTTTTAGCAAATTTTCAAAATCTCGGACACAAAAGCGGCGATAATTCGAGAGCCATTAAAACTATCGACTCCGTTATGGTCTTATTCGATACAGAGTTCAAAAATCTATAGAAATTGATACCAAATACAATACGAATTTGTCCCCTCCCTTAAAACCTCCATAAATTACCGTTATGATTGAGGCAGCGATTTGTCCAAAGAATTGTTAAACTAATGTTTAGTAATTATTGTTTGGTGAAAACTTCGAGTATTTAGCTTCTATAGTCTCGTCTATAATGCGTTGGCGGCGGACGGACAGAATTTTTTTATTTGAAATTCGGATTTTACGAACTACTTTGAAACGCAAAACATGAAATTTTGCAAATTTGAAAAAATATGAAATATATAATTGAGGAATTTTTTCCAAGAGTTATTACAATGGTTTATTATTGATGAATAAGCACCCCCCATTCAAATACAAATGAAGGGACGCAACTATCATTGAATTCCAGCTGTACAAATATTTACCACTATGAACATGTTCATTCTCGTATTTTTAGTCGACGATACGCACTTAGCAGTACGTGCTTCTACACTGTACGATGTTTACTCCCGTGATCGATAGGCAAACAGCGCATCTCACGAGTGTGGCATATCGCATACCCTTTCCACGCATTTCGAGCATGCTTAGATAACTTAAAGTAGGTATATCAAGGATTTGGAAAATTAGTGCTTCGTAGAGGCAATAAAAGCAACTCCATGAGAGACTCGAAAATGTTTCCGAAACTAACCGAAAAATTATCATAACGCTGTATTTCCTCGGAATTAGAGCAGCAACATTCAGAAAACAATCGATCGAGAAATTCGAAGACAATCCTCCTTTATATCATTATTATTATGACTAAGTCAATCGCGTTTGAGTTGTGGAATCCTATTTCACAGAAAATAGAAGGCGAAGAGGTAGTCAGGAATTGTAATAATGTGATAGCCTAAACGCCGAAAAGCGATCTAAAATATAACTAATTGAAATTAGAGGAATTTGTGACCACCTTGTGTAGTGGATTGATCGATAGGGGTTGAAATTTGTCGAGCTATTTTGAGCTTCATGTCCGAAAAATGTGATTTCAATTTCTTCAAACCGTTTCAACTTCAACGTGGGGTTGAGGTTGGGACATTATTGGCGACGTTATCTCATTTTGCATTTCTATATTTCTAGCGCTTTCACCACTCTGGGCCTCTTCAGGAAACATCTGCCAATTATTCGCCATTATCGATATTTTTACAGAGAGCATGATCACACTCGCCGATAGGAAACAGTAAATAATGTATATAATACATAGTGAATACCTTCTGTATAAAAGTTTTTTTTTTTTTTTTTTTTTTTTTAATTAGGTCCCGTAAGTAGCTGCACAAGTCTGGGATTGAGCTGGGTATTTTGTTCATTTTTGTACCAAAAAGCCGATATTATGTTATCACTTCTAGTCATTTTAAAGTCTTAATGTTTTAATGTTAAATTCGCCCCATTCTAGTCAACCCCTGCATTTTAATCTAGTCCTCTATTTATTTTAATTTATATAATAAGTTACCATTTCTCTGTTATAAATAAGACCTAAATACTTAACCATTAAATCTTTTAACGTTTTAGATTCATTACAATCCCAGCCTTGTGGAGCTACTTTCAGGACCTATTTTTAAAAAACTTTTATACAGAAGATATTCAGTACCTATATATTATATACATTATTTACTGTTTCCTATCGGCGAGTGTGATCATGTAAAATGTCTCTGTAAAAATATCGGTAATAGCGAATAATTGACAGATGTTTCCTGAACAGGCCCAGAGTGACGAAAGCGCTAGAAATATAGAAATGCAAAATGAGATAACGTCGCCAATAATGTCTCAACCTGAACCCCACGTCGAATCAAATAGATATGGGACAAATCACAACGTTTCAACTTCACACACAGTTTCGACTTGGACAAAATATTTATTATTATAGTTTGTCGGTACACTTTTTTCACGGTACAATCGTAGCTTGCCGATTTCCCCATTCAATCGATTAACTATCGTCTGGCGAATTTTGATAGAAAATGGAAAAATTAAATAATTTAAATTACGTACATGAACTGCAAATGCTTCAGAGAGCTGAAGAACGACTGTTCAATGTCGGGAATTTCGATGTCTTCCAGATCCCTTAAGTGAAAAATTTAATTAAACATTGTTTGTCATTTCGAACGTGATTTTTTTTTCATCAGTATCTAAACCTACATTGATTTTAAGCTCGATAGAGGGCGCAGCAATTCAGGTGTAACGCGAAGATCCGTGTTGCCCCCGAGAGTTCTGAAAATAAATAATTTTAATAATTCTTTGAAAATGATTTTGCTCAATTTTGAATATAAGAATGAAAATCAATAATCTCATCAAACCATGAATATCTATCTATCTCTTCTACAGAATTTTTTTATATTTAAAAAAAAAATATTTTTGCTCATTTAATGGAGAAATAATGATCAAATAAACGATCTATCAAATTATTCCGACGAGTTTTTCCTTTAAAATGCGTCTTTTCTCATACTAATACCAATTTCAAACAGTTCAATCGTCATACTCAATGTTCCGGACCACTTACAATTTTTCTAGTCGCTCCAAACTCTGGAATATCCGTCCGTCTAGCGTCAGCAGTAAATTATTTTTCAAATTGCTGAAAAAAAATAATTTTCAACAAATAAGAGGAAATCCATTTTCAGTAAGCTACCGAATTTTGTCGTTCTCTTAAGTATTTACGAACTTATTTGTAAATTAAGAAACCCTACATCCTGAGTATTATTTGTTTTGCATGAGAGTGTCGGTATATAAATATGACCAGATCTCAAAAACATTTCTTACAGATCTTTCAAACGTGCGAGATTGCTGAACGCCGCTTTGTGTATAAAGGCAATTTTATTCCACGCCACGCTCCTGAAAATGCAGGCTCTTTTATTCAGTTTTTCCCTTGATGTGAAACGGAGGTGAATTTTATTTGTACTCACAAATCGATAAGCGCGGATAAACTTGAGAACGTGTCGGCTTCTATTTTAGCGATCTCGTTGTTGTCTAAATATCTAGAAAACGGTTTTCAGTTTGAAACACAAATTCGAAATTTCTTAAGTATGTTTCATTCAATTCTTTAATTGTATTAGCGTTTAGATATTTGAGATGACGAAAGAATATTTGAAGGAAAAAAATCTCGTTTTTTTCCGATTTTAGACACGACTTACAAAATTCGTAGTTTCGGTAGAGTTGGAAATATTTCATTTTCCAATGTTATCGTATTTTTCGTCATATCCCTGAAAAAAAATTAAATCGAGTTAAATATTTACGAGTTAAATATTGCGCTTATTTCGAAGGTCCGACAAAAGACTCACAGCCAAGTGAGGCTTTCCATTTCCCATTCGTTCAGATCGAGACGGTTCAGATTATTTTCAGAAACGAACAGCCATTTGAGATCGGGAAGTTTATGGAGACTTTTGGGCAAAGCGGTTAACCGGTTCGCCATGAGGAATCTGGAAAATGTGTAAAATATTAGGTACGTATCGCAGGTTTCTTTAATACTATCGGAATTATACCGCAAATAACTTACATCTTCTGAAGCGATTTCTGTTCGGCGAAGACGTCATCGGGAATGGTCTCTAGATCGTTGAAGCCTAATTGTCTGAAAGAATTCTTTTCACTCTTAAGTCATCGTTTTTGTCGGTCATTATTCATTTCCGTTTATTGTATTTTTTTATTTTTAAGTTGTACAAGAAACAAAATAAAACCGTTAGCGGTGACATTATGGCTTCGATTTAACTTTAATTTGAATTACCTATAAATTTGTTCCAACAATATCGTTAATTTCGAAAATCAATCTTCAAAAATGAAAAAATGAAAAAGTTGTAATTTTCTGACTAAAATGATTTGAAAACTGCGATTGTGAAAACTACGCTTTTATTCAGGCAAGGGCTTACTAAGCTTTACTGTATCTTAAGATTTTTCTGATTCACAGTGTCTCAAACTGCAACAACCTTCAGCCAAAGCTAAGATTCACCCCTGACGATGCTTCACAATATTGAAGGTCTCAATATTCAGTTCGTTTCCTTATCATCTTTGCCTAATTTAAGTGGACAAATATTTCAACACAACAGTTCACTGCAGGGAGAAATCATTTGACGTTACTTACTCACATAAAATGAAGAGATACGTTTGCAAACGCGTCCGCGCTTATTTCATTGATCCGATTTTGACTGACCACTCTGAAAACAATGTTGAGACGTAGTAAGCAATTGCCGTCTTTCGAACAACGAAATGATATTACTTATCTGATTACTATTGATGGAATTATGTTGACCTCTTGTCCTACCTGAGCGTTTGAAAGTAATAATAACGGTCATAGAAAAAGTTTTTTTTTTCATCCTATTTTATTTTATTTTTCTATTTTTTGGTATTGAAAAAATATTTTTTGAGTGTTTCTTTTTTCAAGTTTACTTCATTTTTTCAAATAAATTCTTCTCTTATTTATCAGAGGACGAAGTTATGAATCTAACGTCGGTTAAAAAAAAATTTAACACCCCTCAAAATTAAATGTTTTACGTTTCAAAGCATGTAAAATCCGAATATCCAATAAAAAAATTCTGTCTGTCCGCCGTACGCCCTCAACACTTATCTGACGAAACTATAAAAGCTAAATTCCTGAAATTTCACCAAAAATCAATTTTGGCCTCACAACGGCCGAATTCTTTAGCCAAATTGTTTTAAAGGGTACCTCAATTTAAAGAGTATTTTTGAGGGGGAAAAATTCGTATTTTCCAACGTTTCCCAGAAAAAGGTGTATTTGGTATCAATTTGTACAGATTTTTGGACGCTGAATCGAATGAGACCATCGCGTGGTAGATAGCTTTATTGGTTCTCGAGCTATCGCAGGTTTGGTGAGATTTGCGTGATTGGGAGATTTTCAGAATTTTAACATGAGGGTTATAACTCGAGAGTTGTTGGAGCTATAAAAATCGTTATAAATACTCGTTGGAATCGTCGTCAGAAACTCTCTTCAACTGCACCGTTTGGCTTACAATTTAGCTTTTTATTTGGAAATTAAGAAAAAGAAAAATTAATAAAATGACAATAGTTGCTACGGAGTTTTCCCCTATAGTTACCAATCTGTTTTTCGACTTTCGAAAATTGGAACGTTCACACATGTTGGAATAACTACTAACAGAAATGGATAGTCTTCTTAAATCATTATTTAAGCGAAGGAATAATAAACCACTTCTATTTTTACTGCTCCCGTTTTGAATTTCCTATCTAACGCTTTCAAATTAAAAAATAAAATATACCTACCAAAAGATAATAATTTCTATGCATTTAAAAATATTTCTTTCTTCGTCTTTGGCTATAATTCAAGTTGAAATCAGTTCAAAACGCTCACGCAGGACGGGTCTCGAGTTTAACTTACAAGTTGGTAATTTCTGGCGATAAAGGGCTAGGGATTTCGTCCAAATTTAAATTGTTGCAGATCAGCGTCGTTTCCGCGCATTTACACTCAAATGGAGTCTCGTCCAGGACTGGACAAAAGAAAATGATTTTGCAAACAGAGCATGCTGAAGCTGTCATAATCGAATGGAATTCGATGCTCCATATACTTACAGCAAGTTTCGTTCGGAATTCTAGAGTTCATGTGGTCGGTCATTTCCCAAAAAGAGCCGTGCAGATCTTCTACGATGAATCAAAAGTTTTCAGATAGTAAATGTTCTACTTCGTAATGCAATGTTCTCGAATGCTCGTCAAACACTCTTTTCAACAATACCGTTGAGTGAAAAATTTAGCTTTTGATTGGAAAATTAAGAAAAATAAAAATGATAAAATTACAGTAGTAGCTACGGAGTTTTCCTTTATAGCTCCTTTATGGCTGTTTTTCAGTGAGTCTTCTTAAATGATTATTGAAGCGGAGGAATAATAAACCACTATATAATAATTTGCAGCGTTTTTTCCTTTAAATTTTTTTTCATCCATCACTATCAATTTCACCGATAACTGAAAAAGCTCTACAATTTCAAGGCTTTTTGACTCCCAAAATCTGCCCTTTTGTGTATTCATTTGAGTCGCAGTTTCTGCATTTGGTATGGAATTGGAAACATCGGTGTTAATGTTAGGTTGTTGTAAATAATAAAAGTTCAGTTATTGCTTGACCGTCAATGCGAATGCTATTAGCAAAACGGACTTTAATAACATTGGTGTCTGCGATACGCATTGATCAAAAATGAAAACACGTTCTTCAACTTCAATCGAGGATGACCATTCACCTCGGACATCCCAAGATGGTTGACGGTTTGCTCATATTAAATACAAACTGAACATAAAAGTTGCTGTATTGAACAAACGCAACAACAATGTAATTAATCTTCAAAACGAACTACAGTAAAAGTACAACAGCTGTGCGATACGTTTTGGGGCAACGCTCTCTATGGAGACGGTGAACTATCTACCTCACCTCCGTAATGCTTATTTTACCTCGCAAGCTCGCAAAGGTATGGAAGCCCAACTACGTCGGTGAGAGGCCCCGACCGAAAGTCCCAATCCTCCCAAAGCAAATCCCCCAATCCCCCAAAGTGAGGCGCCTGAAGATACTGTTCCCAATCTTCCGAAAGTGAGGCGCCTGAAGATACTTGCGTACTCCTGGCTGTGGACCCTATGTCGCCCTGAGGATGCCCGAATGGGCGAAAGGGCTCGGCCAGCTAATAAAGAATTGGAGAATGATTCGCGTGGTTTTTCTCCAACTCACAACCCCCGGACTCCTGGTAATGTTCGTCTGAACACAGAAAGCACCTCTGGAAGATCAGCTTCAATCAACCCGGAGGCAACTTGACCAACTAACGTGGTTGGTGACGAGACACCCTATTTTCTGCCGCCACCTGTACAGCAAACAGTTCCTAGACACATTTAAGCTACGGTTTCCCCGACATTCGTCGACGCATTAGCGACGGCCTCGATGCGTACGCGGATTTGGCTGTTTCGTTGACGCGTCTGGCGTCATCGCGGTTCCTCTCCCTCTACTTAGTTCGTAGGTATTTACATTTTTCAATTTCTCTTGTTTGTCGCATTTTCTACGCGATTCTGGGGTGAGGGGAGATGAACTTGGCGACTCTTCCTCCATTCCTTTCTTTATTGGCCGAGATCTTTCACCCATTCGGGGCTACATAGGTCCATCAGGTACCACGAGGTCCTAGGTGAAGATACGCGAAAGGGCAAAAGATCTCGGCCAATAAAGAAAAGAATAGAAAAAACGCACTTTAGCTTCATACGCAAAAAAAAATTGCACAATTTTCAATAGAAGTCTTTGGCATTAAAATTATAACATTTATATTATTATACTAATCGTAGCAACTTACTGCAATACATAGACTCCTCGTCTTCTCCTCCAGGGCAGTCGATTTTTCCATCGCAAATCGACCTTTGCAGTATGCAAGTTCGACTGCTCTGACAAGTGAAATTCCCTTCGGGGCAATCACCTGATAAAACACGTTTTGATCCGTTCGTTAAAAGAAAACTGTGATTTCATTATAATGTAGGAATATTACGGAAGCATTACCTCTGCTTAGAAGAAAGATAATGCATAGTAAAATAGCCAATGCAGTCGTAAGCGGAACGGCTACTATTATACCTCTGGTGCATCGCATATCTAAAACACGCATGAAAATATTCCTTTTATGATTTTGAGTTTTTTAACCAACCATGTTATTCAAGAACCAGTGGTGTACATGAATCACACAGAACTTACATGACCACAACGTGAGTTTACAACAACTGTAATTGAAAAAATAGCCAGGAGACCCAAAAAAAGAAAATTAGGTGTACAATGCATCCACAGTCGGTGAGCCTAACGATACGAGCCAAGTTTTGTCGAATGCGATCATTTTTAGAGCAACAACGCAAAAAAAATGTGTCACCAGCCCTTAAGCCCACATCATTACAACATTTAAAAACTACCACCGTTCAAATATAATATATATTGATTGATCTTTGAAGCATAGTGAAGATACTAAAAAATAAGCTGATCACATGGAATTAGGTACACGGTGTACAACGAGCCAAAGACATAAATCAAATCATCTGACGATCTGCTTGCCATGAAAAACATTTCAAGGCTTCAAACTATCGAAAATTTGATTTTGAGTGGGTTTGGTATTTTTTCTGCTTTTTACATCTTGTCGAACTATACATAAAAATAACAAACAGACGAAATAATTGCCAACGTTCTATGGACGGTGGAATGATTGAAAATAAATCCACTCTCATTCTCCACAAAACGTTTTCGGCATGTCGTCATCGTTTATTATGTTGGATTAGTTCAAATCGAGATGAAAACCCAGCACCATCATAATTTTAATCAGTATATCAATTTATTTATATGAAATCAAGCGTGGTTCCCAGCCATTATTCCTAGACCTTGAGCGTCCAAATTCATTCAAAAGCATCTAGACGTAAACAATATTTCGATAAAGAGGAAGCACTGTATGTGACCTTGACAATAAAAATCGAACGTCATTCACCCCCAAAGAAAACATTTCATTACTTCTTAACCGTTCAAAAATATTGACCTTTGGGAATGTGAATCATTATAATCCACAAAATTACTGGATAGTACTGATGTACGCTGTGTGATCCTGGAGATGGAGATCAGGCGTCATTCACTCATTCAGGCGTCAAATATATTGAATTTTCGCGGCCTGTTTAAATAGGTACTGTGCGTTATTCAAACTGTACAAAGCAAGTTTTGTGAACGTGGTCGACGTTGGCCATATTCAAAGCAAAGAGATTCGAGAAATACAATAACGCCCGAATAAAATGACTGGAAATGCATTTTACAGGAAAGTACTGCGTGCGACCCGAATAATAAAAATCAAGCGATATTCAGTTGTCAGATACAAAAATTTAAAGTCCCCCAACGATCAAGTACCTATATTCATTTTTGCGGTTTGTAAATATCAAACTATTGTCAATATGCGAATATCGCGGATGTACTGTATGTGACCCACTCGATAAAATGAAGCAACATCAATTGACATTCAATCAATCGTCATTCAATTTTAAGACCTCGAATGTTCGAATACATTGAGTTTTCTGGCCTGTAGAAATCAAAATACAAAATACGCACTAGTGAAATCATGAAAAAATGTCATAACGTGGAGGTATTGTGTGTGACCCAATATCAAAATATCTAGTGTAATCTGCTCGCCATAACAAACATTTAAGACCTGAAAGGTGGAAAAATAGTTCCTCTTATAGCCTGTAAAAATCGTAACAGAAAAAACTTCGAACCATTATAATCTCAAATTCGCAGTGTGTTATCCAAAATTCAATAAAACCTAATTTCGTTCATTTACTAGGAGAACGTTACTTGAAAATTTATTGAGTTTAATTCATTTTTCAGCGAGATATGTCGATTTATGTCACTTTTTGACCACAGATATACGGACAGACGTACACACAGAAACTTGCTCAAAAAGTGTGTATATTACTATGAAAACTTCTTCCAACAGGATCTCCGTTCCAAATTCGACTTTTGAGACGATCATAATACTTCCATTTACTATTGACCGATTCAATGCTACATTTTCCTAATTTTATTGCAGTTAATAATTGAGTGAAAACGCCAAAAAAGTTTGAAAACGTTTGATTTCTGTTTTTTTTTTTTTTTTTTTTTTTTTTTTTTTTTTTTTTTTTTTTTTTTAAGAAATTTTCTGTCGAAATAAACATAAAATACCGTGCACATGTCAATATTTCAACTCTTGAAATTGTCTGCGCGCTCAACTTTGTAAATCGACCTTTCAATTGGACGGCTTCCTTTTTCCTTCGGCTGGGTGAAATAAATTAACCAACGTTGCTGCCGTTGTAATGAATGCTTCCCCTTTTCGGAAAAAAGAAGGAGACAGCCTTTCTAATCACTCGGTGAATAATGTGGCGGAACATCAGAATTGCAACCGACTGTTGCACTGTCGAAGTTCCTGCTTTATCTACGAGCCAACTGCTCTTGCATTGTCATACGCCCGGTTTCTGATTTGAAGTCGAAAATAAAGCTTTTGCGCTTATCCTATTGGTTTCCTTTAGTTCGAATTTTGCGAAACAAGAATTAGTTGTGAAATACCGTACCTAAAATTAATACCTTCGATTCCTTGTTTTTTCTTACAGAACTTGATTTTGAGCAAAGGTTTTCATTTTCTATTTCGAACACTCCATTTACTAAGCTAATAGTATATATATAGTTTTACATGGTATTAAAACTCCTTACATCCGCTTCCTTAGTCGATTTTCTATAGTCGATTACAATCCAAGTCCAAAGGGACTGAATTTTGAAATTTTCCTGCGCGCTGAAATAATAAGGGATAAGCCAGTGACCATCGACAAGGAGGATTACTGAGTTGGACCTGCGTTGCTTTTATTGTCGGTTTATGAAGTGAACTTTATCGGAAGTTGGTCACGTGGGTCGTTAAGTTCGGTCAGTGCTCGCCAAACGGTCGGCTACCCGTGCTAGCTTCGATTACTGCCGCCCTTGTAAGGTTTCTTGCCCTAGTAGAAGAAAAAGTCCTGAAGTGAGAATGTTAGGAACGATATCATACACTGCAAATGGCACATGGTTCATAATCAGAGTCCCCATTTGATCATAAAAAATCCATCAAAAAAAAATTCCTTGAAATATAATTTTTTGTTTCGAAAAGTAATATTCTCCAAATAACCGTCGATGCGAAAAGTGTACTGAGGTACTTCTCTTCTAATAGTTGTCATTTATCAATATAGATGTCATTCCAAAGCCAGATATCTCCTTTGCCGAGCTTTCGGAAAAATTTATTTCCTCCTCAGAGCTTGGAGATCATCATGGTGTCAAGATAGTATGACCACCGTTGAACATGTTAGAGACTAAATACATAAATTATAGGAAAACGTATTTTTTTGGTAACTATGTATAAGGCGTTTCATAGTTTTTTTTAGGTACTTTCATAGGTTTTGACTTATGCTCAGTTACCAAAAAAAAGTTTAATGTTCCTATAATTAATATCTCTAGTCTCTAACATGTTCAACGGTGGTCATACTAGATTGACACCATGATGATCTCCAAGCCCCGAGGAAGGAAATAATTTTTTCTGAAAGCCCGGCGAAGAGATATTATCTGGTTTTAGTGTTACCTCTACCCTGATGAATGACAACTATTAATTGCTGAGGTTCGATCGTCTTTTTCAGTTTTCTCTTCTGTTAAAAATATTTAAATAGTCAAGTCCGTCTAGTGCTCAACTTACATCTTTCGCGCTCACTGATCCTTTAATAGGGATGTTAAATATTCTGTAATTGCCTTTGCAATAAACCCGCAAATGTATTTTCTAGGCTAAAGCCTACTAGAAATTCGTCGTCGTTGCTGGACATAGGACATTTTAGCCTTGCATTTGTTTGCAAATTCCAGGAATAAATGTATTCGATAAATTATGCCATCTTGTGGACATAAGAGCTTATCTAAAAAAAATTATCCAGATTATCAAAAATTATACAAATTATCAATAGGTTGAATTAGAAATTCAATTGGTCAATTGGTTGAGTCAAATCTCGAAAATTAACACAGGACATTATTACTATGGAGTAAAAACACAAAAAAACTAAGTTACGGAAAATTCGGGCAAAAATAAAATATTGAATTAACGATCAGTTTCATAAAAATATCCGCAAGTATCAATTCAGCCTAAAATCAGTTAACTTTCAAGAAATGTAAGAAATTAGACAAAAATCAGTTCCCACAGGAAACTACTAGGTATACAAAAGGAAAAAGGAAAAAATGGATGAAAACTAATATAAGAAATTCGACAACCCAAATAAGAGAATACGAAAAAATTCGAATGAAAAATATTCATTCCAAATGCCCTCGTCACTCAAAAAACTTCTTTTTTATGCATTGCTATGTTTACGAGAGGGCCAATCTGCGCCGAGTGCCCGGGGCCGGTCAAATCTTTGTATACGCCCCTGTTCATCATCGCCATGGCATCGATAATTTATCGGACTTGTCACAAATAATTCTCTGACTCATCTGCGTACCTTGGCCCAAACTGCGACTGTCCCCCTACATTGATCAGTATTCAACTTGAGCGCAATCCTTCCTTCCCAAGTACGAGGAGAATCGAGCACTTGAACCATGAAGAAACGTTTTTGTACGTGTGACCTGCGTCAGTTCATTTTATTTCGGCCGACCTTGCTTTCAACATGCATTGCATTGATAGTCGTGTTTGTTCAAACATTTTTATACAGTTCGGAAGAAGCTGGTTTGCTATTTCTTTACGAATAATAAATAATATAAGAAACCCATAACTTCCAGAACAACGAAGATTTAACTTCGACGCAAATTGAACGGTGTATCAGAATCGAATTGCAGAATATTTAGTTCCATGTTTACGTAATAAACAGAAGTATTGGACTTTCGAAAAGTCGAATTTAGAACAGAGGTAAATTATGAGAAATTGTCGAAGGAATAATAAACTGTAAAATCATTTGCAGCGTTTTTCGGTATATGTTGTCCGCTGGCGTTCAGCCCCTGTAAGTCCGATCAGATTACTATTTTCTTATCATTATTAAATAATAAACCCTTATAATCGCAAAAAAAATTTCTAACCCCCCTCAAAATTTGATGTTTTCCGTTTCAAGGCATGTAGAATCCGAATATCCAATAAAAGAAATTCTGTCCATCCGCCGTAGGTACGCGCAGTACGAAACTACAAAAGCTAAATTCTTGAAATCTTCACCAAAAAGCTATCTTGTTGTGATTTGTCGCATGTATTTTGATTCAACGTGGGAATGCGGTTGAGATGAAAAGCCGCGACGTTATTTTATTGTGAACTTCTATATTTCGAGCGCGTTCGCCATTGAAAATTTAAAAGGATTTGTTGGACATGAAAATTAATAGAAGCACGTGATCAACTTCTACTTATTTTCATATCCAACGAGCACTTTTAATATTAACTTTTCCACTTTCTAGTCATCCCTGCATTTAATCTAATCCCTCTATTAATTATTTTAACTTATTGGACTCTAGGTTCAAAAAGCGGACGTGTTTTAGAAATTTCCTATTAATGACAATCCCAGCCTTGTGGAGCTAATTAGAGGACTTGTTTTAAAATTTTATGAAGAAAATGTTTCCTGAAGAGGCGAAAGCGCTCGAAGTATAGTTCACAATGAGACACTTTCATGTCGACCTCATTCCCAAGTCGAATCGAAATACAATCTTGGCCTGACAACGGCATTCTTTAACCAAATCGCTACCTCAATTTTAAGGGTATTTTTGAAGGGGGATTTTGAGGTGGGAGAAAGTTCATATTCACAAAGTTTTCAAAAAAGCTGTGTTTGGTATCAATTTCTAGAAATTTTTGGACGCCGAATCGAATGAGATCATCGCGGGGTCGATAGCTTAAACGGTTCTTACGTTATCGCAGCTTTACTATAGAATTTTAGAGGTTTTCAGAAATTTGGCATGATGGTATAACTCGAGAGTTCTTGGAGATATAAAAATCGTTCTATACTCGTTGGGATGGTCGTCAAACCTCTCTTCAGCTGTACCGTTAGGTGAAAAATTTAGCTTTCAATTTGAAAATTAAGAAAAAACAAATAAAATGACATTAGTTTTGCTACGGAGTTTTCACTTAATGCGTTTTTCGGTGGTAACATTCAAATGTTCGGATTAATATCACAAAAATAAATTTTTACATCATTATTGAAGCGAAGGAATTTCATTTTGGCAAGTTGCGGCCGTTTGTTACAAGAGTTTTTCCTTAGGTATTGCGACTCTTGCTGCATTTTGTCCCTTGAATGTAATAGAGACTGGATATCCGATTGTAGGAGTGCGACGAAGAAAAACTTTAGTGAGCAACTCAGGGAAAAATTTCCTACGAAGTTACTGGGATGAGTAGTCGAGAGAACGGTTAGTTGAATCGAATATTTATGCAAAATTCTCGCTACATCCGACTATCTGAATATTTTTAGAGGTAGTTTCACACCCTCGGCTCCATCTAATTTGCGAACCATAAAAATTCAATAAAATATTCATATTTCATAGCGCAAAATTTTATTACGAAAAACGGCGAATTATTAATTGGTTTAATAAGCAGGATAATTTATAAAACTTTAAAAGGTGACTGTTGTTATGAAATTAGTCTTAAATTCGCTTATAGAATCTTTATTTGACGGATTATGATATTTTACCAACTTATAGAAAGGCCTTATAGAGAGGCCATAGGTACCATTGGTCCTATAATGCCCTGAAGAAGCCCGAACGGGCGAAAGTACTCGGCGTAATAAAAAAGAAAAAATGGAGAAGAGGTCGTCTCGTTATTCTCCCCCTCAACCTACAGAAACTTATAGAAAGCGATCGACCATTAGGAGGTATATATGTTTTTTTTTTTTTTTTGCTTTGTACTGTTCAAAACTTGACGGACTCTAGGAAGGAAGCAAGCTGCGTGCGAGTAACAATCCCGACAAACAAGTCGCATACAAATGATCGGCCTTTTCGAAAAAAACACAACCCCCATGCAAAGACGGAATTTGACCTCCAGTATTGGCAGGGCGATTCGCTATATAAATCTAACTCGTCGCACAGTTGAGTCAGTTCATTCGGTGACGACGAAGAAGACTTCAAACAAAAATTACAATGAAGGTATTCCTTGCTATTTTTTCGCTGTCTGCTATTGCGTGGGGATCTCCTCTCCACAACGCGGTATCCCAGTCTAATACCGAACAGAAAGGAGTGTTCTTTGTTTCGCCCTCTTCTCAACCGAAAACCGAACAAGTAACTTCTGAACAGGTAATCCATATTATTAAATTGTATCGCTAAATTTTATTACAGCTCTAAATTGTATTGCTGATATTAACTTTGTTTATGTTTAATCGAAGCTGAATTTAATCAAGGACATTCTCGTTTTCGTTGACATTTTGAGAGTGTCAATTATAAAAAGGACAGAAATGTTGATTATGACAATAAAGCAAAGTAGATGTAAAGGGTCGAAAAAATTAATTTCAATTTCCCTCATACACTGAACCCTGCTTGAAAATTTGTTGTCTAATATTATTTTTACTTGTTTTTTTTTTCGAACAATATATTTTTTAGCCAGATTTTTAAAAGTAGATTTTTTCAAATAAGTACCTACCTTATAGATGTTTTTTAGAATACATTTTTCGAAGTTTAATCGTGGTCAATCAGTAAATTCAATAGTATTTCGATAGCTAGAGTAGAATTGAAATGAATGGTACAAAAAATTGAAGCTGCCCAAAATAGTGGTGGCAGAGCGAAAAGGAAACATGGCCTTGATGATGTTCAAGCTATAAATATTTCTATTCCCCTCCCCAATTATTCATCTCTTAATTTTGATGCAAACGTAATTGTGTTGCAAATCAACGATTTTTTTGAGCAGTTTCAATGTTTTATTATTTATTAAAACCCTAAAACGATGTTTTTTCGCAATCGTTCATTGCGTTCACTGTTCTTAATTTCAGGTGGAAGAGATTATGAAGCAGCTAAGACAAGAAGGCGGCTCGGATTCCGGTGTTTATCACATCATTCTTCCCGACGGACGTCTCCAACGCGTCCAATATACAACTGCCCCCGTATCGGGCGAACAAAGCGAAACATCAGTCGCCTCTAATGTGGAAGAAGCATCTTTGAGACAAGGCTCTGCAGCGATCCTGGCCCAGACTGAAAGTGCAGGCGAATCGTCGAAACTCCAGCGCGAACAGACCGTGCCAGGACCGGCTGCCCTCGTATCCCAAAGTCCTAGGATTTCATCGAACGCCCCAGCAAACGAAGTATCAACTCAAGTCCCTGTCAGCAGACTATTCCTCATAGCCGAGCCGATCTCTGCTGAACAGAATGAATCGAATGTGAATGAAGCCGCGCTCCAGAGGTCGACATCGGCCGCTAAATACGTCGCCAGCGTACAATATACCGAAGTACAGCCCATCACTGGGCCAATCTACTCGTACAACCCTCAGCCTCTAAAGGGGGCCATACACTATGCGATTGCCTGCAGGCCGTCGCCTCAACAGGCGATCGTAAGACCAAAATCGCCGACTTCCATACACTATCAGTCAACCGCCTGCAGGCGGCCGTACTGATCTGCAGATGATAGCCTGACGATAGCACACACTACAGTCCGGTAACTGCAGGCGGACTGTCGGTCATTGAATCAGGACTGCTGGCGGACTGTCGTGACCAAGAAACAGGACTGCAGGAGATCGCCCAAGAAAAAAAATTCTAACCTCCCTCACGTAGCATGTAGAATCCGAATTCTAACCTCAATTCTAACCTAACCTAACCTCAAGCATGTAGAATGGATAGAATCCGAATATCCAATAAAAAACGCTCCAAATGATTGTAGAGTGGTTTATTATTATTTCGCTTCAATATTGATTTAAGAAGCTTTTTTGATGGACAGATGGTAACTAAGAAAAAATAACGAACGGGAAAATTCCGTAGCAACTATTGTGATTTTGATAGTTTTTGATAGGGAAAACTCCGTAGCAACTATTGTAATTTTGATAGTTTTTATTTTTCTTAATTTCCTAATTAAAAGCTAATAATTTATTATTATTAAACCAAATTATTATTATTATTATTATTATTATTATTATTATTATTGTTATTATGGTTTATTATTGAATAAACCAAATTATTATTATTATTATTATTGATAACCAATTATTATTGTAATAAACCTAAAAATTCGTTCCAAAGGATTCGTCCTTAACATTCCATAAACAGGGGTAGGCCCGATACAATTCAATGAATGCGGAAATGAAAGAAGGTTTCCCGCCCATCTTCGACCGTCAGTCCAAACTCGGCAGTTGAATGCTCTGACGAAAACGATCTCACGCAAAACTGATGGAAACGGGGACAACAGATCGGTGGCCTGCAGGCTAACTGACAGTGTGTGGTGAGGGCCGCATGAGATCATGATCCGACAGGCCGTTGCCTGTCGCGAATCTCTCATCCGATCACCGCCTGTCCGGCGACCACACACTTTCAGTTCGAGCGAACTGCAGTCCATTATCTTCAGATAAACTGATAGGTGTGTGGGCAACCCAGATCTACGACCTTACGATTATCTTCAGTTAAACTGATAGTGTATGGGGCGCTTAACGCGTATTGTAAGGCACGCCTCGGTTTTTTAAGCCCGACCAAAATACTCGGAAATATATTGTGCAGTAAAAATTGCAATAATTCTCAGCTCGTGTTATTAAAGTTACCCACTATGGAACGATCACATTTTGCGAATGCGAATTAAACCCCTTTTAACACGACAAAAAATTTCAAAATTTTTGAGAAGAAAATAGTAAGGATTTAAAGGTTTTGCCAAAAGACGTCATATCTGTATTCTCATCTTTTCAAATTTCTCAAAGAAAATTGAAAAAAAATCAAAACATTGTTTAACAGTTTTGCGAACATGCCAAGCCATTTTGATGCGGCAAAATTACTGGGCTAGAAGTGAAGAATGAAATTTGGAAATGAACAGTCTAGTCCCTTTTAACACGACAAAAAATTTCAAAATTTTTGAGAAGAAAATAGTAAGGATTTAAAGGTTTTGCCAAAAGACGTCATATCTGTATTCTCATCTTTTCAAATTTCTCAAAGAAAATTGAAAAAAAAAAAATCAAAACATTGTTTAACAGTTTTGCGAACATGCCAAGCCATTTTGATGCGGCAAAATTACTGGGCTAGAAGTGAAGAATGAAATTTGGAAATGAACAGTCTAGTCCCTTTTAACACGACAAAAAATTTCAAAATTTTTGAGAAGAAAATAGTAGGTAAGGATTTAAAGATTCTGCCAAAAGACGTCATATCTGTGTTCTCATCTTTTCAAATTTCTCAAAGAAAATTGAAAAAAAATCAAAACATTATTTAAAAGTTTTACGAACATGCCAAGCCATTTCGATGCGGCAAAATTACTGAATCAAATTTTTCAAAGAAAATTGAAGAAAAATCATAACATTAGTCAACAATTTTGCGAACATGCCGAACCATTTTGATGCGGCAAAATTACTGGGCTACGAATGAAGAATGAAATTTGGAAATGAACAGTCTAACCCCTTTTAACACGACATAAAATTTGAGAAGAAAATAGTAGGGATTCTAAGGTTCTGCCAAAAGACGTCATATCTGTGTCCCCATCTTTTCAAATTTCTCAAAGAAAATTTAAAAAAAAAAAATTATTTAACAATTTTGCGAACATGCTAAGCAGTTTTTTCCATCGAGGAAATAACTCCAGAATAACGAAAAACTAGAGCAAATTTGAGGTTCGACAATTGCAGTAACGGTTTTTAGAATAAACTAGGGGCTGAGCGCCCCTGGCGGCTTCGCCGCCCAACCCCCTCAGGGGGGGGGGGGCTTCGCCCCCTCAGCTATCGCGCGCGGTCGGCCCGTCGGAGGGGCTCCGCCCCTCCTCTCGGGCCTTACATATTATCGTTTTGTGGGGTTGTTGTCCTTGTCACTACTATAATATACTGGGTTGGTGAGGGGGAGAAGAACCAGGCGACATGTTCTCCGATTTTTTATTTACTGGCCGAGTACTTTCGCCCCTTCGGGCATCCTCAGGGCGATGTGGAACCATAGGTCACCACAGCCCTATGGTTCCACATCGCCCTGAGGATGCCCGAAGGGGCGAAAGTACTCGGCCAGTAAATAAAAAATCGGAGAACATGTCGCCTGGTTCTTCTCCCCCTCACCAACCCAGTACGATGAGAGATGCGACGACTCAACCAAGAAGTACTATAATATAGTATGATATGTATAGTATGTAGTATGATATGGTATATAGGTATAGGTATTGGTATAGATATAGGTATAGTAGTTATTAATTGTGTATGGAGAGTGGAAATCTATAGTTGTTGTTATAGTAGGTAGTACTTAGTAGTAGTTGCTATAATTTGGTGTGTATTTGGTGGGTTTTGTATTGTACTTAGTATCATAAAGTATTGGGTTTTTCAACTGGAGCAAAGTTATAGCAGAATTAGACGTAACAGCTGTAAGTTTTCCAAGATTTGTAACTTGCACAGTGGATAACTCAAACAAAAAGTCTTCAATTCAGATGTTTGAATATACCAAAAGATAGGTCACTTAACTGTCCACATTTTCCCAATGTAATGTACCTATCCATTTTTCAACCGTTTTTGCGTTATTCAACAATATTGCTAGACTATACACGAAAAAATGACATTTTTCCACTTTAAACGTTCTTTTCATCTATTTAGTGCGAAAGAAACAAAGAATGAACCATATATTATTGATATACACATCATCAACTATCATTATGCTGAATTTGAGCTAAATCTATTTCAAAAAAATTTTCGCGAAAAATCCAAGGGGTACCCCTGCGATTTTTTTCAACCGTCCATTTAACGATTTTTTACTCCTCTCTCAATACAGATAAAAATCTGAAATTTTCAGGAAAGTTGTGTCTTACGAAGATGTATTTTTGTGATTTTTTTTATTTCTCGGAAAAATCTGCAAGTGGTCCAAAAAAATCGGTTTTTGAAAGCTCAAAAATTGGACTTTAACTGTGATTTTCGGGGTCAAAATAAATGCGAATCAATTGTTTTATTATGCAGGAGTCTTCATTTGAACGCCTTACACACGTACATAGCAAAAAATTTGGTGAAAAACATTTAAACAGAGCCAGAGAAATTATTTTCCGTAAATCGAGTTTTTCGCCGGCCGAAATTCCGAGCTCCGCTGGCATCGGTAATAGTGAAAAATTAAATTTTCGTTTAAAGCGATTTTGAAAGCTATTCTTATAGGAAATTTAATGCTGAATCCGAATATGACGTCAAAACGGTGGAAATTTCACGACAACTATCAGTTTTTTCAGGTTTAATACTACGCCACTCCTAGGTTTTTCAACTTAGAAAATCCGTTGCAAATACTTACAGTAATGTTAAATATTAATTTGTTACTCATTCTTATAAGAAATTAGACGTAGAATTCGAATTTAAAGTGAAAATAATCGAATTCGAACGATTGATAATATTTCTTGAATTTTTCACGATTTTCATACTTTTGAAGTTTCAACTTTGGAATTTTTTTCGTCACGTTCCCGAAATGGGACAGATTAGGTGCTGTGGAAGAAATTGTAGGAAATTTAATGTAGAATCCATTAAAAATAAGAAAATGGCTAGCGTATATGATAGCTCTCGAGATATATTCCACTTTATGTAAAAAAAAAACGTGTTTTGACTTTTCTTCAAACGTTAATAGCTCCGTGGGGACATTACATAAAAATAGAATTAAATACACCAAATTGTAGGATTTCGATAGCTCTTTCCCGCCTCTGAGTAATATACCTATGTAAAAGTGGTCAGTTCAAAAGCTATTCGCGAAAAACAGGCAAAAAAACGCGAAAATCAGTGTCATAAAATTTCAAAGCGCAATAAAATTTGAACAAAGGCCTAATAAAAAAAAGACGATTTTTTCAACCGATCAGTTTGTTTCTATTTAACGCCTCTATGATCAAAATTTGATTACCATGCCCCAGTTTCTCAATCAATCGGATACCCACGGTTTTTCGACTATCACTTCGAGCCCCTCTAGCTCCGACTAAAATCAACCGACGAACGAATTCTTGTACTTTTTCGTTAAAATAATTTAATAATCTACAAATATCTGTAGTAAAATTTACAGCTCCAATGTGAATTTTTCGAGAAAATCACGATTAACTGCGGAAAAACGTGTTTCCGAAACAGGTGAAATTTCCACATAAACCTCCCCCAAGAAAAATCCGAGGCTTAAATCGAAAATCGACTATTTTTTCGCCGTATCATTTTCAACCATATTGACGAATTTGGTACAAAATTAATTTTATCTTTCGATGCGTTCCGTCGGGTCGAGAGCGTTTTTTTGTATCGGATTTTTCAAGTTTCGACTTTGAATCGCTATAGCTCCGCGGAGGTAAGAGCAAACCTAACATTTGTAATTACAAAAATGTTCAAAATTTAACCGGCTACAACTTTGCAAGTCATTTAGTATATGTAAAACCGAATAGTTTAACCGCTAGGTCGCCCGAAACCCTAAAAACCTGAAAACCGACTTTTTCAAAAAACGACGTTTTTCGATACATTTCGAATTTTTGAAAATTTTCAAGGTCGAAAATGGAAATTCGGCGATTTTTTCAGCCGGGCCTAAAATTTTAAACACCCCCTATTTTTTTCATCCAAATCCCTCCGGCCAGTTCCTCAATCAATCGTATACCCTCTCCTCCTCCTGGTTGTGTAGTTTTATATATATAGATAATTAATTTTCCCCTAAACTAATATTTTACTGTGACAGCAGCTTTAATTTTAGTAAAAGCGAACTTGTCATTAGTGTTTATTTTGCCGATCAAAATCCAATCACTGCCAGAAAAATGTTCACATTTCAATAAGCCCTGAAACCGCATAATTCTCTACATATTGATTTTCGCTTACCGGAATCGAGCCAGGCGCTGGTTGTGTCAAACTTGGTTGAGCCAAGGAGCTTGGTCGGGTTCCTCGACGATAGACGCCGTCGCCAGCGATGATCGGCGGCTGAGACTAGCGTCAAGCAAGTGCAAGAGGTGGGAGAAATAAAACGGGCGGCTAGTCGACCGATCGTGCACGGGAAACGCCGAGCTCTGTCAATAAAATAGATTTTACCATCGCGAGACGGTTTCTGTCGAGACAGCTTCGCTTGCATTTAGACAGATTAAGTATCCATCATTATTGCCAGAAGTGACATTTTCATGGCTCGTTGAACGGAACGGGGGTGTTTTAATTTTCGCTGGATGTAGAATTATTCAAAACTGACTATTATCGCAAGTAACGTTTCAATAACTAATAATACGCTAGGAAAAAAACAACTGCTGTGTCTTGTTGCTTAAAACGTGAGATGAGACTTTTTCTTTGCAGCTCGCCCAGACGTAGTCGTCATTTTCACTGCCCTACGAATACGATCATCTCCAATTTTTGAGCGTTCAAATATATTGATAACTGGCGCCGGTGAAAAAAAAAATTATGAGAGTAAGCAGTTATTACTTACCTGGTCAGGAAATGTTACTGAAAATGGTACTGCGAAAATGTTTCTACATTCACCGTTCAGAACATTAGGGACTATTGAGAGAAATTTTATCAAAATACGTTTTTATTTAGTAGTATACAATTTTTAAAACACTTGAAAATTCTGCACATAAAGGTAAAACAATGTCAAAATTGACTATCAAGCAGTATTACTGGCGAGCCGGGATTCTGCGATCATTTTTCGAATAGCCGACATCCAAGAGCAGCAGAGAGTACTATGGTCCACCATTAATCCTCTTTGTAGTTGATCAGCTTCGTCTACGTTTCCAATTTTGAGAGCTAAAACCAGTAATTGTCTCAATTGGAGTACAAGAAATTAATCTCAAAAATGGGCAATTTGCTCTCAATTGGCTGGCTTTCAAACAACTAATTTTCTCCAACTTGGAAATTTTGCCCGTTATTAAAAGTTCTGGGACTTTTCTCAAGGCAAGGATTATGGGAAAGGTGAAAATATTTACCTACAAAACTAGCAGCTAAGGATTTTTTCTCATCACCGCTCCATCAATGCTGCCATCTATTGTATTGCTCCCTAACAGGGAACAGGTACGTCAAAAAGTTACAAGGAAGAGCACCAGGAATATAATCAATCCCCTGAGGAAAAATGTGGTTCATTCATTGATCCAGTCTGCTCCTGTGATGCCACTGCCCAACTGACGTACGAGCTTCTCATAAATCAATCAGCCTCAGCCCTCACCACAAATCCCTTGTGTTGAGCGGGATAAAGTAAAAAAGCCACCCACGTTTAGAGCCGTTTTGGAAAGGCTGCGTTAAGCAATACAAGTACCTATAGTGCTTGAATGCTGCAGATTAACAAATGAAGCCCTAACCTGCCATAAAAACCAGCTTCCGTGGGTGAAACAGTTGAGGCAGTATTTCAAAACTCTAAAATGCTAGCGTGGCCTAAAATTAAAAACGCTGCAAATGGTTGTACAGTGGTTTATTATTCCTTCACTTCAATAATGATTTAGGAAGAATGACAATCCATTTGTGATAGTAATTATTCCGAACATTCGTGAACGTTCCAGCCGAAACAGATTGGTAGGGGTAAACTCCATAGCAACTATTGTAATTTAATTTTTTTTTTTTTAATTTTTGAAAAGATAATTTATTTGCCTGACGGTACAGCTGAAGAGTGTGTTTGACGACCATTCCATCGAGTATAGAACAATCTTTGTAGCACCAAGTTATGCCTTTTTTTGAAAATCTCCCAAGCACAACACAAAAGCTGCGATAACTAGAACCAATAGATATCGACCCCGCGATGGTGTCATTTGATTCACCGTCCAAAAATCTATAGAAATTGATACCAAATACACCTTTTTCTGAAAAACGTTGGAAAATACGAATTTTCTCCCCGCCTCAAATCCCTAAAACACCCTTAGAATTGAGGTAGCAATTTGACTAAAGATTAGAGCCATTGTCGGACCAAGATTTCTTTTTGGTGATTTCTTTTAGCTTTTATAGTTTCGTCAGAAAAGTGTTGACGGCGTACGGCAGACGGACAGAATTTTTTTAATTGGACATTCGGATTCTACATGCCTTGAAACATACAACGTCAAATTTTGAGGGGGTAGAAAAAAATTTCTTGGGTTTATTAAATAATAAACCAGAAGAGGAAACGCTTCAGAAACTGGTGGATACGATACTTTCAGCCAAGGGACTTAAGGATCTGACCTCTTTCAAATAATGTAGTATAGCAGTTCACAAGAAGCCTTGCTGATCTTGAAATAGGGACTATGACCTGTTGTCTTTTCCAGGCGTATAGCATAGCCAAGCGTGCAGTACAATAAATCCACTAGGAGGTTGGAGTGTCCACGAACGAGAATGAAATCATAAGGCGGGAAAGTCGCTCATGAGCAAGACGCCCGCCCTGTCATTCATTCTCGTTCAGTTGTAAGTAGGAGTAAAAAAAACCCTGCCATAAAAGATAATCCCCAAAATAAGGATACAACTCTCATGTCATTCAAGTAGTAAACATTGTCTGTACTCAAAATTCAACCATACCTTCGGAAAGTTTGCTCAATTTTTCTTGAACATCATTCGGGAACTTATTTTCTCTCCACTGGGTTACCATGACCAATATTCTTTTGTTGAGCTCGGTTTTCTCTCTCTGCAAAATAAATCAAAAGAAAATAATATTTGTTCAAAATTTAATTTCGTTGGTTGTAAGGTGGAGAAAAACCAGGCGACTCATTCTCCAATTCTTTATTAGCTGGCACTTTTGCCCATTAGGGCATCCTCAGGGCGACGTCGAGCCACAGGGTCCACAGTTTGTGGACCCTATGGCTGTGGTCCTATGGCTGTGGACCCTATTGCTCGACGTCACCCTGAGAATGCCCGAATGGGCGAAAGTTCTCGGCCAGCTAATAAAAAATTGGAGAATGAGTCGCCTGGTTTTCTCCACCTCACAACCCCCAGACATCAAGAAATGCGACGAGAAGGAAAACTTCCAGAACGTGAATATCCCTTTCAATCAAAAGAACGTCACGAAGTTCATCCCACCTCTCTTTCCTTGAATAATTTTTCAGCAAGCTCTTTCAATGCTGTTGACACTGCGTCGACGCTGATTTCCACCGACGAATTGGTTTCTGAAGATTCAACAGACACCTGAGACGATATAGATGGCTGGGCAATCTGTGACACAGGTGTCAACTTAGGATCACAGACTGGTGGAGAACCGAAGGCCGGTGGAGGCCCAGATGGGATACCTCTCGGAGGTGCACTCGCAGGGAGAACATCGCACGCTTGAGACTCAGGAGACTGCAACGGAGGTGCAACTGCGCCCCACGACAATCCTACACGTTTTGTGAGCGATGGCTTCTTGACATTATTGTATTGCTGACGCGAATCGTAGGAAAACATTGGAGGATCGTTCCATCCAGGGTCGAATTCTGAAATAATCATAGAAACCATTACACTATTGACAGATAAATGGGCAAATATGTTAAATTCAATTTACCACATGGTACGATAAAAGCATTGTCGTGCTGAAAAGAGCGTGTTTCTGACTGTAAAGGTTTTCCGTTGCTTGGCAAGACGAAACAGGCTTAAGGCGAATTATGCTGACAAAAAAATGCCGACTTTCCGTAGCTACCTTTCCCATGGTTCTCCAAGTTCTCTTCCTCTGCCATCAGATTCAAATACAACTCGATCGGCTGGATTCGCTCGAGTAAAACACTACAACGCCCGAAAGCGGGGAACTCGTTCTACAATACACAGATCATACTTTTGGTTCTACTAATGGAAAAATACGGTAAGAACGAAATTACCGTGTATCATAAACGAAATCTTGAATCTTATGAAATACTGACAAGGGCAAGGATCGTCAATGTAAAGAAATAGTTAAAATATGAAGAAAGACGTCGCGTGAAATTAGAATGTTTATGGACTCAAGTGACAGCACAGCACGACAGCGCACGAGAGACGGGATCAGTGGCAGGGATGGAATATCGATTGTCAATAGTATCGATACTTTGGTTCCGATACTTGATATTTCAATATCGATACTCAAATTCTGTAATTAGCGAGATATCAATATCGATTCAACAATATCATACTTTTCAACAACTGGGTAAATTTTTTTTTTTAACTTCAGTAAAACTATGGTGCTAGGAAGGAAGTCGAGGAAGTGAACGTCTATCATCAGTTTTATCACAAATTTTTATTGAGCCAAGTAATTCCCTCCTCCCTCACTAATCTCCAAAAATTTAGCTAGATTCTAAAATTCCCAGCGGTGTTGCTGTTACCCCCTTTATCTGCTATCAAATCCAGTCTACTAAGTATTCCAACTTTTTCTTTCTTCAAAGTTGTAAAGTATTTTTCCAATTCATATATTGTAAAAATGAAGCTCCACTTTTACTCCATCAATGAAATGGAGTAAAAATTTATTATTTTGTACCGAAGTTTTAGTAAGTTTGCTTAACAGAAATTGAGTAATTCAGAAAATCGAAAAAATATTCAACTTCAAAAATAAAATAAACAATGCTTTCAATTTTGCATTACGTTCAGTTATTAGCTTCTGAATATTAAGTACTAAAGTACTCTTTATCCCTTTCCATTTGCAATATTGAATATCGATCATTTACGCAGACGTAATATAGTGATCGATATCAGGTCAGCTGTATTGTTATCGATACCAGTATCGATACTCGAATCGATACTGTTCTCCGATAGCACATTCCTAATCTACTGATACCGTGATATGATAATTGTACCTTCGAAAGACGTGGTAGACGAACGCTTCTATTCCACGAAAGCCGAACCGCTTTTGGATCCCGGCAAGCACGGGTCCACTACACAGCGCCTTCATCATTCAGTTCTACCAAACCCCCAACTCATCAATGTCACCGAATTCGCAGTCGGATTCGCAGCGGAGCAATCGACAGCTGAGACGTTGATAATGTGTAATCAGCATCTATTGACCATTGACCTCTCGTACTGCTGTTGCTGATATTTTGGTATTGTTGATCTTTTATTTTACGCGTACATGGGTAGAAAAGCTACCAGTTTTAAGATGTTCTGCCAATTTTTATCTCCTCAATTTGATCAATCTCAGTCGACCTAGGTTGGTAATTTACAGCATTTAGTCCGCCAAAATCCGGTACTAACTAGTTCGAATCAAGGTAGGTACGTCTTATATCGTGCATCTTTCCCGCATTCTCTCAGATTAAGCGTACAATTCTTATGGTCAGACCGAGAAATGCCCGGCAAATTGAAAGTGAAAATAATCGCTGGCCGCAATCTGCCAGTGATGGATCGCAGCAGCGACACGACGGACGCTTTTGTCGAAATCAAATTGGGCTCGACGACCTATAAAACGGACGTCTGCCGAAAATCGTTGAACCCTCAATGGAACTCGGATTGGTACAAGTTCGAGGTAAGTTCGTACGTTGTGTTCCGCAAAACATCTGAGAGCCTACTTAATTGAAACTTTTGAAAAAACTTCTTGCTTTCTCCTCAGCTTTAAAATATTTTTTTTAACTCATTCGAACTTTAGATGGAAGACTCCGAACTGCAAGATGAGCCGTTACAAATCAGACTCATGGATTACGATACGTACTCGGCCAACGACGCGATCGGCAAAGTCTACCTCAATTTGAATCCTTTACTTTTGCCATCGTCATTGGCCATCAGTCATGACCCATCTTCGTGCTCTGCATCAAACGTAAAAGGTTAGCTGGGGTAATAATCGTGCGTGTGATTGTTGCTATGTTATGCTGCTGTGTTTAAAATGATCGGTGAAACTAGTTTAATATTTTTCCCATAAGGTATATCGATCAACGGCTGGTTGCCAGTCTACGACACGATGCACGGAATCAGAGGTGAGGTGAGCATCGTTGTCAAACTGGAGCTGTTCGAAGATTTCAACAAATTTCGCCAATCGTCTTGCGGCATACAGTTCTTTTCAAGTATGTCTAATAATTTTTAGTAGTAAAAATTGGCTTTTGAACTATTTTATAGTGAAAAGGAACGATTATTTCGTCTACAGTTCGTATAGCACATTAAATAAATTAGGGTTGATCATGGTCTGGCTTGGCGGCAATAAGGGCTGGTTTCTCAAACCCATGGAGATTGGTACCGGTAGCCAACCTGTTGTCAAATCCTATTGACAATTTGCACCGGATCAACGGAAACCTTTTTTGAACCATGATCACTCTGGGGTTTGTTAACCATGCTCTCAAAGCTGTTATTACCATGGGTACGATACAATTCATACAGTTTTGCCAAACAGTGCTGCCATGATACCCAATGTTTTTCACAACTTTAACCCAACCGTATTGGCTCCATTTTAAAACCTTAATTTTTGCATTTGAGAAAAAATGTCACTTCGCTCAATAGTTTTTTTACGAAAACACGTCACTTTCATAATAAAAATTTGGTTCTTTGCTGAAAAATATTTTTATTGTCCGAGGGTTGTGAGGTGGAGAAAAACCGGCAACTCAGTCTCCAATTCTTTATTAGCTGGCCGAGCACTGTGGACCCTATGGCTCCACGTCGCCCTGAGGATGCCCGAATGGGCAAAAGTGCTTGGCCAGCTAATAAAGAATTGGAGAATGAGTCGCCTGGTTTTTCTCCACCTCACAACCCCCGGACATCAAGAAATGCGACGAGAAGGAAAAGGTTATTTTTATTTTTTTTTTTTGCAAGGCTTATCTGTTGGTCAGCAAGATCAGACCAATGGGTTGTGTTGAAATGAGCAGTTAATTAATTCGAAAAACACTAATTTGATATTTTTCAATAACTATTTTAATTCTCAACATATAACTATATGAAAGTAAAACGAGCCCGATTTTACTCCATTCTTAATAAAATTCTTCGAACAGTCAACCTTCAAAAATGTGTTTGCCAAGTTATGCTGCGTGATCGAACTTCTTTTCAAATTAATCACACAATTTAATTAATATTTTCCTTGTTGTCGCATTTTTTGATGTCCAAGGAGTGTGAGGGGGAGAAAAACCAGTTGACTCACTCTCCAATTCTTTATTCCCTGTCTGAGCACTGTTGCCCGTTCGGGCATCGTGGAGCCATAAGGTCTACTTTTTTGGGTAAAGATTGGATCTTAGAACGAGCTTTACAGGATTTTTTTACAATGATTTGCTAAGATAATATCTTATATTATATGAAATTTTTATTTTTACAAAAATATATGAAATCGTTATTATTGTCCAGCAGTGGCCGTTTGCAAAAAAGTGACATTTATTGTCAACATAAGGATGAAAAGTCTTATCACCATTATTATCATTCTAATACCGTAATCGAATGCTGTTGTTGTATGAATTATTTTTGCTCACTGGGAGAATATAAGCATAAGAACGGGACTTATTGAAGTATGTAATCCAACTCTACCCCACTTTGTATTCTAAACTGCGTCTACCTGCTTCTTCGCGGCCATAGTGGATTTCTGCACCTCAATTGGTTGTGTGAATTGGGGGTTGGAACTGACGTGAATGAAGTCATTGCCAGGAAGCTGTTTAGGTGTTTAGTCAGATTTATTCAACCAATCATCCAATCTGACTAAGTACTAGCATATACATGGGTTGAGCCTACCCTTACATGCTAAGGATATATCAGTATAATCATGCTATACTATCGACCTAGAACATGGTTTTTTCCTACTGTTAGTAAATTTAGCCGATTTGGCTCTATAATTCTTTCAATACCTCTTTTGCGTATGCCAGTTAAATGAGTGGCCAACCAGTAGTAGATTAAAATTGAAGCGAGTTATTCGTTTTGAAGTGGAGGTCAAAATTTGTTCTTAACTCATTTCAAATTATTTGATTCCAGGTAATTTCATCCCTGAAGGATACATTTTAAAAACGGTTCACGGCTTCGTCGAGGAACTTGTATTCGCTGACGATCCTGAGTACCAATGGATTGACAAAATCCGAACTCCCAGATCTACCAATGAAGCGAGACAAACATTGTTTTTCAAACTGAACGGCGAAGTCAAAAGGAAGATCGGTTTGAAGGTTCTATCGCTTCCAAGCTCAATGTGTTAGCGGTGAAGTATAATAATCATTCTTCGATAAGAGGAGTATTTTGATTAATTAAAATTTTGTTGAAAATTCTCAGGTGCTCGACTTGGGAGCTAATGCAGTTGTTGGCTATCGGCAATGTTTCGACTTGGAGGGTGAATGTGGAGTGGTCGTTCGAGGTCTTGGCACGGCAGTCACTTTAGACGTTTGCAGCATTCCTGAGTGAGTATTAATTAACCAACAGCTGTTTCCAACTAAGGGCTATAGTGCTTTATTCCATAGAATGAGAGGTTACGAGGTGCTTAGTCTACATCCTTAGACAGAAGTGCTCACAGTGCAGCCTCCTAGTTCAAAAGTTATGACTTATCTTTAAAATGCTCCTCGTGATCATGGAACTTTCCTAACCCTTTGAATACATGTTAAATTTATTGAAAAAAGCTCTCAGAGGCATTTTTTCCCTTGTAGTGTAATCAATCTCTTGGCGTTTCAAGCAACAAGATTTCAACCCCTTTTCTCTAGCATTTCCAACGTGCTGAATAAAAATGACTGTTGTTTCATTGCAGACTAACTGATCCATCAGGGAAAATTTTCGTACCGAGAGAAAAAGAAAATGGTGAAAAAGAGACGGTCTGTCGGCGATCGTCAGACTCAGATATCAACGTCGTACCAAGAGGTAAAATTATTTTGTCACACTCAGCACTCGGCACTCTTGTAAAAGTTCAAAGATGATCAGTTAAACCGATACGTTAGCTTGGTTGGACATGATGTGAACTATTTGCAGTTTTTCATCACATTTTGGTAATAATTGAGAAGAGCGCAATAACAGTCGCCATATAGATCAGATATTCTGTTTACATAGATGCATTGTTTGTATCAGATCCAAAGAGGTTTCCACTTCGCCTGCATTGGTGTGCAGATCAATTTTTGACAGGTGTCAGCCTAAGTATGATACTTGAGAGTATTGTCGTTTTTTTTTAATTTACTAATCCTTGAGAGTGTAATAAAATTCAGGGAGGTCTATCATTAGCCGTAAATCGGTAGTCATTAGTTGGTAAAACCACTTTCAACCTTACACCATATTTTCTCACATTTCATCAGTAGTGCGGAAATTGAAGTTTTCGTAAATTTCTGGTTTCTGTTGTTTTCATACAACGGCTGTTGAATATAAGAAGCTTGTCCACTGATTGTTCTAGTCACTATCATCAAGACCGACAGTAATTTTTTCATACTGATGTATCCCCTCTTTCTCACTCGCTTTGCTTCTGTGTGTGATCAATGGGATTTGAGTGTTAAAAGGAGTTAGAAAAGCTGTTCTCCATTCTTCTCAAAATCGCTAGCTTCACCTAATTAGCGCAATAATGTGCAAATGTTTGTCGAAATGGCTATAAAAACGAACTGTTATGAAATGTAAATATTTCCGAGCGAATAGTTTTTCAAAAAAGACACTAACGTAATATTTCGTCAACAGACAGCAAAAAGCTTCATTAAAAAAAAGTAAGGATTTTCTTCTTGAAATTGAAGAAGCTGCTTTTTTACTAGAGTTTTCTGAATACGAATATTCTTATTTTGCAATGCGATTAGAAAATAGATTTGTGCTTGGCAGACTTTTTATTAAATCAAAAGCGATACGAATTTCTTGCTACTAGTAGTTTGGATGGACAGAACGAAGAAATATTTTATACATTTTTCATAAGCTGATTTTATGATTGGCGAACCCAAAGAAATACAAAACTCAATTAGACAGCATTGGTCGTAGATATTATGCTCTGATAAGTTTTCATTGAGTGGTGCTTTTATATCAAGCGCTTCTATTTTGTAATATTTTCATTCTCAACAATTTTTTTTTCTTGATGGTAAAAACATTTATTTTCTATCCCCGTCTCCACAATTGGCATTTCTTGCAAAGCACGATCCAATAAACCCAAATTTTTCTGTAGAAGAACCGACTCAGTCCAAAATAAATAGAAATTGAAGTTCAGATATTGCGGAACTACTTGCATTTTCCAATTATTATAACTAGGAACAAAAATTTTCCATTCTTGGCTAATGGAAGTTAAGAATTGGTTAGGCTGTGGATAATGTTTTTTATTTGCGTTTGCTTCTAGGGATCTATAACAAGAGTGAGTATACCTCACTGAATGTTGTGCTGGAAGTGTTTGCTTTGAAAGCCTACATCTTTGTATTTTTTGTGCATGTCCCGACGTTAGCATGATGTTTAGATTCTGATCTTTTGACTAACTTTCTCCTTAATAATACGACCAGTTTTCATAACCGCGCGGGGTGCGTTTGAGAGTTTTGACCAGGTTTTACTTAATTTTTTCCTTTTTTTTTTAAAGTAGGTAAGTGTACCTTGAATTTGGACCGAACCTCGTGTCTAAAGTCCACCTATATTGTGCTTGTGATCTAACATTTTCATGCTATTTCAGGATGCTCGACGACGGGCGTTTTTCAGCAATTTTCTGAAAAACGCCTGTTTCTTTAGTATTTTTTAAATTTTTACTCTTGAGGTGTGTAGGGAACGATCTTCGGTGCTTCCTCAGAATCACATTCCATTGCTAGAACTAGGGATTCTTCAAGGGAAGTTATAGCAAGCTTTGAAAGCTGCCGATAGCATATTACCTTCGTCGTCCTTTGAATGTAATAGATTAGATTCATTAGATATTCAATTAGAGCTGACGCAAAATTTCACCCTCAAATGCGTTAGTTACTGTTTGTCTCTACATTTGGCTCATCGCAACTATTGAGGATGCAACTGATCACATATGGCAGCTGCCAGTTGACCCAGTCATAGACAAGGGAACCAAGCAAACGACAAAACATTTGTGAATTCAAGGATTTATCAAAACTTTCTGGGGGAAGTCACTTCACGAAAATGTAGACGAACTTGGCCGTGCCCTAGAAGCTACTGGATGCTGATGGGCCGTCGACCTTCAAGGGGGCTGGGGCTAGACGTAACAACTGAATCTATCGGGAAGGTAACGGTTACAGCTTAGTTACCAGCTGTTCAATGTGCTCCGGCTCCTAGTGTTTCGTTTCATGATCAATCATTTGGGATAATATCATTCGTCAAATCGTTGTGTTTCATTTGATTGATAATTGATTGCATCCCAGAAACACACATTGGTCTACATTGGTACTTCTGGCTGAAGTTAATCAAATGAAGTACAAAGTTTTGACGGATTATATTTGTGGGGAACCCACTAGGTTTTATGGGCATTTTAAATTTTTAAATACACTGAGAAGCTGCCGGGATGTGTAATCACAATCGCACCGGCAAAACGCTTTTCATTTTCTGATGCAATAGCTGAGAAACCTGTTGCATCAGAAGGCAGGTAGACAAGGGATAGGATACCGAGTGGGGGAATCGCCCAAATGTTGCAGTTGCCGGTGTTTTTCCAAGGGATCAGCATTACCCCGTACCAACAGTTCATCCTCCATTCCCTCCAATATGCAATGGCTGGACTGAAGCTTTTTCTGTACAAACATTTTTTTGGAACCACATTGATTTTGTAGAGGAGGAATTTCAATTGTGCGTTGAGAATTCTTTCCAAGCTCTGACGATACATCCCAAACCTTTGAGCTATATGCTTGGTTGAACAACGTGAGGTGCAAAATCAAGTCTGACAGGTTTCCTCTGTAGTTTTTGTGGTCTATTCCTGTTCTAAATTGTGAACCCGTTGCACGGAATTTCGGCAACAGCTCCAATATTGTATATCGTTCAAAAACAGCACCGCAAGGAGGAATATTGAAATGATGGTGGAAGGCCGCGTGACCGCAACAATAGAGTGGTCTTAACTGAAAACCTGATACTTGTGTGCCACCCTTTATAGTTTCACGTTGAATTCGATTCCATTTTCTGATCTATCGGTCCTAAGTGCTGCTCTTTATTCACACTGGTTAGTCGTGTTGTCCTGGATGAATAGAATTATAACAATTATGATCCTTTTATAATACGTTCTATCAATAATTGTGGTGACAGGTTCCTTAAACTGCCAGAATGTCCTTGAACTGATTTAATGCATCATATCTATCAATCTGAGCTCCTTCCTCGTTATACACTTCTCGTTGCCTCTAAGAACATCACCACTTACGAATCTCCTCTTCGCTTCAGCATGTCTTGAGGACTGAAATCTGACTCAACGTTTTTTTCATTCAATATCTCAATGACTATATTTTTAGGTGATTCACCACCGACCGATGTTTTAATTTTTTCCCACTAGGTTTATGTTCATTACAAACGTGTAGCCGCCTTTTCTCATCTGCATGAGAAAAGAATCTGTGCTTCTCTATGTTTACCTCCGTTGTAGGCCTTCGTTGAAACAGCTTCAAGTCGACACGTGCATAGTCGAACGCTTTAGAAACGTAGACGTTCCATCCGTGTTTAAGACTAGTCGTCATTATTTGTTTGGTGATTTTCCGAAACAATTCAACCTTACAGAACTCGATTGGAATCACTGGGTGTACCTTGTGTATTGCTAAAAAATAAAAATTAATGAGAGTGAACATTAATTGATAGGTTTTCTGTGGATATGGTTTTCAAAGTGGGTTAATTTTAATTACTCTACTGATGAATTGTGTGCAGAAAAGAATATTTCTTGTAAATCAGTATTGTAGTGATTCGATTTCTGTATCATCAAAGGGCTCGAATTTTTGGCAACAGTGTCTGCTTGCTATGAAAATTCCTATCCGAGACTTCTTGGAAGATTCAAGGAACGAATTGGGTTCCTTAAAAAGATAGAGAACCTTGGACTGATGTTATGAATCTGGACCTTATTTCGGAAAATCACCTCTGAGTGTTTCAAATTCTAAATGTGCTTTCCAGTTATTTGTTACTATTAAACGTAATACGAAAGTTACTGTGTTCACCCTTGATAGGTTGTAATTAAATTCGACAAATTAGATAATCGAAGGAAAGGATAAAGAAATGTATTTACATCCAATGAAGTTTTATTTTTATTGGAAAATTTCATTCGCCAGTTTTTCATTTGATTCAGGAAACAGTCTGAGTATTGAAAAAGGAAAGCTGCATATTCCTCCTCAACGGCCATTGGATTCTTTTGACATGGTTGGCGACTATCCCTTTCTCACACTGACGAAATATCCTCCTGGTTTTGTCCAACATGTTGGTGAGTACGTTAACGATTAAAATGAGGTACAACCATGGAAAAAAGTCATTTCTTGCCCCAAGTGCTTTCTTTAGTAGGCTTCAAATAAAATTATGGTAGTTTATGGTGATCGAAAAAATCATTCTTTTACAAATAACGTTAGTTAAAAATTGCTGTTCAAATAAATGCGGTAAAAATGATCAAATATCTTCTTGAAAACCCCTTGAAACCTTCAATCTTATCTCAACTCGTCGGCTTTGCATGGCGTATTTGTTAATTTATTTCCAAATACATTAATACATCAGTCTGGTTTAAATTCGCTGAGGGAATATGTTGACCCTTGATTTCTCAAATCCCTTTAACGAAAACAAATCAATCTTCTCGGAGAAGCCATTTTATTTCTGTTCGAGTGTGGTCGATGGAGTTTTGTTTTAAGTTTTATGCAAGATAGGAGCTGTTCAATGAAGTTTAGTTTCTGGACAAAGGAATCAAGATGATAAGGGTTAGGGAGTAGATAAATTTGTTACTACGACTGCTGCTGCTTTCTTTTACCTAGGGCCCCCGGCGTGAGCATAATGGAATCATAGGCATGATGGAAATCATATTTGTAAGCAAAGGAATAATAAACCACTGTACAATCATTTGCAGTGTTAGTCGAAGGTTCCCCCTAATGTCCGCTTGAAATGTGGCAATACAGGCCAGCTTTCATCAATGCTCTTTTGTGTCTACACTGCAGGCTCCCGCCATGACCTTTTACCAACGTTTTTTATCTGAAAATATATGAACAGCCTTTGAATGAAACTATTATGTTTGCTTATGTTGTCTTTTTTCAGCTGGAATGGTGAGCGCAAGAGGTGTGAAACTATTGGGAGTGGACGAGGCTGAAACGCGCGACTCCTGGTGGACTGAGCTTCGTTTGGAAGTTCGATCGCATGCGAGGGCTCTCTCCTGCAATGCGGTTATTGCTTACACCGAACACACCACCGTCTGGTAAACCATTCAAAAGAAACCTCAAATATTTTTATAGCTTGGAATGGACAGAAGCTATCTCTGTGGTCACTTGACGCTTTAAAATGTACGGCAATATATTAGGAAGATTACCGGTTCCCGTGTGTGGATCAGTGATTTGAGAGCCAAATCTTGAGGAATTTTGCTCGAATGAGTTGCTCCAAATATGATTAAAATTTCAAGGTTTTTTTCAGCGAAGACGTATGCATATTAAGCGCAAGCGGAACCGCAGCAGTTATCGACCATAGAGATTACGAAGTTGTCCCAATGCTGGTGCGTTTTATAATATTCTTAGCTTTTCAACTTACTATTCCTACTGAATTGTACTCATTTGCGCATTATCGTTGCAGAGCTCAGACGCAAACGGCTGCAAAGTGTACCATGTTCCTTATAACGAGATCAGCCATCCGTTTAAGATGAAGCTGGCAAAATGCTCTCAATGCAAGTAAGAGCTGCAGCTTATATTTGCATTTAGATTTGCAACACCTAAAATTCTCACTTTTTGAAGGAAAATAGCGATCAGGCTAAAGCCATTAATTCTTCCTTCGCCAAAAATATTTCTAGTGAAAATTGTTCCCGTACAACTTTTGAAGTTTCATCAGAGGAACGAAGCGTTGTGTACCTGTTTCTGTCATTGGTCAATAAGTAACCTGACTCATATCTCAAAAAGAAAAAATCAATGACATTTTTGGCAAATGTTCTTGTGGACGTGCAAAATTAGCCATAATCGCTGAATTTTCAGATAAAACGTACCTAGCACATCCGAGTTCAAAGTTTTTATGTTTTCATTTTTTCGAACCACTAGTTCAATACATTTGACCGCTCAAGATCTAGAGATGTCTCTATTTATTCTCTATTTGGTCTTCTATATTGATATATTTGGATATTTATCTGACCCTTTGATGCACTGAATGGGCGAAATATCCTGGCAAATAAAATAAACAATTTATAAAGAGTTGCGGAGTTTATTTATGGTACAAAAGACATGGAATAACGTTCCTTTGGTTATGGTGCTCACATCCGAACACGAACTCTCTTAGTAGGGAACAAAACTAATGGAATACAACAGCTGATTGCATGGCTATTTTGAATTATATTGTGTTCTAGTCGCCCCAATAATATGCCTCGATTTTCAGGATATTACGTCCCGATTTGTTGCCTCCAGCGTCCCCGTTAGGAACCCTAATCTACATTATCTTCATGCTTATAGCTGATATTTTCTTTCCGCAGAAAAGGCAAAGTTGGAGAGGTGCTGATGACGTCAGCTGAATTGATGGACGGCGTCAAGGTGGTCAACAAGAGCGGACTCATCCAAGCTATCGTTTGCCGGCACAAGCGGGAATGCAAAGGAGAACTGAACGCCAAAGAAGTTTCCGACGCTTTGCCCTTCCTCGAATACGAACTTCACACGCAATTAATGCACCGTCTCAGCGCAGCGGGGGCGAATGCAATTGTTGGTTTGCGAGTTAGTAACTGTTTATTTATTTATTCATTTATTTTTAAGTTTAATTCAGGTGTGATGCAGTCGTTTGATAACGTTCCTCTTTTCTCTGATAACACATTGGGAGTTTTTCAGTTCTTAAGTAGTTCCTTGGCAAACTATTATCCTTCAATCAGTCGTGGGATTTCAGGTTGAGCTTTGCTTGGGAGAAAGAGTTCTTATAGGCCATGCGACGGGAACGGCAGTCACATTAGCAGCATTACCAGCCCCAGCTGCTCATTCTGATTTGGTATGTATTCCAATAGAACCGACGGTGTTCCCTATATGTAGCTAACTGCTCGTTTATAGAGTATTTTATGTTTTGAATACTCGTTGTAAAACATCGTCCTTTGTCTGCATACCTTGTGTAGCATTTAGTCCCTGCTAGATCCTTTTTCCGTTTCATTAGCCCCATCGTTTTCAGGAAGACCCGATGAGTTCAGATGATGATGAATGCGACGAGCTTCTCAAGGAGTTGGAACTCTCTAGTGGCAACAAAGATACATGTTTGCTCGAGGTAAAACCTTGTGAAAGTCTTAGTCGTTTTATTTTTTGCCTTACTTCCTTTTTTCCGCTTAATGTGTTTGTTAACCCGTACAGGTGCTCAAAAAATAATGCTAAAAAACACAAAAATCAATTGGTTATGATCTCATCAACAACTTTGAGCAATTTTTATTGAAAATCGAATTTTTGGGTGCGGATGAGAGATTGGTTGCTCTGTTATTTTTATTTGTTTTATTAGTTCTTCGTAGTTGTAGCGAGGAGAAACACCAGGCGAATTACTCAGTGTGCAAAATGGAACGGCCATTCTTTTTACACAATTTCTTTAGTGGTTTGAACATGGAAGGCACGTTTCACCGTTGACTTTCTCTTTGCTTGTGGTGTCTAAATCGTGGGTTTCCTGTTTTTACCTTATTTTTACATATTGTTACTACGTTTTTTTATATACTTTTGTTCTCACGCCATTAATTAAAAATCATGAGTCGTGTCCAACAGAATATTATTCCAAAAGTCAACCATTTGGAATTGATCATTTTAGTTATTACATTTTTTTAACAACATTTTGGATGACTTGAAACATTTTCATAAATTTTACACAGACTAGAACCATTATAACTAGTAAAAACCAATTCAGATTATTCGACAAAAAAAGTTTTTGTGCAATCGAGAATACGGCATCATCTGTACCTGCCGGCCTTTTGAAATTTTCTCGGTTGTTGCTCTCCACTTCTTTTTTTTAATTGACGTTTTCATAAATTTTAAATAGACTAGAACCATTATTAACTAATGAAAACCAATTCAGATTATTCAACAGAAAAATTGTTTGTGCCAACAAGAATACAGCATCCATGCCGGCCTTACGAAATTCTTTCGGCTGTTGCTCTCCACTCTCCGTAGTGTAGGAATTGGTAATTTTGTGACGTTCACAGCCAGAACAAAGAGTGTCATAACTAATCTCTCAACCATACCCACGAATCAAAAGAATGGCGCAACCAATTTATCTTATTAGGCTGCGGGGGAGAATAAATCAGGGACTTCTGCTCCTTTCTTTTACTCGGCTCGTTTCTTTGAATATTACTATTAAAACTGAGATACAGTATTTTTGGTCTCGGTTTTATGTTAACGTAAATGCTGCCCTGAAGAGGCTCGAACTGGCGAAAAATGTCAACCTAGTAAAAGAATCGAGAAGAAGTCGCCAATTTATTATCTGCAATCGAAGCGCGTATCCAATAAATCAGATAATTGTTTCTAATTCGTTGCGTTTCATTTCTAGATCAGCGACTGCGGAGCTACCAATAATAGTGTTGTAATCGGTGCACCCCCGGATGGATATCTTGTCAGTACAACGCAATGTAAATATTCTCTCGATTAGGCCCTTGTAATCCATAATCAGTTGCTCATAAGTGAATATTATAACGTAATGTAATAAATTGCAGGTATACCAGGCGCCATTGATCAAGGTTTAACGCCGGTGAAAAATCTCCAAATGTTCACGCAAATGTGGAAAGCCAGAATGTGCCCGCTGCCGTCATCATCAACCATTTCCGCTCAGTTCAACCGACTACTTCAGGTAGTTCTCAAAATCATCTCTTAATTACACTAGTCTGTATTTGGTACCCGAATCAAAATTCATAGAACTTAGCCCGAAAACGTATGCAGAATTGATTTGACAAGACTCAAAATTTCAAAGTTATTTTTGAAATATGACATAGTTTCAAATCCATAACTAATCATAACTGTTTGCATCGCAGGGTGTTTATTTCAAACTGCGCGGGATGACTCCGTGCGCTCTTGTCAACCTACGGTTCAAAATCGACATTCCTCAACAGGATGATCTGCAGATTTCAGTCGTTGGTGAGTTACCAGTCAACATGTGAATATTTCCTTATCATTGGTGCGTACTTCTGCGTCTCTGAATTGGAAATTTGATTTGCGAGATCAATAGCTTAATAAAATTATCTAGTACTGGGATCGCCCTTATAAAATTGATGAGATCACCGATAGACTTTAAATATGCTTTTCAGGTATGGTTGTGGGTCTGGCTGAAAGCGAAAAGAAATACGAAAACAATGAAGGTGAGTTATCGTTTCAGTAATCATACTAGAGGAGACCCAAAAGTAACTGGAATGGGGCTGGCGTCTGAAAGTGGAGGGAGCATAGGGAATTTCGGTGGAGTGAAGGGCAACATCTGACGAGTCAGTGTGCGAGAGCATTGCTGTGGGTGCAACGCTTCGCCCGTGAGATGTTTTTTTCGTGAAACCCCTTCTTCTGTTTCTGCAAAAACGTAAAACGTCAGCTGTAAGCGCTGACACTGAGTTCAGCATGGCCCTCAACGTCGAGAAAATCGACACCCTCGTCAGTGAAGATCGTCGCCCAACCATTGACCAACTCGGTGAGATCAGTGGAATGTCCTGGAGCTGAGTGCAAAACATTTTAAGCGATGATTAGCGAATGAGAAGGGTTCCTGCAAATATCGTCCCACGCCTGCTCACGGACGAGCAGAGAGAGCATCGAGTCCACGCTTGCTTGGATTTTAAAAATCAGCTGGAGAGGAACCCGTTCTTTTCGGCAAAGTGATCACTGGTGATGATCATAGTGACTCAAAAGGGACATGAAAGGGAAAAGTTTTGCCTCTGTGGAGGAGGTGAAAAGAAAATTGAAGGAACGCGCGATTCCGTTAAGTAATTTAAGAACTGTTTCCAATAATTAAAAAAAAGGACAAGCGTATGGTGGTCAATGGTAATTACTTTGAAGGTGACCAAAATTTGGAGTAAAAATATTGAATAATAACGTTTTACAAGGAAATTCCGGTTACTTTTGGGTTCCCCTCTCGTACATCTTCTCGGTTAACGTGTCACAGAATATAATTTACTGCTTCTTCACGCTGAAGTTACTAAAACTGTTGTCCTGACTGGAATTCGCTGTGCGGCTGATTATTTCTAGTCTACGATATCTGAGAAAATATCTTCTCTTGCTGCTTAATTACTCGTGAATGGTAGTGTAATACGTGTCATCCTTACTTAGATTAACTTGATGTTTTTCCAGATGGGAAAATGGAGCGATTGGTGGAAGAGAGTTCATCTAAAAGTACACCCATTTACCGTCCGGTTCGGAAGTCGATCCATGTAAGCGAACAATAAATTAACCCCTTCAATGTAGAGGATTTGAGTAGTAATTCACTTCAACCAATATTATTTTAGCTAAATAGCTTCAGGTTGAAAGAGTACCTTATTATTAATCTCTTCTTTAATTCACTAACGTCAATACAATTTTTCCACTTGTCCACAGACCCCTCCAAGGGAACAAAGGTATGGCGTCGACGTGACACCGTTGCACTACGTCGCGGGTGGAAAAATCGTCTCCTATTTGGGAAATTTGAATTTCTTCTTCATTCGCGAATCATCATGTATCCGCGAGGTAAACGAAAATTATATCTATGTATACCTATATTTTTTCTCTTTTAAAATGATTCATTAAATCCACCCTCGCTAACCCGTTACTAACATTAGTACACGAAGGATTACATTTTACAGACAGGAGGTTTAAGCGCATTCTCCCATGGTTTTGTGGCTGAGGTGCTTGCTATTTTGAGGGCGCACGTAACAGCCATAGGAGGCAACGCTCTTGTCTCGTACACCATGTCTGAGTGTCATCTGACGAACAATGCGCATAAAAACCAGGTCAGTTTAGCTAGTAGTGATTTTACCTAGTGGATGATGGTGCTCGTGAGATTCCACCTTTCGGCTGGTGCCATTAAGTGCTCTTTGTTCCTTCAATCACTCGTAAGCTTCTTCATTGGCAATAGAATTCCTAATTTGTTGGTTTTGTTCGGTTAAAT
Organism: Tupiocoris notatus; assembly: GCA_037159825.1. Classification (NCBI taxonomy): domain Eukaryota; kingdom Metazoa; phylum Arthropoda; class Insecta; order Hemiptera; family Miridae; genus Tupiocoris; species Tupiocoris notatus. Next base: position 952,935 of record JASJUZ010000009.1, on the reverse strand, counting down.
CATGTTATCCAGCCGCCATCCTGATTTTTTTTCTTTTTGGCGAGTCGTAGGAGAGCTATTTACCAGAATCCAAGCCGCCATATGTAAATGCCCCAAGAGATCGGCTGGTTCTTTTTAAATAAACTGATTGTTCATTTTTCTTTCAGGCTCAATGCCTCTTAAACGTCGGAGGGGACGCAGTTTTCGTCTCATACTCAGAATAATAACACACATATCATTCACAAGCAATACTCGTCAACTGGAAGACGAATCGGACCTCGAGTGAAAGACATTTTGTTCAAAAAAATATTGTACCTTGATGTATTTTATACGAGTTCAATGATCTCCCAACTTGCAAGACTCAAAGCTGCTCAGTACAATGTAAATTTTGCGTTTGTAAATTTTGTACATGGAAATTATTATTCGCTTAAATGGGCATGAGTATTTCGTGACATCATCAATTTGTACAAAACAAGCTAGATATCGATTCGGTGAAGCTGTATTAATTTTCAAGTTCCTGATTACATGTTTACTCCAAATATCGTCGTTTTCCGAAATTACCGATCATGTGCTGACCGATTGAAATGTGTCGGCATACTGAAATTCTCCAGATTGTTCGTATTTAGCCATATCTAAAGCCACTTCGCAACTGTCCCTCACAATTTGGCTCGGATCATTGAGGTAATTCTTGAGGATTTCCGAACATTCGTCCGTACCGATGGAGCCAAGAGCTTCGGCGCATTCGTGTCGCACCATTTCATGCTGAGACGTGTCGGCCAAAGAAGAGGTGAGCTGCGGGATGGTTATCGGGTTTTGAATCTGCCCCAGGACGAAAGCAACTTCGTGGCGAAACAATGCGCTTCCCACAGTCAATCCTGTTCAACGAGGGTTTCATCAGTTTCAAATGACCCAAGCCAAGTTGGTGAAAAATTGTGTCAGCAGAAATGAATTTCTAAAGGTGAAAAACTTTCAATTTTGCCATTTAAAAAAAAAAAAAAAATTTCTCAACAGATATACAAAGGAAAAATGACGGCTCCTTATGAAAATGGCTCTGCTCAACATGGTCACTATAATTGTACGAAAAATGATAAAATTAACCAACCTTTTGAAAGAGACGAGATGCTCTCCGGAGTATTTATATTCCTCAGCGCGAAGAGAGCTTTGTACCTTGAATACAAGTCTTGGCTCTGGTCCAATAAAATTGCTTCCAGCTCGCTGACGCTCATTGTAGTTTTTTCAGCAGGAGCCGGATCAACGGAGTCATATATCGAGTCGTTAGTTGGGCTTCCTTCTTCCCTTTGTATCCACTCGATCCGTTTGATCGCGAGTTCGCAAGTTTCTGCCACAGGTGGTTCCGGATCTTGTTTGTATTTCTTCAATATATCGACCACCTCAGGACTTCCAATCGCGCCAAGGGCCTCGCCTTAAATTCCAAATTAAAATACGTTCGGGTAGATAAAATTAGGATCATTTTAATCAAATTATAACAGAAAAATCGTTCACCTGCTTCGTGCCTAGTGATCGGATCCATTGATGTGTCTTCCAGGACTCTAACGAGCACCGGAATCGCTTTAGGATCACCCATCTGTCCAAGGCAATAGGCTAACTCGTGCGTCAGAAGCACGGACGGATCTTTGAAGCATTTTTCTATCTGTTGTATGACATCTTCGCCGCCGATATTCCGCAACGCGAACAGTGCTCTGAACCGCTGATGCAATGGAGTCTTGGGGTCGTTCAAGATGTCCCCCACGAGTGAAACCTTGGCTTTGATGTCTTCCATTTTAGAGACTGTGTTCAAAATATGAGAAAAGTGTCAATATTACCTTCATGCGAAAAAAATATTGCATTATTTCAACATGTGGTATCAACGCAACTTGCGAATGAAATTAATAAGCCACAGTAGTTGATTTCGATGCTTCAATACCGATGTAACGTAGCTATCATAGAATATTTTTGGAAGAGGAAAAAATTAATTGCTTCTCAATTATATGGAAGGAGTTCAACCATTTTCCAAAGGTTTCCACGAATTGTGCGCAAACTGTCGTAAAACGGTTGATATTCTGCATGAAGTCGAGGTCAACCTTTCGGTAGACTTTTTGTGCACTAAGGTGTCACTAATTCCTCAATTTTACCGACTGGGAGATGGACCAAAAATCATACTATATCATTAGAACTCTAATAGGTATCAACCTACGACATACATGATGAATAAGCTATAAAGGAAATTTAAACGGAAAAAACATACCAAAAATGGAACACTTCGGTTGGCAGGTATTTTAGAACAGTCCCGATTTTCAGTGATTCTTCACAACGACAAGAGCAAGAATGGGATCGTAGAGCATTTAATCTGTTGCAGATTGAATGCGTCACCTTTCGTAAACAAATTGATCGCGAAAATAAAATTTATCAAAGTACGCAAGACAGGAGCTATTCTAATAAACGTGAAACTGGCACAAGCGTCGTGATAACATTGATAAGTCATTATCAGTGTTCAGTGATAGCGACCATCGACGTGAAAATATCGTTAACCTATCGATTCTCGAAATTGTTATCTTGCAACATTCTTCTTCGGTCGATATTGAATTTCGCCATTCAACTGCCTAATTTTCTAGGATAAAAACGTTCACTGCTTTTTACAATCCACAAAAATGCTCTCCCTCATTTGATCGGCGAAGAGGTAGTTATTATATGATAATATCGCTAGTCCAACGAACTATCGATAGTTGAACAACTAGTCGATAGTTTTGCAACTATCGATACTTCACAAGTGATTCGTGATTATTCGTGATTCCATTGTCCTTGATCAATCTTCGTCCCTCCGCGCCGGCTGAAAATTTGATTTAATAGGTGGCGAGTCTGAGACGAAGATAGGTTGTAATATTAGAGAAAGCTAGTGTTTGATATTATCTTCAGTTCGTCATCTTTTGTCTGTCGAGTTCTCAGTGCTGTATTGGAAGCGGGATTGATCTGTCTACGATGAGATCTTCGATGTTTTTTGGCCTTGTAGCGCTCGTTGTTCTGCATTGTGTTGCTGCAGGCTACTCCGACAATGATCCGCATCAAAACTCTAAAGGCAGACTTGTGAGGTATGTTGGTTCCTAATCTTCGCTTTAGATTTTTTCTTGTTCTTACTTTCTAGCATATTCAAGACCTTCTGAAATGCGAATGGGAAATGGTATTGAATGATTGACATTTTTCGCCCTGCGAGGGCGAAGGTTGAATTCAGTGGACAATGGCTAGTCCCTGCTCGGCTTGTTCGGAAGCAAATTAATACGTGTGGGGTTGAGGTAGAGACAATAAATGCGACGTTATCTCATATTCTGCTTCTATATTTCTTCTAGCGCTTTCGCCGCTCTGGGCCTCTTCAGGAAACATCTTCTATATAAAAGTTTTTAAAAAATAAGGCCCAGTAATAGCTCCACAAGGTTGGGATTGTCATGAATTGGGAATATTTCTAGAACACTTCCGCTTTTTAAACCTAGAGTCTAATAAATTAAAATAAATAGGGGACTAGATTTAAATGCAGGGGTGACTAGAAAGGGGTGAATTTAACATTAAATACTATATGGCTTAAGAATGACTAGAAGTGATCACATGGTAGGTACTACTTTTTTTTAAAAAACTTTTATATAGAAGATCTTTCCTGAAGAGGCCCAGAGCGGCGAAAGCGCTAGAAGAGATATAGAAGCAGAATATGAGATAACGTCGCATTTTTATTGTCTCTACCTCAACCCCACGCCGAATCTAATGGATACGCGACAAACCACAACGCAAATTAATAAGGTTTATTGTGGTTTGACGGTGATGTAACGTTAACTTTGGATTACTGGATTACTCTCATGTGATCTCATTTATCGTCGTTAGCTCATATTGTCATACTTAGGCTAGATAAAATATTTTTGGTACCCATTTTCAGCGATTTCGATGAAGTTAATAACAAAGTTAACAATCTTTTGTTGATCGAAATTTGATACCATCCTTGGAAGAAATTTAGGTATTACTGAAAAAATCAAAAGCCTGCGATATTAATGGAACAAAGTTCACAACTATTTAATTGAAAAAAAGTGGAATGATCACGGTGAAATACATCTGAAATGGAGAATGCACCTGTAGAAAAATTGTGCTATACTATTCACCTCAATTTTGGTTCTCTTTCTATTTCTATAAAAAAAAAAAAAAAAACTGCAAATTATTGTGCAGTGGTTTATTGTTCATTTGTTTCAATGATGGTGTTAGAAGACCATCCATTTGTAATAACCATTCCGAACGTTTGTAAACGTAACCGAAAAAAGATTGGTAACTATAAGTGAAAGCTCCGGAGCAACTATTGTCATTTAATCAATTTTTATTTTTCTAATTTTTCGAATCAAAAGCTAAATTTTTCGCATAACGGTAAAGTTGAAGAGAGCCATACGAACAAGTACAAAGCGATTTTCATAGCTCATGGCGAATATCTTAAAATCTCTCAAATTCTACACGAAACCTGCGATAACTCGAGAACCGTTAAAGCTATCGACCCCGCGATAGTCTCATTCGATTCACCGTCCAAAAAATTACTGAAATTGATACCAATTACACCTTGGTCCAAAAAGCATTGAATAATATGAATTTTCTCCCCTCAAAACCTCCCAAAAATACCCTTAAAATAGTCAGCGGCTTGGTCAATGAATTGAGTCATTGTTGGACAATGATTGGTTTTTGGTGAAAATTTCAAGAATGTTGCCTTTATAGTTTCGTCAAAAATGTGTTTTCGGTGGATGGACCTAATTTTGTTTTTGGATATTCGGCTGTGGGATCGTCTTGAGGGAAAATAATCACCAGACTGCCAGAATCTATCTCCAACTAACTTCAAACAGTTATACAAGTTCTTAGAAGTTTCGTGGTCGATGATCTCGTTGATTTTTTCCAAACTTCCGTCCGTTTGGGATGTTTTTCAACAATTTCTGGGGCATTATCAATTGTTATTTCACCATTTTTAAATCGAGTGAACTTCCTTGCGAACGCTGCACAACATTTAAAGGGGTTCTGATGCTTTGGTTTATTATAATAATAAACCATTGTAATCGCTCACGAAAAAATTTCTAAACCTTCTCAAAATTTGATGTTATACGTTTCAAGGCACGTGGAATCCGAAAATCCATTTCAAAAAATTCTGTCCGTCCGCCGTCAACACTTTTCTGACTTAGTAACTATTGAAGCGTAATTTTTTAAATTTTCAGCTAAACTCAATCTTGGTTACGCAATGGCTCAAAAACATGAACCAAATCTATCTCAATTTTAGGGTAATTTTTGAGAGGTCTTGAGGGGATGAAAATTCGTGTTTTCCAATGTTTTTCAGAAAGAGGTGTATTTAGTATCAAACTCAAAACGTCAAATTTTGGGGGGGATTAGAAATTTTTTTCTTGGATGATTAAAACGGTTTATGATGAATAAATAATATTATAAATACTAAACCAAAAAAAAAATTTATTGTGCTTAGTTATTTTGAGAAACTTATTTCAAAAGAGATATTATAAAACTCATTCGTGCGCACATTATTGTCTGTTGAACCAGTTGTGTTGTGCTGGCGATCAGACGGATTTCATCTTATTTTTACGAATATATTGAGCTAGTTGAGGTTTAGCAGATAAACAGTTTCTACGAATGTCATCTATGTTATCTCGAGCGATAAAACGGTATTTTTCTCCCTTTATCATTTGGGATTATAATTTTTTCATTTATAATTGGTTTTTCAAATGCGACCATTTTGCGAATAATTAACAGTTATGGAATTAGACATTTTTTAAATTGATATTCAGGATCCATTTTGATGTTTATTCAATCGGGAAAATAACTATCCATTCAATAACTTCAGATGTGATAACTTCGTTACCTCAGATTAGACGAAACTTCCAACATAGTGAACAATTATTGAAGTGAATGAATCTTCATTTACCGATGAAATAAACCAAATATATTTTTATTTATTAGTCTTGTAACGTTCAATGTTTTCCACTATTTGATCTAGTCCAACTTGAACGAAAATTAATTTCGAGGTTTTTTTTATGCAATATTATACAGACTATTTGTATTTAGTTCATACACGGTTTTATAACTGGCTTTTGAATACAAAGAAGGGATTTCTTATCGATTAAATTAATTATGCATTATTCTTTCAGGATTCCGCTTTTTAAAACGCAATCTGCACGACAGCTTATGATCAACGGAAAGATAAAGGCTAACAGTTTTCCCGTTGGAAATAATTTGAGGGACAGTGGCTTCCCCGAATATCTACATAATTATCAGGATGTAAGTTTGCTTTGTTGATGATTATTAGAACGGATAAGTATTTATTTTAGATTAAACTTTGTTAGCACGTTCACTTTAGGTTGTGGCATATTGACCTCTGATTGACCTGATCGACATTGTTCATTCCCTTTCCGTTTCAGCGGTCATAGAATTATTACTTTCTATTGTGATCATCTGAGAAGTCGAATTTGGAACAGAGGTCCTATTGGAAGAAATTTTCTTATTACTATACTACTAAACTTAATATACACTATACTAGTTAACACTAGTACTATAATTTCTGAACAAGGTTCTGTGTAACCTTATGTGAGTGTGTGGTCAAAAAGTGACATAAATCGCCATATTTCCCTAAAAAATGAATGAAACTCAATGAAATTTTCAGGAAACGTTCTTCCAGTGAATGTGCAAAATTAGCTTTAATTGAATTTTGGATAGCGCACTTGCAATATAGCCGTTCAGATTTTTTTCCTGTTCCGATTTTTACAGGCCAAAAGAGTAATTATTTGTTTAACGTTTGAGGTCTTGAAATGTTCGTTATGACGAGAAGATGACCCACGATTCCTATTATTATTTTTATTTTGAATTCGGGAATGAAACTCGTAGTATTATGTATTTTGTAACTAATATGAGATGTACTCAATCTCTTCACATCTTACAAAAAGTACATCAATCTACAATATTGCAGAATCCGACAATGGCTCTTTATTAAAGCAACAAGTTCTCAAAATCGCAGAAGCTACGGTTGCAGAACTGCAGAATATTTGTACAGAGAATTAGCTTTGATCAACCTGATCGAATGAGGCGTTTTCAAGGGAAAATTGGTTCGCCACTGAAGAAAGTATCAATTGCAAATCGGATTAGACTGAGGAAATTTTGAATAAAATTTATATTCGATTGTAGCTGACTTCTTAATAATATTGGTCATAAAGTTTCCAGATTCGCCTATTTGTTGACCTTTTTCTTCAACTTTTGCGCATGCAATTTGTCTGCAGGCTCAATATTATGGCGATATAACTATCGGCACACCTCCACAACCATTTAGAGTAATTTTCGACACCGGTTCATCGAATTTGTGGGTTCCATCGAAGCATTGTAAAATAACAAACATCGCCTGCCGTAAGTTGATCTTATTTCTTGTCATATTGCGGCTGGATTATTTCATTTTCAGGATTTTTATTTAATGTTTCCAAATAATACTTTCCAGTTACTCACCGCAAGTATGACAGCTCTAAATCGTCGACATACCAACCCAACGGCCAGAAATTCCACATTGCTTACGGAACTGGAAGTCTTTCAGGTTACCTCTCGGGAGACACATTATCGGTTTGTAATTCATGAATCGATTTTTAGTTTAATTTTTTTCAACGTTTTTGTGTAGGTAGTTTGAAGTGTAAATACTTGGTGACTTATTTTCCATGTTTCTTTGTAGAACTTATGACTTACTAGTAAACGTTACAAGCAAAAATGCTATTTCTAAGCCGAGATTTGTGCGATTGATCTCTTGCTCAAGAGTACCTAACTGCCTTTTTTTGCTTTTTTTATATTGTCTGTTCTTGATCAACGATAGGTAGCCGGAGTAAAAGTCCAGAATCAAACTTTCGCTGAAGCGATCGAAGAGCCAGGTTTGGTCTTTGTGACGGCCAAATTCGATGGCATCTTGGGCATGGCGTTCCCAGAAATCTCCGTCGACGGAGTGGTGCCTCCATTTTACAATATGGTGAAGGAAGGCGCTATCCCTGAACCTGTTTTCTCTTTCTACCTCAACAGGTGATGAAAATTTCGATAATTGTGAAGTAGGATGATCGTATATTATTAGCGTATTAAGTTCATTATGGTTCATTTAAACTTACAGGGATCCGCAAGGAAAAGAGGGAGGCGAGATCATTTTCGGGGGATCCGACCCTGAGAAGTATACAGGAAATTTCACATATCTACCTGTCACTCGAAAAGGATATTGGCAAATCAGAATGGACGGGTACGTGTGCTGCACAAATAATCTTTAGGCAAGGAAAATTCAATTAGGTTAAGGTCGATTTCATAGGGTGAGGGGAAAATCTCTTCACTGATATCGTCAAACGGAGTTCTTGATTTCTGATCATTTTTCACTTGATTTCTCTCTTAATTACTTTATCTGTAGATTGAATCCTGTAATGTTCGCAATGTTGATTGTACAGGGTGAAAATCGGCAATTTGAATTTATGCGAAGGGGGCTGCGCAGCAATTGCAGACACTGGGACTAGCCTTTTTGTCGGGCCAACAAAGGAAGTCGCTGCCATCAATAAACTTATTGGTGCCACTCCTATCGCCGGCGGAACAAGCATGGTAATGTACAAGGGTTCGATTTGTCGAAGATATTTATTTTTGATCCCGGTTCTAAACCGGATAGGCTACAGAAAATACTGTGCTGGAATATATTGTACAGAACGCGTGCCTTGAAGATGCTAGAATGGGTGAAAGTTTTCGACTAGATAGAACAGATAAAGAGAATGTGTAGACATTTATTACTCTCCTAACCTAAAATATAAATATACACAGAAATGGGACTCCAAAAAGAACTTCTGTAATTATTTTAATTCCATCGCTCTATCCAACTTCCAGGAGAATTTATCTTTGAAACTTTTCCATATCCGTATCACCGTTAACATTAAGTAAACTCATTCTCTTTTCCAGATCTCTTGCGATTTGGTTCCGAAACTCCCTACAATGAATGTGGTTTTAGCTGGGAAAACGTTCCCTCTCGAAGGAAAGGACTATGTTTTGAAGGTATGTACTATTTTGCTTTTTTTTAAATTTATTACTCACTCGTTTGCCATACTCAACTATATTTATCTTTAGTTCATTAACGCCCTTAAGATGCCTGAAAAGATCTCTGCAAAATAATTTTAAAAAATGGAGAATGAGTCGCCGCAAGTTTTTCCCTCTCAGTGTCACACCAGAGACTCATAATGATGTGATTTTGTTGCTATGGAAATTGTTTGCTTTCGTGCACGTTTTTTTGTTTATTATTCAATAATACGCCATTTTAATGTCTCATGAATACGAATTTTCTAATCTGTATTCGGAAATTGAGAATTTTTCGTTTGCGGATTGAGTAGCATTATTTATAAGTATTCTGTCTATCTGCCAATTCTTACCAAATAATATGTACCTATATCGCCAAAAAGTAACGATACTTCCGATATATCGAGGGAAAAGTATCGAGACAAAAATATCGGCACCCAGTATCGAAAAGAAAGCATCGCTACAAATATCGGTGTTGATACTAAAAAAGTATCGATACTCCAACATATTGTTGGTATCGTACTGTGGATGCGTAAATCAGAGCGTTACTCCGGCTACATAAGCGTTACGCCTTTCAAAGAACGGTTAATTTGTGTTGTTCAAGACGCAGCTTAATTTTTATATTTCATGAGCTGGTAGCCCTGATCTTCACCAAATTTGAGACCTTTCACTCTCTTAATATGATTTTACTCGATTAAAAGCTTAACTAAGCTACAATATTCATCCCCTGGTAATTTATTTCCAATAAACGTTCTACTTTTTTTCTAATTGTGAGTTGCTAATGTGCTTTCCCTCTAGTTGTCCGCAATGGGTCAAACAATCTGCTTGTCCGGCTTCACTGGCATGGACATCCCACCTCCTCATGGGCCACTATGGATCCTGGGAGACCTGTTCATCGGCCGCTACTACACCGAATTCGATGTGGGCAACAGCCAAGTCGGTTTCGCTAGTACAGTCGAAAAAAATTGAGCTCTTTCTTTATTTAGACGGTAGTTCATGTTCCTCAGCCACCATGACCAACTGATGTAATGATTTTACGTTCACTGACTGCATTCCTTAGAACGTTGAGAGCTCTATTTTATTCCAAGATTATTGTATTTAGAAATGAATTCTTTAATAAATATTAGACAAATTTTTCGTCGTTTTTTTTCTCCTTTATAAGTCTACTTTTAAAGTCTACTTTTTTTCTCTCGAGAGATTTTGATCCTCCCAGCGCTCTGATTCGCCGAGTTCCTCAAATGGGCTCTTTATCCTAAGGGCCCAGTTAAACTCTATATCAGAGCGAAATCCGTACAGAAGGTGTTTTTGAATCATGAAAACCATGTTGTCACCCATGCCTAGTAGTTTATCCCATTATTTCAGCATCTCAACATTGTCCGGATTGAGTTCTTTGCAAATGTGGTCAAGGGTGCTCCTGGCAGATGGAGGACGACTGAAGCATGACCCCGATTGTTCATTCCCCTACTCATCGGATGTGGCCCCCTTTTTGTTCCCCAAACTCGAAAGGGGCATGAAAAGGAAGCGTTTTGCCACTGGGATGTGCTCGAGGAGGTGAAAAAAAATCGCAGAAAGGCCATAACGGGATTTCGATTAGTGAATTTAAACATTGTTTCCAACAATGGAAAAAAAGATTGTACAATTGTGTTGTGGTCAATGGTAATCCATTTTAGGAGTTAGGAAGTTCTGTGTGATCTATGCGCACCACTGGTTTTATTTGTCAGGACTAATCTCTTGGACCGTCAGAGTATTCAAGTTTGAGAAATGTAGAAACTGCCCTGGGATGTGCTCTGGGTCTCATAATTTACATCCTATGCTGAAGCGATGTGACAATGTAGATACTTTGGGCTTGCCAATAAGACTGCATTTATGACAATAGCTGACGGCTGAAAAATCAGCCAATGTCCAGCAGAGTATCTTGTGTATTACCGTTGCTGTGAAATCCTTGAAAAAGAATGCATCAAAGCGAAGGTCATCGCTCACCAGTTTTAACCTGTATATGATGCATCTAACCAATATAACTATTATTCAGGTCGCTGCCATGTGCTCAAAGCGAGGAATCAAACTAAATGTCCCTGACGGGGATGCTTATTGAATGAATTTACAAATCCTCAGCACAGTCTAGTACCCTGCCAAAATTCATAACTTTCGACGTGGGGTTGAGGTTGAGACATTGTTGGCGACGTTATCTCATTTTGCATTTCTATATTTCTAGCGCTTTCGCCACTCGGGCTTCTCCAGGATATGCGACAAATCACAATGAATATTCATAACATGTGAAGCGAAAATGAATCAGGTCAAAAAGAGAGAAAACGATCTGTCCGATTTACAGAATTTATTAATTACTTAAAAATCGTGAAACCGTACATTAGTTGGAAGATAAGAGCTCTCGTAGTCCACACAAAAGCTCCAAGGCAATGGAACCTCTAAACAGAGTCCGCCACAGGTGCAAAGCCAACTCGGTTGTTGCCTACATCGAATTCGGTATAGTAACGGCCAATGAATACATCACCCAGGATCCATAGCGGCCTCGAGGTATCCATTCCCATGAAGCCGGAGATACAGCTTGTTTCATCGTTATCGGAAACCTGGAGGGAAGGCGCATTAGCAAAAACTAATTCAAACTCACCAATGTGCAATTTACCAAAATGTAGGTTCGAAATACCTATTTGTTGAATTTAGTTAGCCCCACAGAATTGTTTACATCTCATCCATAATTCATGTGGTTGATTATTATACACATTTCTAACTAAATTCAACTTCCCCTACCACTCTTCCAAGAAACCAAGGCGTCTCCTGCGCCTCGAGGCGGTAAAAGAAGTTAAAGCGTCTAAGCCATAATTCCTTCGACTGAAACGTGACGTCCCCCAACCATGGCCGTTGATGGCGCTCCGTTTCGGTCGTGACCAGGGCCAAATGTTCCCTGAGGAGGCCGGTTATGGCGAAACGCATCAATCAATTTAAATGAGAGACATCGCTCCATAATTCTCACCCTCACCCGCAAATAAGCGACGCAAGTCAACAAAAAAACCTCAAAGCAAAAAAAAATTACAAGTGTGTAATTGCTGCTCTGGAAAACATTGAGGGGACACATGTACCTAGAGAATAAAAGCAGGTGTCACTATCAGCGCTCAGTCTAATTTCAGAAACGTCACGCGTAAAAGAGAAAACTGATTCTGCCTCAGTATAAATTTCTTCCCAAATGCATCCTTGTGTAAAATAAAGTGAATCGATTGCGTTTAGCTCCAGGGCTCTTGAAACTGGAGTGTGCCTCTGGTTAATCCACCTTTTGTAATGATTAGTGAGCAGCAATGTTACGTACGATTAAAACATAGTCGCTTCCTTTCAGAGGGTAAGATTTCCCTCCTAAAACGATGTTGATTGTTGGTAGTTCCGGAATCCGTTCGCAAGGGATCTGAAAATGAGATAGTGTTTGTCATGTGCATCACAGCTGAGGTATCAACATTTTGGAGAAAAAAAATAGATTCGAATATGTGGCGCGAGCGATTGAGCTTTGCGGCTATGAAAAACGCTGCAAATGATTGAACAGTGGTTAATTATTATTCCTTTGCTTCGATAATGAGGAGTGTGGGTGCAATTATTTGCACTTCACAAACCAACAATGATGCGTTCTCGCGTTTATAAAATTGTAACTAAACAATAACACTTCGTTGTTGGGGTTGAGGGGGAGAAAACCAAGGCGACTTGTTCTCCTGTTTTTTACTGTCGGCTTGCCAAGCACTTTCGCCCATTCGGGCATCATCAGGGCTTCGTAGCACCATCACAAGGTATCCACGGCCCCCTCAACCCCAACAACGAAGAACGATCGTTGCGACAAAGCTACAACTTTTATAGGTAAAATAATAAAACAAATAAATAGTGGTAGCGATTTGGTTGAAGAACTGACCCATTGTATGACCTCTAGCTGACCTGAATTTAGCTTTTATAGTTTCGTCAGCAAAGTGTTGACGCAAAAAAAATGTTATTGCATAATCAGATTATACTCGCTTTGAAACGTAAAACATTACTTCGCTTGGTTGTCGTCGCATTTATTGTAGTAGAGGGGTTGTGAGGGGGAGAAAAACCAGGCGACCTATTCTCCAGATTTTTATTGGCTGGCCGAGCACTTTCGCCCATTCGGGCATCTTCAGGGCGACGTGGAACCATGAGGTCCACAGTGGCTGTGCTCGGCCAGCCAATAAAAATCTGGAGAATAGGTCGCCTGGTTTTTCTCCCCCTCACAACCCCTCTACTAGTAAAACATTACGTTTTTGAGGGGGTTTTGGAATTTTTTTCTTGGGCGATTATACGGTTTGTTATTGAATAATAAATCAAAACAAGGGTGAAATCCATTTTGAATTGGATTACTCCTTTCATTCGTAGTTGGTTATTCATGATGATTTGTTAATCGACCCATGATTACCTGGTATACATCAAAATCTAAAGTTGCGTTTAAAAAATCGTTGATTTTTTCTATATCCTCAACGGGCCCAGCAATAAGAGACGTTCCGGTGTCCGCAATTGCATCGCAGCCTCCTTCGCACACGCTTAAACTGCCAACGTTTATCCTATAAAACAAAGCCGATTGCAAACATGAAGTTGAAACTCGAATTACTCTTCAAACGAAGCAATCGAGGTGGACGAAAATAATTCGACAAGTGGGATCCATAAGTTGGCGCTAATCGTGAATCGGTTTTCGCTGACCTCTTCCATTGTAAATGTTGTACCCAATAGGCAAAACGCCCAATGGCCTAAAAATCAGCTCATTCCCAGGACTGAGCAAATAAATTCTCAAACCTAGGACTTCGTTGTTGGGGTTGAGGGGGAGAAAACCAGGGCGACTTGTTCTCCTGTTTTTTATTGTCGGCTTGCCAAGCACTTTCGCCCATTCGGGCATCATCAGGGCTTCGTAGCACCATCGCAAGGTATCCACAGCCCATAAACACGGACAACAAAAAACAGGAGAACAAGTCGCCCTGGTTTTCTCCCCCTCAACCCCAACAACGAAGAACGATCGATGCAACAAAGCTACAACGAAGAAACCTAGACTGTTCTGTTTAGCTTTAGCACCGTCCTCAAACCGCTTGGTATCAATAATTTTCAATAAACAAATTTAATCGAATCATTCTTCAAATCAGTCGCATGTGTTCATTGTCGGTCATTTATAGTAAGTTATTTACTTCGTCATTTAGTTCGTCCTTTAATTCGCCGTTTATATTTCCTAATAAAAAAACTTCGATCTCAAACATTCTCTCTCCTCCAAATTGTCGTTCTGAATAAGTATCCATGGTAATTAAAATTAACGTCGAACTACTTTCATTAGACTATTCCAACCTTTGAGGTGCCTTGTTGGAGGAAAATAGCTTCTCAGGTTGAAAATCGTTCGGTATTAGAAAAATTATTTCCCAATTCGATGGCTACAGGACAACATGTGTTATAAAAATTTGGCTGGTTTTGAGGAGAGAAAAAACGTTATAAAAATAATGGGGCAATTAGTGTTATGAAGAGTGCAGAAGTGGGACGACCTGTGATATCATGCTACATGCTTTGGAATCTAGATGGTAGCTCAATTCAGGAAAACACCTTGATTGCACTTGTTGCCGACAAGAATGGTATAACACACATGTTGCTTAAGCGGGAATAACTCATTCCCAGCGCTACCAAAAAAAAAACTGAGGCGACCACGAGATTCGGCTTGAAATTCTGAATAAAACCATCCAAAACCTCAAAACCCATTTTTTTATCCTGCAGCCATCGAATTGTTATAGAGCTTTGATTTTCATTCCGCCGCCGACAAAGTCACACTGCTACCCAGATATCCCACAATGCTGTATTAATTTAACACCCATTTCGCTAATTGGAAATGCAATAATCAACCAAATTTACAGGGTATTTTGCAACATTTTTGAGAGATTGATTAGGACTTTTACGCCACTGAGCATTATTTCAGGCAGTGATCATTTTCTTCGGCCAGTGGACTTTTTTCGGCCTTTGTACTTTTTTGGCCATTGGACGATTTTGTCGGCCATTGGACGTTTGCAAAATGCTCAATCCCTGAAACAAGCGTGACTTCTTTTCTTCTTCTATCAACTGCTCTGTTCTAGGAATGAGTAAAGTTTTCAGCCATTGGGCGTTTTCATCTATTGGGTACAACATAAATAACGCCTTGATACGACTCCGACTTCGTACCAAACTTGAGCTGATGGAAAAAGTATTTTCCTATCATACGTACCCGTCCATTTTTATTCGCCAAAAGCCTTCTTTAGTAACTGGCACGTACGTCAAATCTCCCTCGTATTTTTCTTGGTCGGATCCCCCAAAAATAATCTCCCCTCCTACTTTTCCTTCCGGGTCCCTGTAAGTAAAAAGCAATGTAAAAGTAAATAATGTAAAAAACAGTAAATCAACTTCTCATCTGCAACAAGGGCTACTCCACATAAATGAAAATACAATGACCTGTTGAGGTAGAAAGAGAAAACAGGAGATTTGACAGAGCCATCCTTAATCATGTTGAAGAATGGAGGTGTAACTCCGTCTTCAGAAATTTCAGGGTACGCCATGCCTAAGATGCCGTCGGCTTCCATAGTTATTATGCCTTCACTTTCGTTAACCGCTTCTCCGAAAATTTGGTTCTTGACTGTCAACCCAGCTACCTGCAAGCATTAATCGACAAAATATTACAAACACGGAAGGGAAAACGCTCTCATTCTCCGCTATTGGAGATATTTATGCGAGAACCGGTCTCCATGTTTTATTCCCCTTGAAAAGCGGACGACTAAAATAATAAACAATTGAAATATACGAGTCACCAACCGTTATTGTATCTTCCGAGAGGAAACCTGTGAGGCTTCCAGAGCCGTAAGAAATTGAGAGCTTTGTTCCGTTCTCCCTGTACGTAGATGATTTACTGCTGTCGTATTGATTGTGACTTTCTGTTAAACAATATTCGATGGTTGATTGAAAACAATAATCCAAACATAATAGGTCGACGAGAAATACAATAGAAAATTCTTCGATGTTGAGATTGAGGGGGAGAAAAACATGGCGACTTTTTCTCCTTTTTTTTATTAGCCTGCCAAGCACTTTCGCCCCTTCGGGCATCATCACGGCTTCGTAGCACCATTACAAGGTATCATGGCCACCTAATGGCCACCGTCCGGGGTAATCCGTCGGGGGCCGTGGATACCTTGTAATGGTGCTACGAAGCCCTTATGATGTCCGAAGTGGCGAAAGTGCTTGGCTGGCAAATAAAAACAGGAGAACAAGTCGCCATGTTTTTCTCCAGCTCAATTTCAACAACGAATAATGATCGATGCAAAAAAACAACAACGAATAATAGAAAATGCTTTCTATTCCCAATAGCTATCAAGCTGATGAACGTATGAAGCCGAAATTTCACCAAACAGCTCATCGAACTTAGACCCAGGTTTGAAGATACTTTTATTTTCTGTTACTCCGCTCCTCGTTCGAAAAATTAATTGAACACTTTTACTTACGGCAGTCGGTGTTCGCTAGCATGCATTTCTTCGACGGAACCCATAAATTCGAAGAACCGGTGTCGAAAACTACGTTGAACTTTTGTGGTGGCGTTCCGATAGTCATTTCGCCATAATATTGAAACTGCAGACATTTTTTTATTTGTTGTTATTATTTTTTAAATTATTTTATTTTATTTTTAATATTATTATCATTTATTATTTTATTTATTTATTTTTTTTTTTTATATATATAATACGAATTGTAAAATTGATAGAAAGTTGAGAAATGCTCAATTTACATCAAGGCTGAGGAAAATGTAAAATTTCAGCTACCACTTAGTAAACAAGTTTGTATTATGTGTAAATCTATTTACAGTAGTATTATTTACGAATCAGACTTACGTCTTTGTAGTTTTTTAAATATTCAACATGGTCACTATAGCCATCAAAAAGCGAACTCATATCGTGTTGCAAGGCATATTTAAAATGCCGCGTCGGTTTCATTCTATACAAAGGAATCCTGGAAAAATAATGCGCATTATAAGTTGAAAAATTGTGAAAAACACGGATAATTTTCTTTTTTAAAAAATTGAGAAACTTGATCGTTCCTAGAAGTTTTTCCATTTTTTCCAACTTTTTAAAATAATTGGGCAATGTTGTATCGCTCGTAGTTAGACTCTACAAGAAGATTTTTTACAAATTCAATTCAGAATATAAAAAAAGTAGACCTTTGATTGCTCTTCTACGATGAATACCCCTATTATTGATTATTAGGTCGGAGGTTCCTTTACACTAATGTTACAGAGTTTAATTTGAAATTTAAGCCCTGTAAAACTACAGAGATTTTATGTCTGTTGGCTCCTGAAAGAGAAAAGTTCCACACTGTAATAAAAATCTGAAGGAAGAAAAACGCACCTTTTTAGTTTGTCTGCTGATGGAAGGTTGGGGCGATTATTTTCCAAGTAATGGGCAGCAGCATAGTGCAACACTATGAATGTTACAAGACCAACTATGGATGATTTCATGCTGAAAAGTTCACCTTAACGCTCAACTCAGAGCTTCACCAACCTCTGAAAATGACTAACTATATTCCTCCGATCACGACTTTATATACACCGGAGTTGAGGGAATGTATATCACTGGAGGGGTGTAGCAGATTTAACAGGCTGCCAGAAAACGCAGAGCTATTATAATCACCTGTCATAATTAAGGAGCTATAAAAAAGAATTATACGATTTTCCCCCATTTTAGAGTGTCTTTGAAAAATATTTTTAAAGCTCATTCCATTATTTTACGGCAGTAAAGTCAAGCTAGATAAACAGTGACAACTTCAACAGCATCTAACAACTAATGGGAATAAATCTAAAATATTTTAACGCTAAAACTAACTGCAGTTAATTATTCTTTTATCTATGGCACAACTATTATTTTACTCGAAGCTGAAGAGGAGACAGATAAGACTAAGTGTTCCATATAAATTTTATTTTGTCACCTGATTCTGGCAATGTTGGTAGCAAACGTTCACTGCGTAATCATAGAGCGCAAGTTGTATTGATAAAATTAAATTACAAAAAGATTCAAACACAATCCGCAGGTTATTTGCGGACATTATCGAGCATACGGATGCATTTGTGTAGCCGCTTTTATATTTGTCTTGATTCCACTCGGTACTTTTCCCATCGGGCCCACTGGAAAAAAATACGTTTATCTCGTAATGAATTAAGTGATGCAAAGCAATCAAACGCAATGTCATCATTGAATAATAGTTTAAAAGATTCACAATCGAAATCAACTTACTAGGCTGTTGCATCTGGTTTGGATTCATTCCTCCCGGCGCCACGGGTCGCCCTGAAGCCGATATCATGTTCGGAGGCATTCCACCTTGACCCATTCCCTGAAATTTGAAATGCCAAGGGGCCATTGGTGGATGGATAGCATATTATGTGACAAGAACAACGAAACTTTTTAATCTAAGCATATTCACTCTAGTTTTATTGTACCTTGAGGCCTTTGCCTGTGACGATCGCAGCAACCAAGGAATGCGTATCTGCTACCGAAGAAGTGATATTGGCTCCAGTACGTGAGCTACTTTCTGTCTCCCATTCCTCCCTCGCCTTTGAAACAAGTTCCCAAACATGGCTGACCACTTTGCTGTAAGCTCCTATTTGTTTCTATCACAAACAGAGAATAAAATACAAAATAAGTCAACATTTAATTATATTGCCAGGATGAGGAGGAGATTGAGATTGCGACTTTTTCTCCATATTTTTATTCCTCGGCCGAGATCTTTCGCCCATTCGGGCATCTTCAGGGCTGCATAGGTCCATCTGTTACCTATGACACCCCCCCCCCCTATGCAGCCCTGAAGATGCCCGAATGGGCGAAAGATCTCGGCCGAGGAGTAAAAGTGTGGAGAAAAAGTCGCAATCTCAATCTCCCCCTCGTCCTGACAATATCAGAAAAAGAGCGACACCCAAAAGAAGATTTAATTATATTACAGCGTATAATTGCATGCTTCCTATTATATAATCGCAAAAATTTCAGATCCACCGGCAGTTGAATCAAGATATTACACTAGATAACTCACCTGAACCGTTTCAAAGGACAAACTCGTCGCTTTGTGTTCGAGCTGGATCATTTTCTGTTCAACTTCGGGAATCGGTTTGGTGCGCAGATAATCCGGCACCAAATCATGAGAGAACATAGGTACACGATGTTCAGTAATGCGAAGCAGCTGTTCGTCTCTTTCAGGGCTGAGGAGAAGCGGAAGAACAGCGTAATTGCGAAGTGCGGGGCATTTGTCGTAACCGAGCATTTTTGATATTGACACGAGCTGGAAAAGCAAAGCACAAAAAGGTTAGAATTATAGCATTTAAGTTTCTTCATCCTAGTTTACCATTTAGTCATAATCACTTCATTTAGTAATATGGTAGTTCTTTCTTATTGAGATGCCATGCCCTTAAGTTTTCTTACACTGCTATTCATCATGGGACTCTTCTAGAAAAATAAGTAGAAATAATATAAGCCCTACCTGGCCAGAAAGAAGAGCAAAGTTGTCCAGAAACGAAGGCCAGTTCATCGAGTCGCTTTCATTTTCCAATTTGAAGATCATTGCACCGATTGAGTTTTTCAGCTCGTTCACTCGCAGCGAAATCGCATCGAGCGACATCTCGAGCTGTTTTTCTTCGCGTTGCATTTTCTCCCAATGTTACAAGCGACAGTTCACTCTGCAAAAGTGATCAATTTACTGGAAAATTGTAGCAATGTACAATGTGATGTAACTGAAAGAATCAGATCTACTTACATTCGCAATACCTCGTACCTTTGTTGACCCTTCGCTCTGACGTTCCCAACCTGCCACGTCTAAGATCTACCAAGATTCCGAATGTGTGATCGGCAATCAGACTTGAATAATAGTCAGATTTGAGAGTAAAAATCACTTTAGCATTTCACCCTCCGACTCTAGATGCGAAAAGTAAACGATAACGTCTACAAATAAATAATTGTTATCAGCATATCGATCGGGTTCCACCGATATAATACATCGAAATCACAATAATCGATAGTAGATCGTTTTTTTAAAATCGGCCGATAGTAGGCCAAATCCTGGTGAAATCGATTATCGAACAAACAATCGATTGTGAATTAAATTATCTCGATATGATCGATATCATGTCCGCTGATTAGTTATCAATATTATCACACCGTCAAAGTTGAAAGTCGTTTAGTTCAGCATTAGGTAAAACTGAACATTTTTCATTTCTTCGCGTTCGCGTATCGCTTAAAGTCAGCGCACTAATCATTCATATTTTCTGTCATTCATTTCAGTTCATCCGATGGTAATGTCTGAAAGAAAGCGCCGACTTTTATCGGTCGGCAGTGAACTGTCGTTGAGAATTGCGGGGTACGAAGAGACTGTTCACCAGTTGGATATATTTTATGGAATCGGTGAGTAATTGTTTTTATAGATAGTATTATTAGGTGCAGTGCCTTATTGACTGTGTTATTTCTAAAGGTTATTCTTGGATCTTTACCCCTAATAAAAGAATGTCAGTATGATGGACCCATTGATTTTAATCCGCAGTTAAAAGGCAGTTGCTTATGTACCAAAGCTCGATAACCGGCCTCTTTCCTGTAATATCGGGAGAAGAGAAGGAAGCTAGCGTTAGAGACAGTATTTACTGTGCTGCTGCTATTTGGAGCTTGCATCAGTCGTACAGGTTGAATTGTAATTCACTAATGTATTTATTTTTGTAATTAGAAGAACTACTTGAATTTTAAATACCCTTATAATTTACGAAAAATAATACCATTCAGATTAGACTGTCTAACAATGTTTTTCTTCATTCAGGAGAATCGATGATGACCGTGGAAAATCCTACGAGCTGGGTCAATCGGCGGTCAAGTGCATGCGAGGAATTCTCCAGTGCTGGATCAAGCAATCTATTAGAGTAGAAGAATTCAAAAAGAACCAGTCGGAAAAATTCTCTCTGCACTCGAAATTCCATTTGGACACTGGCGCTGAACTTTATTCGGACGAAGAGTATAATCATTTGCAGGTTAGCGATTGTATCTTTATTTATTTTATAATATATCATAATATGATATATTATAAAATAAATGATATTATCATATTATAAATATTGAAATAAATAAAATGAAAGAGAAAATGAAATAAATAAAAATAAATATTGAAAAAATATAATATCATATTATGATTTCCAACTTCGTGCTGAATTGGGAATCATTAAGTTTGCACGTCTATCAATATTAGTGAATGAGCACCTCTTTTGGTTTGTTATTCAATAATAAACCTTTGTAATCGCACAAGAAAAAAAGTTCCAAACCCCTCAAAATTTGATGTTTCACGTTTCAAGATATGTGGAATCTGAATATTCATTTAAAAAAATTCTCTCGCCCGCCGTCAACACTTTTCTGACTAAACGATTGAAGCAAAATTCTTGAAATTGTCACCAAAATTCGATCTTGGACTGACAGTAGCTCGATTCTTTAACCAAATCGTTGCCTCAATTTTAAGGGTACTTTTGGGAAAGTTCAAGGGGGAGGCAATTCTTATTATCCAACGCTTTTTAGATAAAGGTGTATTTGGTACCAATATCTATTGATTTTTGGCCGCTGAATTGAACGAGACTATCTCGGGATTGATAGCTTTAACGGTTCTCGAATTAATGCAGTTTTTATGTGAACTTTTCGAGATATTTGGTGAGATCGTGGACACTGCTTATCTGCTAACCCTCAACTAGCTCAATATATTCGTAAAAATAAGAGAAGATGAAATCCATTTGATCGACAACACAACATTACTCGTCCAATCAACATACATTCCGTAATGTGCGTACGAATATGAGTTTTAGAAGAGGGCACCTCTGTTGACATAAGTTTTACAAGATAACAAAACTCAATGAACAAAAAACCCTTTTTTTATCCAATAATAAACCATTGTAATCGCCCAAGAAAAAAAAAGTTTAACCCCCTCAAAATTTGATGTTTTACGTTTCAGGGCATGTAGGATCCTATTAGACAATAATAAAATGCTCTCTGTCCGCCGTCAACACATTTTTGAAAAAACTATAAAAGCTAAATTTTTGAAATTTTAACCGAAAAATCAGTCCTGAACTGACAGTAGCTCAATTCTCAAGTCGCTAACTATCGCAGCATTCGTGTAAAATTTCCACGATTTTCAGAAATTTGAAGGTATATCTTGCGAGTTTTTGGAGCTATAATAATCTTTCTACACTTGTTGTAATGGTTGTCAAACACTCTCTTCAGCTTTACCGTTAGACAAATAATTTAATATCTAATTAGAAAATCAAGTAAAATTAAAATGATTAAAATTACCAGAAACGCTAAGTTTTCCTTTATAACCAATTTGTTTTTAGGTGGAAACGTTCAACAACGTTTGGACAAGTTATCATAAATGGATGGTGTTCTTCATTATTGAATAAAAAGAATAATAAACCACTGTACAATCATTTGCAGCGTTTTTTTCCTATGTAGATCAATATTTCTATGATTTGATGCGTTTCAGATTGACGCCGTGTCTCTGTATTTGTTATTTCTTGTACAAATGATAACGTCTGGTCTTCAAATTATTTACACTCAAGATGAAGTCGCTTTTATACAAAATCTCGTCTACTACGTCGAAAGAGCCTATAGAACCCCAGATTTTGGCATGTGGGAAAGAGGGACCAAATTTAACGACGGAGTACCTGAAATGCACGCGAGGTATGCAAAATGGTTAGGTTAAGAAAAATAGTTTTCACCCAAAGAGTGAAAATCTAGCCAGAACTGACGTGTGAATTACTCATTATCAATAATTTTCGTTAGTTAATTCAAAGTTAATTTAACAATGAATAATGTTTTCCTCTGTCTCTCTCTTTTTAGAATTACCCTAGGAATATGAAAGGTAATGTGTATGAGGTGAAAAATTTTAAATCGCAGTCCCTTTTTTCACAATCTACTGTGACGTTTTTTAGCTGATTTAGACGCGGGAATGAATTGAATTATAAAAAATATTACCTCTCTATTTGAGACACGACAAAGTGATCATGAATGAATCTTTAAAGTCGATTTAGAAAATTCTAAATTTCCCCTTGAAAGTATTTATTATTTTTTTTTTTTTTTGTCCCTCAGCTCGATCGGTATGGCAAAGAGTGCCCTTGAGGCAATCAATGGATGTAACCTTTTCGGTGATAAAGGGGCTTCATGGTCGGTGATATATGTTGACATTGATGCGCACAACAGAAATCGCAGTATTTTCGAGACGCTCTTACCGAGAGAATCCAGTTCAAAGGTGCTTGAAATTATTTAAATTGT
Source organism: Tupiocoris notatus (assembly GCA_037159825.1). Taxonomy (NCBI): domain Eukaryota; kingdom Metazoa; phylum Arthropoda; class Insecta; order Hemiptera; family Miridae; genus Tupiocoris; species Tupiocoris notatus. The sequence continues at coordinate 929,575 of JASJUZ010000009.1, read as the reverse complement.
TATCACGCTATTATAAAAATTATTCATTTTTTTGTAGGTTGAGGGGGAGAAAAACGAGGCGACCTCTTCTCCATTTTCTTTATATTTCTCAGCCCCGAAATATAAGAAGGGGGGGCTGAGAAATATAAAGAAAATGGAGAAGAGGTCGCCTCGTTTTTCTCCCCCTCAACCTACAAAAAGAAGTAATGCGACCACCTGGAGAAGAAAAATTATTCAGCTCCCTTCATGAAGTGATGGGATTTTTACATTTGTTTCGCAATATTAGCTGTTATTACATCTCCGTTTGGAATTTTATAATTTATTAGTACTTGTCTGTCATTGGTTCGCTTTACAGGCTGTAGATGCCTCACTCATCCCAACAATATCGTTTCCTGCTTTTGCCACTCATGAGACCAAATTGATCAAAGAAACAATAGATCATGTGACTGGTTCGTTGAAGGGTTCTGTCGGATTTAAGCGTTTCGCAAGAGATGGTTACAAATGTATTTTGGAAGATCCGTCGAGAAGATTTTATCTGGCGGGAGAGAGCAAAGTACGTTTAAGATGGATCGGTTGTATTTCTTTTGCCGCCATGTTTCATTTTCAACATCGGTGTGCACTGAATAAATGCCCAGGTATCAAGTCTAAATTGGAGCTTAAGAGCTCGTTGAAAAGGATATTTGTTCTGGCACTATTGAATTTTCTCACTTGTCAAAAATAACCTCAACTTTTACAGGAATTCGAAGGCATCGAATGTGAATGGCCGATGTTTTACATATTCATGATTATCGACGGCATGTTCAAAACGTTATCCAGTCAAGTTGAAGAATATCAACAACTTCTGAAAGGCGTTCTTCGCAAAGACAGAAACGGAGGTCAGTTTATTATCTCTTTATAGCTTAGATTTCACGTTGCGATTTTTTTGCGACCTCGCAGAAAAATATGTTGATTGGCTCATTCCATGATTTTCAAAAAATTCAATACCCCCTGAAAACAGAAACGGCATTCGTTTCATGCATCGAAGAACCGAATTGTAGATTTTTTTGTATTGTATGACGTTATGCCAGCATTTTTCTGAAAATTGTTAGTATCCAAGTTCAATATGACATTTTTTAAATCTTCTTGAGTTACTTGAATTCCGGTTCGGTTTCGATTGGAATAGCAGGAATTGAAGTTTCTTTGCATCAGTAGCTGCAAAAGCCCTTGCTCATTATCCTAGAGCCCTGCAAAGTTATTTATTTTTTTGTAGCTGTATGTACAACTGAACGAGAATGAATGAAGGAGGTCCTCTTGCTCATGAGCGACTTTCCCGCTTTTTGATTTCATAATCGTTTGTGGGCACTGCGACCTCCTAGTGGATCTATTGTATCCACCGCACACTTGCTATGATATACGCCTGGAAAAGCTAAAGGTCATTAAAATATAAGTGAACTATTTGCTGGCAATTCTGAAACTGAATATATTTCTATAATTTCAAGTTTTTAGTAACGTAATGTTCCTGGGCTTCGTTGCCCAGTTATTATAATATATTACAGTCATAGTCCGTATTTCAAGATTAGCAGGGCTTCTCGTTGTGAACGCTATTCTACATCTGAAAGAGGTGAGATCCTAAAGTCCGTAGGCTGGAGGTGTCGTCTCTCTAGCTCCCAAGGCGTTTCCGTAGCCCCTCTCTTTTATTTTTGGCCTCACTAGCTCCATGGCCTCGTTTCTAACCCAAACTTTAAAACTCTGAAAGCTATCATTCATGCTCTACGGCTTCTCGGGTGCTCGAGGCCTCACAAAGATGACAGCTTGCGATAACTTTCAATGCTCTATTCGATACCTCATAAAGCTGTTTATCCTTTCTTGTAGATCCTACCGTCCCTATGTACTTCTATCTTCCAAAATCAATCCTGGATGACGAAAGAGCGAACCCGGGTAGCCAATTGAAAATTGCAAGTGACATCGGCTCCGGTGATCATCATCCGAATTTCCTTTGGAATCAGGCGCTTTTCGTTATCTCGCAACTGCTGACAGCTGGTCTTCTTCACATAAACGAACTCGATCCGATACGGCGCTATTTGCCTTCCTATTCCAGACCTCGCAAGACTGGCCGATACTCGGCTTTCCAGGTTTGTACCATTTGGTTATTCAACGCATGAAACTATCATTGGCGTTTATTTTTATACATTTGTAAATCTATGTAAAAAAGAGTAAGCCAATTTTTCCACGTGCACTTTTTGTTATATTTTTTATTTTTTTAAGAATGAATTTTTTCTTTCAATGATTGACATTTTTTCTTTGTAGACTAAGCCGTTAGCCAAGGTAAGACTTTATCGGTCCCTTTTAAATGCCTGGTTTTGTTATCGTTCCACCGTCCGTTAATTATGTGGCGTTCGAATTTCTTGTTACGTCCAGTGAAAAACATTTTGAAAAATGATTTCCCGGTCTCTTGTTATTCGGGGTGATCTTTGAGTGTCATGAATTGGGTAAAACACGGAAATGCTTATGGATTTTTCAGCCATTGACAGGTTACGCAGATTTTTCTTCAAATTTTTTTCGACTGATCGCATGGAAACTACAATTGAATGAATTCCTACAGGGCTAAACATTCTTAGTGATGATTAAAATAATTTAATCCAATGTTGGGTTATAATTCGGAGATTCTGTGATGCTTGAAGAATCGAAAGTGCTCTGCAGAATTTTTAAAAAATTCAGGGTTGGCTTAATTTTCTCTTTTTTGAATCTCACTTGTACGCTGTCAATATTCTTTATTTTTCCTCCCGAAAAGTTAACGATTTCAGCAATTAATTGTTTGATTATAATCCGCTCTAAAAACTAACACCTTTTAACATTCCATCCTTGGGGTTACAATATTTCAAGCTTTTCAGGGCACAGCTACCGACTTAGTTGTTCAGATTGTCCTGATTGCCGAATCAATGCGACTACAAGCGATGATGGCCACTTACGGAATACAAACGCAGACGCCACATGAAGTTGAGCCGGTGCAAATTTGGTCGTCCAACGAGCTTGTCAAAGTTTACCAGCATTTGGGAGTCAACAATAAATTGAAACTAACCGGTCGCCCAAAGCGGCCCGTTGGTGCATTGGGAACGAGCAAAGTACGATTTTGTAAACAAATTTACACCTTAAGTTGACATTATCAAAGTTGAAGTGGCAACATCTCCCAACTCAGTTCGGAAGTTGATTCACAGGAGGTTCTCAGAATCGAATTCTCATATGGTTTTGATAATATAACCTCTAAAGTCGAATTTCTTACACTCTTTGAATTTGTATAATATGTGAACATTTCTTAGCTCAATTTCTTCTTAAGGCCAGTTTCTCGAACCCTGATCAACTTTGACAACTGTGTCTGTTGACAGTTAAGAAAAATAAAAATAATTATAGCGGCTAAAGAGGTTTCCATTGTAATAACCAATCTATTGTTAGGTGGATCATTAGCAGCGTTTTTGTGTTTTTTTTTTTTTTTTTTTTTTTTTTTTTTTTTTTTTTTTTTTTTTTTTTTTTTTACTTATAAAAGCTAACACATTATTGGGAAACCAGGCCAAATGTTTGGCTGAACTTTTTAACACACTTTCTTGCAAAGTGCGACTCATGAAACGATTTCTATGCAACCAGTTTAACTAGCTTCAACACGAGGTAGGCTGAAGTAGGGTTCACAGGCCTCCGTCATATGCGTTGATGCGTTTTACGTTCGATAACATGGTATGGACTGGACTCTGCCCATCCAAATGCCGCCAATCAGAAGGCAGAACGCGTTTGGCAGATGGTTCGAAAAACCTGGTCTTAGATTGATAAAAAATTTTTTTTTTTTTTTTTTTTTTTTGTGAAAATTTTTATTGCACCAAGATGACATCTTATTAGCAATTTACATTTGATACATGTTAATTGACTGATGAGAAGCAAAGATACGTAACATGGCTTCTTAGTGTCTTGAGACCAGTGTAACTGGCCATCACTGGTACATACAGTTCACTGTATAACTAACTCGCTGAACTGTCTTTCACTGATCACCCCACTCCCACAGATCATGAGGTTTTGTTCTTTTAAGTCTTCTAAGGAGAGCATCAATATCAAGCAGTTGGACGACCTCTTCATTGATGTGGCCGAGGAGCCGCTGTTGATGGGCCAGTGCTTGCTTCTTGATGACTTCTTCGACTGTAGGAATTTGAAGTTCCACATGGAGTCGATCATTTCTTGTGTATCGGTACGCATCCACGCATGCACGCAGCACATTATTCTGGAAGCGCTGTATGATCAAGCGATTGCTCTGAGCGGTGCAGCCCCAGAGTTGTGCACCATATGTCCAAACTGGCTTGAGGACCTGATTGTAGAGCGTTAGCTTGTTTTGGATTGACATGGTTGACCGTTTTCCTAACAGCCAATACATCTTTCTGAATTTCAAAGTTAGTTCCAACTTCTTCTTTTTGACATGAGCTTTCCACCTAAGTTTAGCATCTAGGGTCATGCCCAAATACTTGGCTTCGTTGGCATGAGGTATGACTTTGCCGTTGAGGTGCACCGGTATGTACTCAAGCCTACGATTGGTGAAGTCAACATGCACGGATTTTGCCTCGTTCATTTTGATCCTCCACTTTGTTGACCAGTTGTGGAGTTGGTCCAGTGCTATGTTCAATTTTGAAATGGATTCGGTATTGTTTTCACCTACAGCAAGGATTGCAGTATCGTCTGCAAATGTTGCCAATGTGTTTTCTTCCAGTTTGGGTAAGTCGCTGGTAAAAAGTAGGTACAGGAGCGGGCCTAGTACACTACCTTGTGGAACACCGGCATTGATTGTTTTGGCTTCCGAATATGCGTCCTCTTGCCTAACTCGGAAGAAGCGATTTGAAAGATAGGACCGCAACAGCTTGGCGTACGAGGCTGGAAGTATTTTGTGAAGCTTATAATTGAGCCCTTCATGCCAGACTTTGTCAAACGCCTGAGTGACGTCGAGAAAGACTGCCGAACAGACCTGTCTCTGTTCAAATGCTTGCTCAATGATATGCGTTATTCGGTGCACTTGATCAATGGTAGAGTGCTGACGTCGAAATCCAAATTGGTGGGACGGTATGAGGTATTGTTTCTCTACAATTTTTAAAATCCGTTTGTGGATGAGTTTCTCAAAAAGCTTAGAGAGGACTGGAAGGAGGGATATTGGTCGGTAGGAGGTCAATTCTTCTGCTGGCTTGCCACGTTTCAAAATCATTATGACCTCAGCAAGCTTCCACAGCTGTGGTACGTATCGCAGTTTGATAGCTGAGTTGATAATTTGTGTGATTTTAACAATAACTTTGCGAGGAAGGTTTTTGAGGACTTGGCCTGTGATTAGGTCATATCCTGGTGCCTTCCTTGCATGTATATCGTTCTTGATTGTCTGCTGCACTTCTTTGACTGTGACTCGAGGTATGTCAGTCTTTTGGTCACCTATTGGAGTTTCGTCGAATGGTAAGTCAATGAGATCATACTTGCCCGGATTGGGAGTGAATATTCCTGCCAAATGTTGAGCAAACGCGTGAGCCTTTTGTTGGTTAGTTTTGATCCATTTGTTGTTCACATGGTCCATGATGGGCGATGCTTGCACGACGGGTCTCTTCAGATGTTTTGTTGCCTTCCACAGAGAGTAATCACTGTCTTGATGGCTGGTAAGTGATGTTAGAAATTCCTGATGTGTTTCATCCTTAATTTCTTTCATCATTGTTCGGAGCTCATTGGAAATTTTATACCACTCAGCCTTGTGAGCAGGAATGCGTGTGGTTTGCCAGATCCGTCTAGCTTTACGCTTTTTCTTTATGATTTCGACGATCTCACTGGGGTAGTTCAAACCTTTCAGTTTTTTAGTTGTTTCAGGAGTGTTCTGCCATGCTGCATCTTGTATAGCAAATACAACCGTCTCAAGCTGAATGTCAAGCTGTTCTGGCGAATTCAAGTCTACGCCTAGGTCTATACCCTGATTAACATCAATTTTGAATTGCTTCCAGTCAGTTCCCGTGACCAGTCATTAGGCAAGGCTTTTGAATGATTTGCTCGCTCAGTGTAAGAATCACTGGCGAGTGGTCTGAACTTAGGTCGAAACACTCATCCACAATTGCATAATTTGCAGAGATATTTCTCATAATGAAAAAATCTAATAAATCAGGTTTTTTCTTAATATCAGTCGGCCAGTATGTTGGCTTACCCGCAGATAAGGGGATGCAGTCGTTTGACTGCACATATCTGTACAGTGCTGAGCCTCGAGATTGGCAGACCCGAGAGCCCCAGAACGTGTGTTTTGCATTGAAATCTCCACCGATGATGAATCGTTTTCCCAATTCGCCAAACGCCCATGTATAATCTTCTTCTGATATGGAGTGCTTAGGTGGGCTATAAATGCTAGCAATAGTTGTTTCATACGTTTTGGTTTTCACTTTGATTGCACAGATCTGGAATTTCTCCGTTTCTATTTTTGTGCATTCATTGTGCTGGAGGTTTTCTTTAATCAGCACAGCACTACCCCCATGTGCTTTGTTTTGAGGATGCAAAGCACAGTAGCACTTATAGCCCTTCAATTTGATGTAGGATTCTTTTGTGAAGTGGGTCTCTGACACGAGGCACACATCAATATTGTTGACATGTAAGGCTGCCTCGAGCTCCATTCTTCTTTGGAAGAGCCCGTTGGCATTCCAAGTTAAAATTCTCAAGTTGCGCGTCATACTGTTGGCTTTGAAGGGCAACCCACCCTGGTTTCCAAGGCCATGATTCTTTGATTGAACGAGTACATGTTTGCCTCTATTCTTGTAATGGAAGCGGTGAGATTCTGTAATGAGAGCAACACTGCGCTTACGTTCATATCGGCAGGCGGTTGATAGGAAGAAACAGGCTGCTTTTTGGTACCTATTGCCACAGCTTGCGCGTATGAGGCTTGGGTATGCCCAAAGTTCCTATTTTTTGCCATTATTGGAACTTTCGGCGTGAACGAATTTTTCCTATTTTTCATCATTCCTTCAGGAGGGTGTCTCAGGATTTTTCTGGTTTCAGACGGCGCTGTTTGAGAAGGCTTAGCCAGGTTAGCTTTATGATCATAGCCCGTAAGGGTTTTTGCTTCTCTGGTTCTTTCTTTGTAGCGTTTTGCTGCAGCCACTGCAACTGGGCATTGTCGGTAGTTCGCTGTGTGCTCCCCGCCGCAATTGGCACAGGTAGGAGGGTCAGATCTGAGTTTAGTGCATGCGGCAGTTTCATGGTTTCTACCACATTTTACACACTTTGGTCTCTTTTTGCAATAGTTTTGAGTGTGCTCAAATTCTTGGCACCTCTTGCATTGTGGTACCACACGATTATTTCGAATAGGCTCAAATCTGACTTTGCATCTATACAATTTGGTAATTTCGTGGACTTTTTGGACATCGACGCCAGAATTGAATTCAACTATGTACATATCGGTTTTTTCTTTAGATGGCCATTTAAGTTTTTGAGTGACTTTCTGGGCCCCAAGTTCCGGGTACTCTTCCTTAATGGTATCCAGTACGATTGACTCTTGGATGCCTGCAGGAAGTCCTATTAGCATCACCGTATATGGTCGGGTTTGTTTGTTCTGATATGTGTAGTACAAACACTTCGTGTCCTCTAAATACCTATCGATTGTGCGATATTCGTCCGAATCGTAGGCATTTATTTTTACTTTGCCACCTGCCATGGTGGTGGTAACACAATTTGGCGCAATTTCCATGAGTTTTTCCTTAAGTTTGAGGAAACTGTTAGCGTCATTTAGGGGATCAAGCGTGATTGGTGGGGGTTTGAATTCCTTTTCTTTTTCTTTTTTTTTCATACTGTAATTGTTTCCACTGGGTTCACTGGCGTTGTTACCCTTTTTGCGTTTTTTGGACGTGACAGGCTTGAATACTATACCTTCCCCTGTGTCGTATTCCAGCTGTTCCTCGTCCGTGCAGTATTCGTAAGTATCAACGACTGTGTGCATGTGCACGTCTTGCTGACCTTTGATTTCTTTTATTTTCATCTCGAGAGAAGCTAATTTTGACGTCATCTCACGATGGGATTTTCTGAGCTGATTTTGTTCTGAGCCAGCCTCTTCCATTAATTCGCAAATGTATATGAGCGTATTTCTATAGGACTCTATTTCAGTCTTCAGTGACTCATCTGAAGTCGGCAATAGGTACGGCTTTTTCAGCGCATCACGAGTTTTTTTTGCCGTTTCTAGTAAAATCGAATTGGAACGCTCACCTTCTTCTGGGTCCATATCGGCTGTTGACATTGCACAACCCGCGCTGCACTCGGGAGTGCTGACGTTATAGCCTGTCAACAGCTACGCTCACAAGGTTGAAACGCGACCGTTTGCGATTCTGACAAGGGAGAGGTCATCGTACTGGTCTTACACACATTGCACTAGGTCCAAAGTGTTTTAACTTTTCGCGGAGTGATTTTTTGAGGTGTTTCGCCTTCGGATGCTCGCGAGCGACTCAATGGTTGTCAATTAAAAATCCTCCAAACCTCGTTTTATCTGATCTGTCCCCTGTTTTTTTTCTGTCTCTAAAAACTTCTGAAAAAAATCATTAGACCACGGGCCATGTTGCTACTTCACGCTATATTATTTTCTATACTTTTAACGTTGTCAATTTATACTTGGCACTTTTTTACGCGCTTGTTCATCTAGGTATATCGAGTAGCCGGTATGACTGTTCTCTGCTATCCTTTGATATTTGAAGTTTCCGAGTTCTACCTTTATCGTGACATGGCCTTGTTGATTGATGATATCAAAACCGAACTGCAATTCGTATCAAAATATTGGCGACTCTCCGGTAGACCTACTGTCTGCCTTTTGATCCGTGAAGAACATATGAGGTAAAACTTTTTATTTATTATTATTCAAGTTGAAGCTAACTATCTAATTGTATTTTTGGAGTTGATTGTAACTAGGGCTCGGAGCAGTAGAAAGGCTATTATTGGCAGACCATCTTGAGCATACTTTAACCTCTCCGTTGGCTAAACAGCTGAGGAAAATTTCGAATCTGAGAAACATAAGTTGGGATTTTGAGTCAATCAAGCCTGTTAGATTCCGTAAATTGTAGGTTGAAATTAAAGCGTTGAAAACATTAGGCTCGTGGATTTAACCTCATCTCAGAACGGATGGCAACTATCAGAGCACGCTAAGTGGTAGCTATTGTATGTAATAACTCTAACGTTCCAGCTTGGCTATGTTCCAAGTCTCTGGAAGGTTTCTGAAGTCATAATGATATTGAAACCTGGGAAGGATTGTGATGAGAAGTTTACAGACCAATATCTCTGTAATTATTTATGCTGATGGAAAAAGTAGTGTTGAAATGGCTTAAGGACGGCATAGATGAACGAGGTTGTATGGGATGCCGGTGAGGCTTTCATTAAAAGTCGGAAGCTGGGAATGCGCCCAAGGATTTTGGGCATAGGCATTCTTTTTCAAGTATTTGTTTTTGTCTCAAGGACTTGTAACAACGTTTCGGTCAACTCCTGCTGCGGTTCTCCGCTGGGGAGATAGTTCGGGGACTGTAGATCGGCATACACTATGGGCGGGGCCTCGGAACATTCGGCGTAGAGTGTATTTTGTGGCCCTGAGAAGTAGGAAGATGATGGACCAAAGTGGTTCTTTGTCGCCGTGAGTCTGTAGCCCAGGAGTTGTGTTGTACATCAGTTCCCAGGGGACTCGCAGGGCACCAAAGGCTCGTTGCTGGGCAAACCGTTCAACATCTCCTACTTTGTGGGATGGGGTTCCCCTGGGAATGAACGCACCCGTCCGTGATTAATCCCCTATGGAGTTGTGGTGGAGGTGACCTAGCAGATATTCGAGTTATTCCCAAAACCACTTTAACATTTCTCATTTACAGGGATCCTCAATTCAAGGAAATGCTAGACTTGATGGCAATGCTGAAAAAAGGCCATTGTGAAGGTATCAAAGTTCGCATCGGGAGGTTGCAAAATTTAATCGCTTCCTCGTGCGTCGGTGAGTGTTTTGTCAGCTTCTGACTTTGTAAGCCACCTTATCTCGAGTGATTCGTCAATTTTCTCCTGCAGAACATCTTGATTTCATGAGCACTGTCAAGACGAGGGTGGAGGATTTTGTTCAGTTCAAACAGCTGGAGCACGATTATATCGGCTATCAAAGTTTAACCGATGTCCCTGTCGCGACCGTCATCTCAGAGAACGTAGAAGACCTAAACGTATGGGATTGAGAGTTATTTATTGAAATAATAATTATAGGTTATTTAAGGAGAGGTGAGCTGCAGAAATCTTCATGTTTTAAAGATGTTTCATTTCCAGAGCTACCAGCAAAAATCGATACCGGACATAATAGATGCTTTAAGATCAGGATCCGGGCTCTTTGCTCAAGCGCAATTGTATGGATTTTTGCTTTTCAAAGCCGGGCCAGACTATGAGGTCTTCGATCGTACAGGTTAGTAGTGTTTAACAACATACTGATCCTTGCGAATTCTCATGTATTCCTGTGATATTATCTGATGGCAATTAAATTTGTATTCGATTCACTTTCTCATTTAAAAAAAAAAAAAATAATAATAAAAGAAATTTTTTGTTTATTTTCATTTTTAGTGACGCAACACTTGGAGAACCTTTACCATTTGGCCGGCATGCGCCACCATTGGATCGCAGTTCGATATTGTAGCAGCCTTCTCAACCATACAGTCGATAGTATCAGTCCATTCATAACGGCCGTCCTTGTCAATGGCAAGCAAGTGAGTTGCAACAAAAAACGCTACAAATGATTTTAAAGTGGTCTATTATTCCTTTGCTTCAATAATGATTTAAGAAGATTATCTATTTGTGATTGTAATTATTCCGACCATTGGTGATCGTTACCTCAAAAGAACAGATTGGAGATAGGGGAAATCTACGTAGCAACTATTGTAATTTTTATCTTTTTTATTTTTCTTAATCTCCAAATTAAAATATGAATTTTTCGCTTTACGGTATAGTTTAAGAGATTGTTCACCTTGGAAAATATTAATTTTTTATCTCCCTCAAAACCCCCGAAAATTCCCTTGAAATTGAGCTAGCAATGTGTTTCAAGAATTGGGTCATTGTGAGACCGAAAAAATGAAAATTTCAAGAATGTAGCTATTATAGTTTGGCTGGAAAAGTGTTGACGGCGGACGGGCAGCATTTTCTTTATTGGATATTCAGATTCTACAGGCTTTGAAACGTAAAACATCAAATTCTGAGGGGGGTTAGAAAAATTTTTTCCTAGGCGATAACAATGGTTTATTATTGCATAATTTACCAAAATTAGCGGAATAAGTTTCTCCCCACAAGAAAAAAAGAGAGAGAAAACTGCGTCTTGTAATCAGATAAATAGAGAATTTTTTATTAGAATTTTTCCAGAATCATGAATCATTGTTTTTGAACAGCTAGCGGTCGGCGTTGTAGGGCAAAAACAAACAGTCTTTGAGAAACCTATGGCACCGGCTGACATTCGCTCAGTGATCTACTCGACAATCCAACCTCATGACATAATTCAAGCCGTATTGCAGCAAGAGGTTGTTTTGTACTGCGGGCGTCTCATCGCTACCAATCCAAGCCTATTCAAAGGCATTCTGAAGATCAGAGTTGGGTATGTAACTATCACATTTTCCTCTGTTAAATGTAGTAATTCTGATTCATATAAATATCCTAAATAGTGAATCGATTTCGGATGGTTTGAGTTAAACGGGACAACAAATGGATCAGCCGAAAAACCAGGCGATTCGTCCGATTCTTTATTCGCTGCCCGAACGGGTGAAAGTGCTTGGACAGTGAATAAAATATCAGAGAATGAATCGCCCGGTTCTTCTCCCCCCACACCCCAAGGAACACGACAAGGAAAATAAGTATAATTTAATAGCTCGATTTTTTTCCAGTTGGGTGCTCGAAGCAATGAAAATTTACCTTGAACTTTTCTCATCCGACAACTCCAATCTACACAATCTAAGCCCGTTCCAAGTGAGACAGTTGCTCTTTAGAGTGCTCTCGGTCAGCCAATGGGGCAATGAGGAAAAGTAAGCGAACTAAAACGACATGATGTGAGAAATTATTTGACCGGGTGTCTTCCTGTATATCGGTGCCTCAATGAACCGTGTCAAAAGATATTTTTCAAACTAGCAATATATTCATTTCCTCAGTTATCCGTGTCCTAGTCACACATATATAGGCTTATCAAGAAAAACAAGTGGTGTGCATAGATCACACAGTACTTCCATGTTTGAGTCGGTAACAGGAATAATCGATTATAAAATCAAGAAGCTTGTACTAAAGGCGCAACATTATTTTTCAACAACTGTTATTGAAAAACTAGGTGGAAGAACGTGAAAGTCCCCCAGCGTTCAAATATTCATTTTTGTGGTCTGTAAAAATCTAAATATTGTCAATATGCGAATAACGCGGAAGTACTGAATGTGATAAAAATCAGGCATCATTCAATCGCCGTCCCAAACATTGCAAGACCTTGAAGGTTAATATATATATATATATTGATTTTTTCGGCCTGTAAAAATCAAAATACAAAATACGCTCTACCTAAATCATGAAAAAGGCTCATAACAAGGAGATACGGTGTGTGACCCGAAATCCAAAAATTCAAGCGTCATCTGCTCGCCATAACAAACATTTTAAGACCTCAAAACGTTTAAAAATATTGACTCTTATAGCCTGTAAACATCTAAACAGAAAATTTTTTGGAGGATTATATCTTGGAAGTACTGTATGTTATCCAAAATCCGGAAACGGCTAATTTTGCGCAATCACTATGATAAAATTCTCTGCACGTTCATGGAGTTTCATTCATTTTTCCCGGCGATACGACGATTTATGTCATTTTCTGACCTCAGACACACAGACACTTGTTCAGAAAGTTGTGTGGAAAATGCTACATACAGAAGAAGCGTAGTATTTTCTGTTTTGGACCTGATTATAGGCCCATGTATTATTTTTGTTGAATATGCCACACAAGTTGTGGTATCACAGGATACAGACAATATGCTAATGTTTTTCCAATAATTAAAGCGTTTTTGCTTCGGGATTTGGATTATTGAGGACACTAATATGCACTTCCATTTGAATGCGCTAATAACTTTTTTGCAGTTTGAGCGTCCTCGGCAGACGTAAACTGGACGGCTGCCTGTGCCGAGTTCCGCGCAAATTCTACCACCGAGTGTGGGAAATATTGCTGAGAACATTGCGCGGAATCAGAATCCAAGGGAACACTCTGCCGTATCAGCATTTACTTTCGGATCTGACGAGTTCAGAATTGAGTTTCTCCCTTCTTGTAGAAGATGTCCTCAATCAGATACAGCAGCCTGAATACAGGCAGATTATTGTCGAGGTGAGCGTAACTGATTGCAGAAAATGCAGGCATTTTTTTCTTCTTCTTTTTAATTTTTTATGAAGAAGAAAAACTTTACTTATGTGAACAGAAATCATAAATGCGTCTTTTTTTTTAACTAAACGAACAGTTGACAGCATGGCAAAATTTTGACGTATGCCGGTAAACGGGCCATAACCAAACAATCACAAAATTAAATAATTCGACGTGGGGATGAGGTTGAGATGTAAGCAGCGACGTTATCTCATTTTGAACTTCTATACTTCGAGCACTTTCGCCATACAAGGCCTCTTCAGGAAACATCTTCATACGATTTTTTTTTTAAATAGGTCCCGTACTTAGCTCTAAGGCTGGGATTGTCACGAATAGGGAATTTCTAAGACACTTCCGCTTTTTGAACCTAGAGTCTAATAAATTAAAATAATAAATAAGGGGACTAGATTGTGGAGCTACTTACAGGACCTATTAAAATAAAAATTGTATGAACATGTTTCCTGAAGAGGCCTTGAATGGCGAAAGTGCTCGACGTATAGAAGTTCAAAATGAGATAACGTCGTTGCTGACATCTCAACCTCATACCCACGTGGAATCAAACAGATATGCGACAAATCACAACAAAATTAAATAAAGCCAGTCGCTAAAGCTACTTCACTAATTGAATTCCTGGGCGATCATGAATTAATACTTCCAAGCCGACGTACACAGGCTTCATGGGTCGTGCCAATTATCCCAATTGTGCCTCCTCATATTTTTAAATAATTCCATAGTATGGGACGCACACAGAGGAAGTGAAACGTACTCTCTCGACTGATTTTTATAAGGTCTTGTGTGCAGATTAGAAGGTGTTTACAATAAAAAAAAGAAACAAAACCAATCAAGCTGCTCATTTATTTAATGAAAAGAATGGGCGCTAGTTCAATATGATTTAGAAACTACCTGAAGGAGCTCCTGTCTGAGACAATATGCTCAAATCGTGACCAAAGAAGACTGGTTTTCTTTTGTCAATTGGACAATGCAAATTACCAACCATTCAACTATTGATCCTTGTTGTCCTAATTGAAAACATATTTTTCAGGTATTGTGTATAGTGTCGACAATTCTGACGAGAAATCCGGAGTTGACGTTCCAAAATCAACTTGACCTCGACGATCTGGTGACAGAGGCGTTTCAAATGTTTTGCAAGGTTTGGCTACTCCTTGTGATTGCTATACTGTAAAAACGTAGATCTCCCAATAAAACGGGATAGCGGTCTTATATTCAGTTATTTTTGCTAACTCCAAGTGCTAACATCAAGTCGATAACACTCGCAAAAAAAAAAATTAAACTTACCTAGCTCATCTTCATTGCTACGATGTATTTAAATTTTTTTTAATTCACAGGACACGGGAAAAGTCGATTGTGAAGATATACAAGTGTTCTTTGCCGAAAAAGAAAACGTCACTGCCGGCTACTTCGCCCGAGCCGTTGTTAACAATGTTCTCAAGGGAGGCCAACTTAAAATGCTACCGCCGTTAGAAATGGAGCAAACGAACTGTTCAATTTCTTAAGCGCTCACTCTGCCCAACTAGTCTGATGTAAATGTTTTATCGAAGTGCCAATTATATTTTCTTCCGATAATAGTGGATAATAGTAGATAAACTTATTGGTATATTATAGTTTTTTTTTAAAATGCTCGTTTTCGACTGAAGTTCAAGTGATACATTGTCAAGTGCCATAACAATTCGATGTGACTTACTAGTAGAACTTTAATGAAATAAATATATTTTTTGATGCGACATGATTCGCGTTTATGCAATGAAGCCACAGTGTTATAATGAAAGTGAATGATATTAAAATATTGCTTTACATAACCTCAAGGGAAAAATGGGAAGGAAACATTTGCAGAAAAACACTTTTTTTCATCCGTTTGGCGATTTCACACATTCATTCGCTAATTTCATCCAAACGCTCCACATATTTGATCGAGGCGGTTGAAAAAAATCGAAATTCACTATGCTGATCTTCTCCACCGTTCGATTCGGTTTGGATTGGACACTTTTTATAGTTAATGAACAAACTACAATAAAGATTTGAGACATCGGAAATTTTTAGAGAAATTTGGATCTCAAAGATGCCAAAATCGATTTTTCTTAGTTGTGAATTATTAAGGTCACAAAAAACTATGGTATATAATATTGATATGTGAAACGTCGCACAAGGAAATAAGCATGCCGAAGAGCTTTCTTAAATTTCGTTGTTTTGCCTTGCAGCTTTGCTTTCGTTGTTTGACTTTTGTTGCGGGAAGAGGGTTACCGTATAACTAAATGAAAAGTATCCCTTTCTTCGTTACATCAAGCTGTCAAAGGATCCGATTTCATCGAAGGGAGCACATTGGTCAATAAAGCAATTTGTTGTCATCATTCGTCGTAAATTTTACTCGAATTACGATATCACAGCTCTCAAGTCTTATGAATGAGCATTAGCATCGCTCCTAGTTCAACTTCTATTTAAATTTGGTAGAAAAGAATACAAAGTTTAAAAAAGAAACTTGGTCGAATTTTTTTCTCGAGAATTCTCACTTGTCAGCTGTCGGTTCGATCGTTTCCATAAAATCATCGTAAGACATCCTGCAAAGAGAGGAACATTTTCAAAATGGGAAGATCGTCTTTGTGCCATTTGATACCAAAGCGTGCTTAGCGTTCAAATGGAAATATATTTTGTTATATCATTTGGAATATTAAATAAATAACAGTTAATAATACTTACAGTTCCTCATCACTTGGTTTCGCAGGCGACGCTTTTTTCTGCTCTGCCTTCGACTTATTCTTCTTCGTTTTTTTCGTCTTGTGTTTCTTCTTGGGTTTTGCTTTATTCTTGGCTGCAACGAGAGAAGCAACAAAAGCTTGGGAAATTTTTACAATTAGACTTTTTTTCACTTTTTATTGGAGTGTGATAGAATTCAACCTACTTTGAATAAATCAGTAAATTGCGGAATCCCATTTCACAAGAATAGGAGACGAAGAGGTGGTCACGAATTCCACTCCCACGCATTTAATTACACAGCGAGGAAAAGGACCCGAGGAAAGAGGCTCGCTTTTCTTTAACTTCTTCGCAGTAGAATTCAAGGTAAGGGTAAATAGGACTATCTAGGTTATTTTTATGGTCATTTTACAAATCATTTCAGCCTTAAATGTAAAAATCTAATTTCGGCCTAGAAACTCACGCAATCTATTTCATGGATCCAATTCAAGAAAATAAATAATTAATATTCGTGTCATTTTGCAAGTGACGCATGATAAAAATTCGATTCTTGGCTTGAAAGTCCAATTTTATTGATAAAAAATATAATTAAGTACTCGCTTACGTTTTATTTTTAGTGAGTAATTTAAAACATTACGTGGATGGAGGATAGTGAATTTTATTATTTTTTTAGACTGAATCGCTGAGTAGAAATGAAATTAACCTATAGCGGAAAGGGGTCGAATATTGTATTATTATTATTGCATAGAAAAGTAGCCAAAAATAAGGAAACACCGCCGTTGTTAGTTTTCTCGCCCGCCTGAAGACCTCCCTAAGTAATATTGTTTCCATCGAAGAAAGACTATAACATGTAGAGCAGGCTCCTAGTTATATCGAGCGTTTAATGCAAAAAATGGACTTGGTCACTTCCGCTACCTTGATATACTTCAGGCAATATTCGGCCAAAACTGACAGAAATTTTGCTGATAACGCAAAATCTTTTGACGTTCTATTGTTTTTAGACTAGAACATACAAACAGTGTTTACTTTGAGGTAAAGCCGGTTTGAAACGGTCGTCCCGACAAGGTGGGAACGTGCAGGGCATTCGATGGGAATATTTGAACGACGGCGTGAGAATTGTTGTATCCAAAGGAATCCACGGAGCAGCCTGAGAAGCAGTCGCAGTTGTATCAAGCCCCTCGTACATCTCATGTAGATTCAAAGTGATCTTTTTCCTGGAAGCGTTCAAGTTTTTTGGCGTGATTAACACATGAATGTATTTTGATGCTGAGGGGTTGTAGAAAAGAACTCAAAGGTCTGATCAACACAATAATCTTGGAACCGGATCGCTCTGTAATCACCTGAAAAATGCACCACTACTGAAGTTGGAATCAAGTTTCGATCACAATATAATTGTATCAATATGTATGTTTGGAGTGTTAAAACTTATATACGCGTACAAAATAAGTGTGATGAAAACATACTAAGTATAATGGTCGGTCAATGTAGTGTGAATATCTTTTTTCCCCTTTCGGAGGTGAAATAAATTATATCTAAAAAGTAGTAGAACCAATTGATAAAATAGCCTTAATAATTTTTATTAAAATATAACTGAGCCAATCTTTTGAATTAAACTAGAAATAATAAATTTAAAAAAAAACATAGTTCAGTATTAGGGTTTTTGAAAAGGCTGATCATCCGTCAGGGCCGATTTCAATAGAGAGGATGTTCGTTTCTGGATTCGTAGTCCGCTTACATTCGCTGAGTGATTGGAACTACTCAACGGACATTTGCCTAAACTTGCCAGCGAACGTCTAACCGGGGAGCTAGTTAATTCTTGCCGCGAATGTGACCCATTTTACAAAAGTTGAAACTATTTGATATAACAGTGAAAACAACAGGGAAAAATATAATTTATTATTAAAATCTACTAACCCGACGTCTTGCTCTTGACAGACCGATACGAATCCACCGTTGTTGTCGTCATGTTTCAACACGTATCGACCGCAAGGTAAAGTTGACAATTTTTCAATCAGATTGTGCAACACGGACCATTGCGTATGCAGGTTTCGTCCATGAATTCGCTGACAGTCGTTAGACAGCTCAGTCGCTGATTTCTCCTCAATCATAACAGTACTCCCACGCATGGGATCGACACGAACTGTGAAAAAGAAAGAAAATTGTAAAAAGTCTACTGAAAAATTGCACCAACCGCCTCAAATCCAATCGATAGAAAACAAGCTGTCACCTCGATGTAGAAACGAATCTGGACACAACAAGACTTTGATCCATTCCCCGGCGATTTCTTCAAAGCTGCACACTTCAGCTCCATATTCAGGTTGGTATTCGAGCTTCGGCAGTAGAATGCAAGGATTGTTTTTGCGGAATCTGTTGATCTGCCATCATAAAAAAAACGTCAACATAAATTCCTTTTCTTCATTCTGAAGTAAATAACTAGTTTTATTTATTTTTTTGGGTATGAAAAATAAGTTTATTGTCACGATGGCGATACGTCTGAAAAAATTTTCAGATGTTAGGTAACCTAAAAAAAAAAAAAAAAAAAACTGGGAAAATTGGTTATATCAAATGATAATATTCATTGTTAATCTTTATTATAATTATTATAAATAATATGATTGAATTCATATTTATTATTTGATTAATTTATAGGTAATAATATGAACGCATAATTTTCCTTGAACAGGAAATTGTTTTTTTATGCACAAAGAGGAAAACTTGACTTACATTATACCCCTTGACAGAAGTGCGAATTAACAACTTGTACGGCTTTTTGTGATGTTTGGACAGAACGCTTGTATCTTCACTAGAAGAGCATTCCCACAGGTTGTAATTCACAAGCCGACTATGCAGGGCTCCTCCTTTTGCGTGCGACAGCAACTTTTCAAGTAGAACTGACTAAAATCCAAAAAGGTTATGAGGTAATCGTAAAAGACTCCCCTAAAAATGTTACAAATGCAATACAAACCGGAAACTCGTCTTCATCGCCTTCGGTTTCCGAATTGCTTGAGCTATCGTCTCCATCTTCTTTAAACGTTTGTTCGCAAGAGCCCCTGCGGAAACGAAATCACTTAACTGCATAGTACAACAGTTTAAATTGATGGAATTGATATCCCATTTTATTCATATAGTGATCAAGTAGCCCATAATCAGCCGTATCAAAGAAAATTGCTGTGATGGTTGTCGATATTTTTCTAGAAAATATTTGAAAACTACTGATCATCAAGTTAATTCAACAGGTCAAAAATGATATAGACGTACGTACTTTTTTAAGCGAGCTTTCTTGAAGAGCTGGCGAATAGCCATTTTGGCGAAGAGTTGATTTTTCTTGACGGCCGAGAGCGATTTTGGTGCTAACTTCTTGTCCATGAAAATTATTTTTCTCGGATGATCATCTGAAAATAAGTCAGAGTTTCAGAAATTCCGTATTGTCTCAAGTTATCTATGCAGTGGCAAAAATACATGCTCCACACGTTGTCGTTGGCAAAAATAGTGATAATTTTCTCTCCGCCGTTGAAAAATGCGACTAACCTATTTTGAATTCCCTTACGCAAAACGGTATGCACCAATTTCCTGCGAACGTAATGGGATCGTGAGCAAGTATCGTCGCAATTGCACTCGGCGTTGTGACCACCTGAGCAAGACTTTCGATCGCCAAATTTTTAGCGTGGTTGTCTTCGCTGACTGCAAGTGACACAATAAGGTTAACAGAGTTTTGAAAATAATATAAGAGAATCGTACCGTATTTTCTACGAAAGCAGAAGCTGGTTCATGATAGCCCATTTTCAAAGAGAAATTTTCGCGATCAGATATGAATAATTTAGTGCTTCAATCTTACCTTCTTTGAAAACTTCATCGTCTTCCTTTGGTTCGGAATTGACTTCGTTTTTTGTGTAGCAGGCCAAGAGTCTCTCCAATTCGCTTGCATCGTACGGCAACTTGATTGTCGTGTGGGGATTAGCATTCACAAAATATCTTGGAGCGTGGCCCTAAAAAAAATTTCATTGATGAATCGATCCTCACA
Organism: Tupiocoris notatus; assembly: GCA_037159825.1. NCBI lineage: Eukaryota > Metazoa > Arthropoda > Insecta > Hemiptera > Miridae > Tupiocoris > Tupiocoris notatus. The sequence continues at coordinate 909,503 of JASJUZ010000009.1, read as the reverse complement.
GTACGTGTGACGCCACAGATGAACAAAGGGTACGTGACCTTGAGGTCGCCTTAGGCAACTTACGACAGAGTCACCTCAAGTGCTACATACAACGTGACAAGTGCACGTCAATCGCATAACCTTTCAATTATAACCCCATACCTAGCGAAAACCACCGAAACTGCGAAACTACCAGCATCGCGACAACTAATCATTGCGAACGTCATTGTTATCAATTCATCTTTCTATATAGTCTGTCAACAATGCAAACATATGAACATTTAAATAATTTTAACAATATTTTTAAACTTCGCTTGGTTGTCGTCGCGTTTATTGTAGTAGAGGGGTTGTGAGGGGGAGAAAAACTAGGCGACTTATTCTCCAGGTTTTTAATGGCTGGCCGAGCACTTTCGCCCATTCGGGCATCTTCAGGGCAACCGACTTGGCTGTGGACCTCATGGTTCCACGTGAGTAATAAGTAAAAAAGAGCTCTATAAATAATAGTAATACTGTACCTCCATGCTAACAACACTGATATGTACATAGGTCGCCCTGAAGATGCCCGAATGGGCGAAAGTGCTCGGCCAGCCATTAAAAACCTGGAGAATAAGTCGCCTAGTTTTTCTCCCCCTCACAACCCCTCTACTACAATATTTTTAAAGAAATTAACGGTGCGTACGAGCGATTTTAGTTGTTTGACAAAGTTCAATTTCACTCCAGCATCGTCCGGCGGACTAAGGGAGATTGAAGTAACTTGAACGTAGAGCTGAGGATACATTTTCACTCGCCTGATCCGCTCCTGAAAAAAATAATAAGTCGAATTTTATCAACATGATCAACTAATTGCTATGCATTCATCAAAGGTTGTCTGTGTGGTTTGTCACACACTAATCTGTCAAAACATGAACGAGTCCATCCGCTTCTCTCTATTCTACACATACTTCACACGCATAAAACAATGCAACATCATAATAAATCTGGTCAGAGCTAACGGAAGGCAAGGAGATAAGTTGACAGTATTGTCTGTTTCTTTATAGTAAGTTGACAGTATGCTAATGCCCTAATGCCGTTAACTTGAAATATTTCATCTCTAGAGTCGACGTCTCCAGCAAAACCATTCCCAACTTCCTCCTTCCGTACCCATTCAACGAACAAGCAAACAACGCACAACAGAAGTCTGTGAACTCTGCATCAGAAGTGTTCAAGCAGAAACAAACCACTAACCTGCCACCAACTAGAGATGAATTCAATTATTTCATGCTTAATTGTTCCATTCCTGGACCAACTTTCTTCCAGCCATCGCTTTTTTACAAGCTGAAGGTAGTCGTTGTTCTCATATTTGATCATTTCTAATGACGCCTGAAATTAAAAGAAAAGAAGACAAATTACACTCGGGATGGGGTCGAGGCCACGTTAAGGCCGCGCAAACTTGTAAGGAAGTGACTCACTCAAATTGGGCTTTAGGGCCGGTTTTCCAGACCATTGCAAATCATGCTGTAAGCCAAACTCGTGTTGAAGCAATGAAAAGGAATCCAGAAAAGGAGAGAACCGAACTAAACGGTACTGAACTGAGAAAAATGAACAACTAAGATGTCGGAGAATGCAGTCTCAAAACGGTCAATTCGTCAACTTATTGAACAATTGCTAATCGTAGGTTCTCGGCCGGTTGGAGTTATGGCAAGCTGACCCTTGACCAATCGCTAATTGAGACCGTTAAATAACTAAAAAAAATATAGACTGAAATAGCTTGTTAGCTGACGCCACTGTTAAAGTTAATTGTGGTACAAGAAACCGGCCCTAAAACCGTAGTCAAAGTTGATCGTAGTTTGAAAAACTGGCCCTTAACCCTTTCTCCACAAAACGCGCCCGACCACCATGAGGCCACCCTCCCGACGCTTTAGCGACCACTTGTGAACCCCCTACCGAAGGATTTTTCAGTCTGCCGGCTGCTCGCTCTCTCTGTCTTCCTCTCTCATTTTCGCCCAAATTCACTCAACATTATTTCTCAACTGAATTATTTTTGAGTTTGTTATATGTTACGCTATTTGTACAACAAACAAAAAAATACTTTCAAAGGCTCCAATCGTCAAACTGAAGGGTAAAAGAGCCGCTGAGGTGACAGTTTCGCCCTCCTCTATATTAGTAGAGGGGTTGAGAGGGGGAGAAAACCCAGGCCTTATTCTCCAGATTTTTAATGGCTGGCCGAGCACTTTTGCCCATTCGGGCATCTTCAGGGCGACTTGGAACCATGTGGCCCTGGGCTGTGGACCTCATGGTTCCACGTCTCTCTGAAGATGCCTGAATGGGTGAAAGTGCTCGGCCAGCCATTAAAAATCTGAGGTATAAGTCGCCTAGTTTTTCTCCCCCTCACAACCCCTCTACTACAACAAATGCGACGACAACCAAACGAAGAACTCCTCAATATTGTTACTGCCGTGAAATCTGTTGTAAGAGGGTGAAAATGAAAGGTGTACTTCTCCCCCACACGATGGTAACCGAATCGAAAAGATTAGTACAGAAATACGGCCGCAGATCGCATCAGAAGGTCGAAAAACTACAAAACGCCAAAAGGCGTCCGTCGCAACTGAGGAAACACAAGAGGCAGACGCCTAAAGCCGTCTGTAGGGCCCACAGCACTCTTCAAACGCCTTTAGGCGTCTGTCGGGGAGAAAGGGTTAACTGCATTTTTAGCAGACGAAAACGTTTCAGATTCCAATACTTACAGTGTAGGTTTTCAATTGTTCAACTGTTGGAACTGATTTGGATCCCTGCTGCGATGCTAAGCAGACTGCGAACAGATTTGACATCTCTTTACGAGTGAAATGGGATTGAGAACGGGGGAGAGCAACGTAGTAAGGCTCGAAATATTTTTTCTTCTGCTCCGCCTGAAAATATCCATTTTATAGAGTCGACGCGTTTGGAGCTATATGGTTTGGAAGTATATGCACAGAATAGAATTATTGTGAGGTTGAGGTGGAGACAGAAAACGCAACCAGTTCTCCTTATCATCATCTATATTAATTCAAGCGCTTTCGCCCTCACGGGCCTCTTCCGGAAACATCAGAATTGATACGTGTAGGGGTAAGTATCCCTATGTTGTTCTATCGTTTAAAATAGCACGTTAGGAAGTCACCAATCAGGAAAATCAGGAGGTTTTTCCTCATTGGTGACTTCCGAAAGGAAAATCAGGAGGTTTTTGCTGATTGGTGACTTCCTAACGTGCTATTTTAAACGATAGAACAACATAGGGATACTTACCCCTACACGTATCAATTCCAGATGTTTCCTGAAGAGGCCCGTGAGGGCGAAAGCGCTCGAATTAATATAGATGATGATAAGGAGAACTGGTCGCGTTTTCTGTCTCCACCTCAACCTCACAATTATGTATCAGCGGCAACAACCAATGAATAGAGTTATGGCCGAATAAATAAAAATGACAGCTCATGGAACTCACTGATTTACACAAAGGAGTTGAGAAAGCATGTTTGCCTTTCTTGTCTTTCGCTTTGTTCGGATGCCTTTCGTGGTACTCGTTTCTGAAAAGTTTAGCTGTGGCGGAGCGGCTGCTGATGTAGTTGCTGATAGTTTCGAACGTTTCAAAATAACAGAAAGGAGCCGCGTCTCTGAAAAACAAGAAAAATTAAACAATTCAAAACACTTCGTTTTTGGGTAGTCGTTTCATATCTTCTTGGTTTTGAAGTTTGCGGGGAGAAAAACTGAGCTCGTTCTCCATTTTCTTCATTGCCCGCCGAGCACTTTCGCCCCTTCGGGCATCCTCAGGGCGACATGGAGCCATAGGGTCCACAGCCCTTACTTCCTTGGGTCCGCTTACTTTTGTTAAATATTTTCCCGGGCAGACGGACGAGCTCTCGGCAACTAGCGATTGTTGATAGCAACGGAAGAGCATTTTCGAGAACTTTTTCATAAGTCGCCTAGCAAGGTATTAGTTGACGCTTCGAGTACTTATTAATTGTACTTACAGCAATTTCTGGTAATCATCGTTCAACAGCGTCTCATGATCAACCGGTTCGCCAACGTCATCTGATTCAGCATTGTGCGGTTCCATCGTTGCATTCAAATTATTGAGAAAAAAGTACTACAGTTCATTTAGCATTAAAACGAAAGGAATGATTACTCGAAATCAAAATGACACGCAGACACAATTACCGGTACGGAAATACGAAGAACTTTTGGAAACGAGAGAAGAGTTTATCAATAACAACAAACCCACTTCGATACTGATAACGAAGCGGAAAATATCGAAATAACGATGAATCGATTCTAATTCTTATCAATGTATTGAAATATCGCCCTAGTTTATCGATACTCCTCCTTCCATGTGTCGTCATGGTAATCGATTCATCGATCAATAATCACTTCGATTAATCGATACGTCGTCTTTTCGATGTTTGAATCGAAACCCTCGAAACGATGTAATATTATGTCATTTATATAATACGCGTCATTCGAAAATTTGAGAACCTCTTTTTTCAACTTATACATAAAAAACACTGCAGATTATAGTACATAGATAGATCATTGTGTGGTTTATTATTCCTTCGCTTCAATAATGATTAAAGAAGATTATCCAATCATGATAGTAATTATTCCGAACATTTGTGAACATTCCCTCCGAATAACAGATTGGTAATTATTAGGGAAAACTCCGTAGCAACTCTTGTAATTTTAATCATTTTTATTTTTCTTAATTTCCTAATTAAAAGCTAAATTATTTGCCTTACCCTACAGCTGGAGAGAGTGTTTGACGATCATTCCAATGAGTATAGATATAGAACGATTTTTATAGCTCCAAGAACTGTCGAGTTATACCCAATTTCTGCCATGCCGAATTTCTGAAAATCCCCCAAATTCAACGCATAAGCTGCGATAGATAGAAATTTATACCAAAAGGTGTATTTAATACACATTTTTTTGAAAATCCCCCCTCAAAACCCCCCAAAAATACCCTTAAATTGCAAGGTGTATAAATGACAAGGTGGGCTCGATCATTAAGGGGCAGCTTTCTCTGACGTCACTGGTATAAACTTTCCTCATAGCCGCATACGAATTTCATTGCAACAACGTTACTTCTCCGCTTTCCTTTCAATGAGAATGTTTTGTGTACGCCAAGTTTTTTTTTTATTACAGTTTATTAGTTTTAATAGAGAGTTTCATCAAGGTTTTTTTTAATCAAAAAAACTTATGATAGGTTTTTTCTGCCTCTAGCCACCAAATAATTAATAAAAACCGAGAATTAAAAATTTCTAAAAGTCTTAGAATTATTCACGAGGATCTACGATGTCCAATAAATTAAATTCCACCGAAACGCTGGGTCACCGGAGGGAAATAAATCGTTACGTGTGTGCGCCTTCATACGAAATACAGCAGTACCCGCAATACATAGCTGCAGTTGCTGGCGTTGCCTATGCCAATGACTAAGGCGTCGATCGGACGCTGGTCAGGATTTTCCGTCTGTACGGTATCGCTATCGATACTTCCTCAGTCTCAAATATAAATCGAGCATTTACTCGGTATTTTCAAGAAATATTGAGGAATTATTCTTCTCAAGAGTCTCGATATTATTATTGTGAAGTTTGAACAGAGTAGAAAAAATTGCTATTGTGATAGGTTTTTCTACCTCTAGCCACCAAATAATTAATAAAAAACGAGAATTACACATTTCTAAAAGTCTTAAAGTTATTCAAGAGGATCCACGTTGTCCCAAAAATTCGACCGAAACGCTCGGTCAGCGGAGGGAAATAAATCGTTACGTGCGCCTTCATATGAAATACGGCAGTACCCGCAATACATATCTGCAGTTACAGGCGTTGCCTATGCCGATGATTAAGGAGTCGAGCGGACGCCGGATAGGATTTTTTCCGATTGTACGGTATCGCGATCGATACTTCCTCAGGCTCAAATATAAATAGAGCATTTTTACTCGGTATTTTCAAGGAATATTGCGGAATTATTCTTCTCAAGAGTTTCGATATTATTATGGTGACGTTTGAACAGAGTAGATAAATTGCTATTGTGATAGGTTTTTGGTTTATTATTCTATAATAAACCATTGTAATCGCCCAAGAAAAAAATTTTTCTAACCCCCCCCCTCAAAATTTGATGTTATACGTTTCAAGGCATGTAGAATCCGAATATCCAATAAAAAAAAATCTGTCCGTCCGCCGTACGCCGTCCGCCGATTACAATGGTTTATTATTGAATAATAAACCAAAAGTAAAGGACATTGTTAGCTGAGTCAAATAACATAAAATTTATAGACATCTGATGTAAAAACGTCAATATCAATCATTTTTTCCCACTTTTTTTTCAACGGTGATTTTTTTTAACTTCATCAGTGAAGAACGTTAAAAATGAAAAAATAGTGTTTCGAAAATAAAATATCTGAATATTTACGATTAAGTAGGTATTTTAAAAGTCAATTTTTAAATTATTTGAATTCAATCAGATTATTTTTGTTTCTATTAATTTTAAGTATGGTTATAGATAAAAAATTTTTTCGAGAAAAAATGATAATTAATTGTAAGTACCTAATGAAATTCCGCTGCCAAAGGTTAGTGAAAAGCTATCTAACTAGTGTTAGTCTTTATACCAGTGACGTCATACCGTGCGGGTTAGTATCGGATCGAGCCCACCTGTGTTCTAGTCACCTTGCTTAAATTGAGCTAGCAATTAGGTTAAAGAGACCAAGATTCCGTCGTGAGACCAAGATTTATTTTTGGTGAAAATTTCAAAAATTTATAGTTTTGTCAGCCAAGTGTTGACGACGGACGGACAAAAATTTTTTTATTGGATATTCAGATTCTACATACATGCCTTGAAACGTAAAACATCGAATTTAATCGTTAGAAAATTTGTTTTCTCGGGCGATTACAATGGTTTATTATTAATTATAAACCAAAATATCAACAATAACCATCTTTATTATTTCCATCGTTATTATATCCATGTTTACTTGGTAAATGTTGTTGCGATTGTTTGAAAAGTCGAATTTTAAGAGGAGATGAATTTAGAAGCACTGTCATACTCTGGAACACTTTGTAAAAATGTCTCGTGGTTGGTCTTCGGTACGGGAAATTCATAACATTTAATGTCGAATTTGATGTGATCTACATCCATAAAATCTTGGACACTCGCCAAGTCGCCATGTTTTTCTTTCCCTCAATCTCAACAGCGATGAATAACCTTTGTATTTCACAGTTTTATCTACGATTATTAAACGGGCTTCCGATAAACAATAATTTCTTTAACAGGTTTTCACTCCACATTCAGGTTAAATTCCAAAAAAAAGGAGAATTCGTCGATTTTTCTCATCATATAATCTGTATTCGGTTGGAAATTCTTTCCTCAAACTCGTCGAGTAGTTTTAACGTGAAGAAATCTCGAGAGAAGCCTCGAATAATAATGCAAGACACTGAAAGCTACCGTTGGAGAAATAAAATTATTATTTAAATTGTGATATTCAATTTCCCTTCTCGAATAGACAAGTTGACGAACGAAAATTAATGGCGACATCCGTGCTCGTCACTAGAGCGATTTACTTATCGTTAAATGTGCTATGCAAAGTGATTATTTTTACTGCAGGTCTCAGATAAGGAAGTCAAGTCATTTCGCTCGTCTCACGATCACGAATTGCATATCTGTTACAAGGATACAGCTCAGCTCGCTCGCTACCTTGGCAAGTTCCCATTGCAAGGCTCGATACCCGTTAGGGGAAAAATTACCGGAGTAATGAGACTAAAATTGAACCCAGTTGGATGAAAATTATTCCCACAGAACGGTAAGATGAACCGCAAGATGCGTCCTTGGTGCAACTGATGCAGAACCGAAAGGTAAAACGCTGCAAATGATTGCACAGTGGGTTATTATACCTTAGCTTCAATAATGATTAAAGATTATTTATTTGTGATAGTAATTATTCCGAATATTTGCTAACGTTCCCACCGGAAAACAGATTGGTAAACTATAGGGGAAAACTCCGTAGCAACTATTGTAATTTTAATCATTTTTCTTTTTCTTAATTCCTTAATTAAAATCTGAATTTTTCGCCTTACAGTATAGTTGAAAAGAGTGTTCGACGAGCGTTCCAACGAGTATAGAACGATTTTTATAGCTCCAAGAACTCTCGAGTTCATATAACAAATTTCTGAAAATCTCCCAAATTCGACACAAAAGCTGAGATTACTCGAGAACCAATAAATCTATCGACCCCGCGATGGTCTCATTCGATTCAGCGTCCATAAATCTGTAAAAATTGATACCGAATACACATTTTTTTCTGAAAAATCTTGGAAAAGACAAATTTTCTCTCCCTCAAAACGCCCCAAAAATACCCTTAAAATTGAGCTAGCGATTTTGGTTCAAGAATTGGGCCGTCGTAGGACCGAGATTGATTTTTGATGAAAATTTCAAGAATCTAGCTATTATAGTTTGGCCGGAAAAGTGTTGTGTCCGCGTACGGCGGGCAGACAGAATTTTTTGGTTTACTATTCAATAAGTAATAAACCATTGTAATTGCCCAAGAAAAATAATTTTCTAACCCTTCTCTCAAATTTGATGTTTACGTTTCAAGGCATGTAGAATCCGAATATCCAATTTAAAAAATTCTGTCTGTCCGCTAGCTCAATTTTAAGGGCATGTTTGGGGCGTTTTGAGGGGGAGAAAATTCGTATCTTCCAACGTTGTCCAGAAAAAGATTAATTTGGTACCAATCTCAATAGATTTTTGGACGCTGGAACGAACGAGACCATCGCGGGGTCGATAGCTTTATTGGTTCTCGAGTTATCGCAGCCTTTGTCTCGAATTTGGGAGATTTTTAGAAATTTGGCATGAGGTTATAACTCGACAGTTCTTGGAGACATAAAATTCGTTCTATACTCGTTGGAATGGTCGTCAAACACTCTCTTCAGCTGTACCTTAAGGCTAAATATTTAGCTTTAAATTTGGAAATTAAGAAAAATAGAAATGATCAAAATTTCGGAGTTTTCCTTATAGTTACCAATCTGTTTTTCGGTGGGAAAGTTCACAAATGTTCGGAATACTTATTATCACAAATGGAAAAATTGTCTTAAACCATTTTTGAAGTGAAAGATTAATAAACCACTGTATTATTATTTATTTAATTTGTATTTATTTATCTGTTATTTATTTAATCTGTATTTATTATAATTATTATTATTATTACCACTGCGGTTTATTATTTGTTTGTTTCAAACAAATAATAAACCGCAGTGCAATCACTGGCAGTGATTTTTTGTTGAATAATTATATAGATAGCTGCTAAACGTAGCCGCTCGGCTAACTACGTATTCTGGTGACAGGTCGCTTAGCAACTGGACGCCCAGTTGCGGCGTTCAAGTCGAATACTTTTCAAACTATTTCCAACGCTGCTTGGAAGTACTGCGTGTTACGCCGACCGGTTTATAATCAACCTGTTGGCAACCGAAGGGTCGACTTGTCACTATCGTCGTTTGATCTGTTCGTAGTTGGACATCTAAGAACGTGAACCGGGATCTTTGCGATGTGACTGTCGAAGAAGGGGCCATCCCGTAAGGGGGGATCGGCGGCCGGCGACTTCCTGCAGAAAACCGGGCGACCCGTTGAGAAGGCAGTCGTGGCTACGACAGTCGAGGATGTTCTGCGACGGGGAGTGACCATAGTGCGGAAACCGCGTCGCGACGCCGATTTGTGCGAAATTGCAATCACGAAATTGGAAAGAATTCGAAAGAATAACCGTTCGAGAGCAATAGTTCAGCAGAATATTTTTTCTAGCAAATTGGACCAGAGTCGATTTTAATTCGAATCCTCTTTTGAGACTACAATTTAAAAACAGAATCGAAACATTTTTTTCTATTTAATTTTCACTCCCAAGTACCATGTTTTTTCGAGAAAATCTATAAAGAATATTTTCTAGCAACTCCTCGCGGTGTAATTCGTCCCGCCCAATAAAACCTCAGAATTTCCCATAACGGCGGGGAAAATGATCGAAGAGAAAAAAAGGGACGGCCTTTTGGCCAAAATTGCCCTCGTCTGGTCCAATATTACTGTCGAACCGATGATCGCATCCTATATCATCGGCAGCGTAGTAGCGGCAATGGCGACGCAGAATTTGAATTTGGAAAAAGCGTGCCGCGTCAATTTGGAATACAACGACACGGTCTGCGACGCGTTGGAACGCAGGGAGACGGCGAATTATACTGCGGAAGAGGCGACTGTGCAGCAATTGGTGGCGTCGATGGCGATTTGGAAAACTTTGGTGCAGAGCGCGGTGCCGGCAGCTTTGATACTTTTTCTCGGCTCGTGGTCGGACCGACGTCGACGACGGAAGCCTTGCATGCTGCTGCCGATTGTCGGCGAATTTTTAACGTCGATCGGATTCATCGTCTGTACGTATTTCTTCTACGAATTGCCGATGGAAGTTTGCGGACTAACGGAGGCCATTTTCCCAGCCATAACGGGCGGCTGGATGACCATGTTTATGGCCGTGTTTTCCTACATGGGAGACGTCACGTCGTTAGAACAACGCACGCTGCGCATAGGCATCGTCAACGTCGGCAGTTCGATCAGCGTTCCGATCGGAATGGCCGCCTCCGGATTCCTCTACAAGCAAATCGGCTACTACGGCGTTTTTTCCCTTTCCGCCTCCATCTACGTACTTAGCTTCCTCTACGGCTACTACAATATACACGAAGGGACGTCGACGACGGAAACGGACAAAGGGATCGAAGCGGGCGAAAAGACGAAATCGTCCGGAAACGCGTTGTGGAGTTTTTTGGTCGATTTCTTCGACGTCCAGCACATCAAGCAGACGATGAACGTCGCTTTTAAAAAAGGAGCAAATAACCGACGTACGAGAGTAATGCTTTTAATGATCGTCGTCATGGTCGTCATGGGACCACTTCACGGTGAGCACCCTCCATTATAGAAATATTTGTTTTAACGACGAAAAAAAACGCTGCAAATGATTGTAGTACTGTGGTTTATTATTTCTTCACTTAAATAATGATTTAAGAAGATTTCTCTATTATTTTTTTTTGTGATGGTAATTATTCCATACATTAGAGAACGTTCCCGCCGAAAAACAGCCAAATTAAAATTTTAATTTTTCGCCTTACGGTATAGTTGAAGAGTTTGACGACCATTCCAATGAGTATACAACGATTTTTATAGCTCGAAGCACCCTCGAGTTATACCCTCATGCCAAATTTCTGAAAATCTCTCAAATTCGACCCAAAAGCTGCAATAACTCGAGAACCAATAAAGTTATCGACTTCGCGATGGTCTCATTCGATTCAGCGTCCAAAAATCTATATAATTTGATACCAAATACATATTTTCCCGAAAAACCCTGGAAAATACGAATTTCCTCTCCCTCAAAACCCCCAAAAAATACCCTTAAAATTGAGCTAGCAATGTGGTTCAAGAATTGGGCCGTCGTAGGACCGAGATTGATTTTTTGTCAAAATTTCAAGAATTTAGCTATTATAGTTTGGCCGGAAAAGTGTATACGGCGTACGGCGGACAGACAGATTTTTTTATAGGATATTCGGATTCTACAGGCCTTAAAACTTGAAAGATCAAATTTTGAGGGGGAGTTGAAAATTTTTTTTCTTGGGCGATTACGAATAATAAACCAATAATAGAACGGGAAATCATTTGGAAAGAATCGGAATAAATTTTACGATAGAAACGTGCGGTAAAAAATTGACAAACAAATAGGAGAAGAGTGGAAAAGGTGGGGTAAAAAGGGGAAATTAATTAGGTAAAAATAGAGTGGGTCGCTCGAGCAGAATTTATGAAAATTGAATTCTCCCTTTTTGGGAGTTTTAAAAATTATTTGACTCCGCGTTTTAATTGATTTTCTGACTCCAGTCAGATCAGGCCAAAATAGATAATCAAAAATAAATCATGGGAAAAAATTCTAGGCATTTTCAATAATATGAAAATGAAAAATACATTAAAAAATAAACATGCTTTTTTATTTCGGTTTGTTGTTCGTTTCGCATTCATACGAATAAAATAAAATAAAATACGAATATTATGTGCTGCAAATTGATAAATTAGTTGTGTGAAAAAAAACTTATTTTTTTACATTCCTTTACATTTTTTTTTTTTTTTTTTTTTCTTGGAGAAGAAGTAGAATTAATTTCTGCGCAACGTAATTCTTGCGAATTGTCTTGGAACTAGGACCGCAGAGGTTCAAAGTTATTTGTAAAGAAAATAATTGGTAGTTACGCTAAGAGAACTGACTAAGGGGAACCTGCGATGTAATGGTTCGGTAATAAATATCCTTGAGCGGAAATTCCGAAATATGTTTAAAACGAGGGCAATAAATCAGCGATCATGAGCCACCGATGGTTTACTATTGAAATACTCCCGTACAGCTATTAGAAAAGAGTCGAATAATTTGTAAAAATATTCAGGTAATATATTCAGTTACAGCTAAAGCTATTCTTGGCGCCTAATTGACTCCATAATTAATGCTTGTCATACAGGTTTGACCCGTCGTAACGATATTTTCGCGCAGCTGGTTCAAGGCGAATTGCAAAAATCTGATCCTCAAGGATACATGGACTTGCGAATGTCAAGGAAAGCCGCTTGCAAATAGGGAACGAGTTAAATTCAGGAAGCGAAGTAGATTTTGTTCCGATTTCGCATCGAAAATCGTTTCCCGGTTTAGAAGTGATAACGCTTCGAAAATCAAGCTTTTGCTGCGACATTTCGAGTGTATTTAAGTGAAAAGATGAACCTTTTTAGGTTTAGGGTTGTTTGAGGTTGGTTAGGGCTGGTTGAGCTCGGTTAGGGCTGGTTGAGGATGGTTAGGGCTGGTTGAGGTCGGTTAGGTCTGGTTTTTAAGTGGTTAGTGAAGTCTAAATAAGACCTGAAAGTAACCATAATCAACAGATCCTCATCTCAACAGCGATGAATAACTTTGTATTTCACAGTTTTATCTACGATTATTAAACGGGCTTCCGATCAACATTAATTTCGTTAATAAGTTTTCACTCCACATTCAGGTTAAATTCCAAAAAAAAGGAGAATTCGTCGATTTTTCTCATCATATAATCTGTATTCGGTTGGAAATTCTTTCCTCAAACTCGACGAGTAGTTTCTATCGTGAAGAAATCTCGAGAGAAGCCTCAAGTAATAATGCAAGACATTTCGAGAGTGAAAAGATGAACTTTTGGTTTATTATTCAATAATAAACCATAATTATAATGTAATTGTAATCGTACAATACATACGTACAATACATTGTAATCGCCCAAGAAAAAAAATTTTCTAACCCCCCCTCAAAATTTGATGTTATACGTTTCAAGGCATGTAGAATCCGAATATCCAATAAAAAAATTTCTGTCCGTCCGCCGTACGCCGTCCGCCGTACGCCGTACGCCGTTTGCAGTTTTCCGGCCAAACTGTAAGAGCTAAAAATTTGAAATTTTCACCAAAAATCAATCTCGGTCCTACGACGGCCCAATTCTTGAACCAACTTGCTAGCTCAATTTTAAGGGTATTTTTGGGGGGTTTTGAGGGGGAGAAAATTCATATTTTCCAAGGTTTTTCAGAAAAATGTGTACGTGGTATCAAATTATATAGATTTTTGGACGCTGAATCGAATGAGACCATCGCCGGGTCGATAGCTTTATTGGTTCTCGAGTTATCGCAGCTTTTGTGCCAAATTTGTGAGATTTTCAGAAATTTGACATAAGGGTATAACTCGAGAGTTCTTGGAGCTATAAAAATCGTTCTATACTCATTGGAATGGTCGTCAAACACTCTCTCCAGCTGTATCGTTAGTCAATAAGTTTAGCTTTTAATTAGGAAATTAAGAAAAATAAAAACGATTAAAATTACAATAGTTGCTACGGAGTTTTCCCCTATAGTTACCATTTGTATCTGATTGTTCAGAAATGTTCGGAATATTTATAATGACAGATGGATGGTCTTCTTAAATCAATATTGAAGCAAAATAATAATAAACCACTGTACAATCATTTGCAGCGTTTTCGGTGGGAACGTTCACAAATGTTCGGAATATTTAAAATGACAAGTGGATGGTTTTCTTAAATCAATATTGAAGCGAAATAATAATAAACCACTGTACAATCATTTGCAGCGTTTTAGGTTTAGGATTGTTTGAGGTTGGTTAGGGCTGGTTGAGGCCGGTTAGGGCTGGTTGAGGTCGGTTAGGTCTGGTTTTTAAGTGGTTAGTGAAGTCTAAATAAGACCTGAGAGTAACCATAATCAACAGATTCTCATCTTGATTTACAAGCTCTGCTCCCTTTTCTCTCGTGTCTCTCCCCAAATTCAATCGATTTTAAAGCCTCTCTTGTCACGAATGAACAGGAAGGGTCTGACAGTGGCGAAACTAGAGTTGACTCATGGGGGGGGTTTACCCCCACCAGTCAACCACTCTTAAATATTACTCCCTTCAAAAAAAGATTTCTCATAATATAGATATAATATATATTATACAATATTCATGTAGCTTCAAATTAAATAAATAGATTTAATGTTTTATAAATGTTATTTTGGAAGTTATAAATGTTATTTTGGTTATAAATGTTATTTTTGAAAGGGCAATCAAGAAATGGCTTTTAAATATAAGTAACCCTATTTATTGATTACAATAACTTGTTACACTTAATGATCAATAAATTAAGATTAATAAAAATAAAATAAAATTACATTATCAAACAAGAAAAAAATATTCTTAAATATAAAATATATTTAAGTAAAAAATTGCCATCGTTCCCTACTCTACAGTAGTTTTTACACAATCACTCAAGGTCAAGACATTTTGGCATTATTGACCCTTCCCACAATAATAACTTTGAAAAAGCAAAATATTTCAAATTTTTATTTTTTCAAATTATTACTTACAGTTTTTTTAAAAAATTTTCTAAGCAATGGGGGGGGTACGTCCCCAGTAACCCCCCTCGTTACGCCTATGGAAAGGGATAAGAAACGTCGGAAACTTGTCAAAAAAAATTAAATGCTCCCTCTCGATGATTTTCCTGATGAAACTGTCCAATTCGTAATTCTTTGCGAGGTCGTAATTTGTTGAGAAACGATCCGTTTAGTCGATAGAGCGCCGTCGAAATGACAACAGGCCGCTCTAGTCCGCAATCCATGCGCTTTGATGGGTCGAAATTGGCTCCTACGACGAAAGGGAAGCGAGAAATTCGAGGGCGTCCACGTTACAACTACGCCCACTAAACTCGGTTGAGATTCCGCGCGAGGGGAGTTCATTCGGACGTTGCTAATGGTCAACGGAGGGCCAACATTGGGACAGCACAATAGCTCACGTTTGATTGACAGCCGCGTACTATTGTGAGGTGGCGCGAAATTCAACGCGGAAAAAAATTTTGAGTTCGAACTGGACATGAATTATTTCATTGCCCAAAATTGACTCGAAGGAAATTTAATCGACGGTGTATCTTTGACATTTTTGAGGGTGTTTTAAATTAATGGGAG
Source organism: Tupiocoris notatus (assembly GCA_037159825.1). NCBI lineage: Eukaryota > Metazoa > Arthropoda > Insecta > Hemiptera > Miridae > Tupiocoris > Tupiocoris notatus. Next base: position 894,029 of record JASJUZ010000009.1, on the reverse strand, counting down.
CATCATTGTGCTATTTAAAAAAGGTCCGACGCCGTAAAAAATAAGATCGACCGGCAAATTGCGCCCCAGTGAACGTAGTAAACATTAACCTATATTTTTCCAACGTTTTTTTCAGCGTTTTTATTTTTTATGACACCTGGCTAGGAAAAGGTCTAATATTCGTTAGATTATGAGATCGTCGAGGCAAGTATTTTTCGCGACCGCTCTCATTTTTAAGGCTAGTGCACCGCTGGAAATAATTAATTTTTCCCACTCGTGAAAAGGGAGGTTTGTTAGCTAGGCAGAAATATTGTTCCTAGTAAAAAAATTGCGGTAGTAATAATTTCAAGTTCTGCAATCTTTGACTTGGGAATAATGAAGAATGGCGTCGTAGAATGAGATATTATTTGCACAATGTACGGGGGAGATAAGCTCTCCATTGTATGAAGTTCGTAATCTCATTTAGAATAATGGAGGAATGTGGGAATCATTTGACGAGCATTTATTTTGAAGGATTTTTCGATCGGTTTAAATTTAGCAGGAAAAAATATCTAATTGGTAATATTAGAAAAATTCCGATCAACCTGAAAGTACAATATTCCATCAGAACTACATCAAGGGTCCAATTAATTTCCTATTTTGCAATAGGATATATAATATTAAATTTGACCATAATATTTTTTACCCCTATTATTTTTCAATATACCGTATTTTTTCAGTTTAAAGTTTTCCGTGCTGTCACCGTTTTTTCTCTCAACTTCCTTCTATAATTCCCAACTCTTTTCGGAGACGACAGCAAGCGAAAACCACTCCGAAATTTCGAGCGAACCGGTTTGAAAGTATAGCCAGTTCCGAGCTTGAAAAATCCATTATGCAAAAAGTGGCCAGTCTGAATTGTTAAAAAATAAATCCGACGAGATAAATCTCTTTAATTATATCTGGCACAGCGATGTATTTGAGGAAGCAGGCGACGATGATCTCAAATACGTTTTTGTCACTATAATTTGGACGGATGAGCTAATTCAAGTGAAGGCCCATGAGTGGAATTTTTTTTTATGAAAGAAATGTATTTTTTTAAAACCAGGTTATTCGCCGGTCGTAAGATTTAAAAGAAAAAAGTTGGATAGTGTCGAAAAATAATATTTGTGCGAGTATTTGCACCGTAATACCGGAAATATATTCGAGAATTTTTATAACGTTGAATGGGAAAATTATCAGAATGTGTTATCTTTTTCTATGCCAGTTTTTAGACTATATTTTAATTTATAATATGAATTACGCTATTTTATCCTCCATTCTAAGGACAATTCCCCGTAAAAGTAGGTGGAAACAGTACATTTTTTAAATGTATCCAATTTTTGAATTTCCCATCCGATTTTTTCTAGGCATTTCTTATGGTACGTTTCTCGCGAGTTTTTTCCTCTTTTGGCGGATTTTTCAGGTCGAAAATATAGTTGAAGTATACATTATTTTTTTCTCGACCTGGGGTGGAATAGTACACTTTTTTCTGGTGATATTCGCTTTGTTGAGATGCCCTATTCCATTTCAACCGGTTGAGGACATCTCAGTCACACAGCCACTTTACAAGGCCACCTTCCTTATACACAGACTCTCGCAAACATAAAATAATAAACATTAAAATAAATAAATTTAAAAAACATATAATTAGAAAAAAAAACTAATTTTTCCTCTGAAAAATAAAAAATGACTTGCCTAAGATCCCGTCTAAAAATATTTTCCTGATTGAACTTGTGAACTAATTAGGAGCCTGATCAAGTAAAATCCAATTTAAAAAGTTGTTAACTCATTATTTCCAACAAAACTCGTTATTGAAACATTATTTTAATAAACATTATTTTGCAAGTTTAAAAGATGCAGTGATATACTTAGGTGTGAGACGATTGAAAAGCTAGAACTGAATGCAAATTTTATTGTTTGTGAAAAATTAATCTATCCATCATAGATCTGAGATATCTAAAAAGAGAGTATACGATTTTAAGTATAGGTTTACTACAAAAGACGAAGAAATAGTCACAAATTTCTTCTATTTTAAATAAATTAAATACGCGAAAAAATCTTTCATTTAAAATTGAAAAAAGACATTTTTTCTTGAAAAAAATCTTTCATTAAAAATTGAAAAAAGTCATTTTTTCTTGAAAAAAAATCTTTCATTTAAAATTGAAACAGTCATTTTCTCTTGGAAAAATAGTAGCTATGAATTTCATTCAAACAATTATTCATTCCCAGCTTGTTCAATAGGTTTCATCTTCACGTTTACGATCTGCATGGAATCCATGGGAAGTTAGCCGAGATATGTTTCGAATCCAACGTTCGAATCGAAAGTCGATTTTCCCAGCCGAGGATTTTCATTACAGCGGATTTGCTTGATCCTCACGCCCACGACCTTGGCTGGTTTCCTGCGCTCGTCAAGCGGAAGCATTGTAAAGTCTGTTATCCATCTACTTCAAGGCCTAGGTGAAGCTCGGTGTCATGCTCTAATGAATTTCGAATTGTCCATTTAGGGACAATCTACTCTCACTACAGTAATTAAATATAAATGGCTCCAAACGGTGAAAATTACACGAACCGTTGAACATTATGTTAATGTTAATGTTAATCGCATCAAGTCGACGCTGTGATTTTACATTGACTTTGTCACTTAATAAAAATAGAAAAATATAAATAAAAAATAGAATCTTGCATTTTTCCAGGAAAATAAAAAAATTCAAACGCAATTAGTTTGTTTCAGTGAGATCTCGAAAGTTCAAAATTATTCTTATCATACTTATAATTCTTATATTGTTCTTATAATAATTATACAATTATTATGATGGGATTCACCATCGAATTACTATAGAATTATTAGCATGTTATGATTTCGACGTTAATTCCATGTAATGATTTCCAGAAAATATTTCGAAGTACACAAATTGAAGAATTTCTCCAAATAGATTTAACCTCAATTCAAAAATAACCGTGGGTTGGAAAATTTAGAAAATGAGCGATTTGATAATGCGGGTAGCACAAAAAAAGGGGAACCACGCAAAAAAAAATTTTTTTGGCGAGAAATTTTTCTATGATTGAATTCGGGAATTTCTTCACGGATTATTCCGTTCCGAATTTGACTTTGGTTACTTCGCGAACGCTTAGGGATTCCCATTTTTGGCCTGTACATCCGCAAAATCCGACCTTGAGTATCGAAAGGCCACTCGTGCATTCATTTCGACCTTGAATCCTCAGCATAAAAAATCCGCCCGATGTGTTGCACAAAGAGAATGCAATCTAGATTCATGCTCGAACGTTCGTCCGTAAAAAATTGGCTTATCATCGTTGCTACCTCACGGTTTCAAATGAGAAAAACCATCACGAGTTTATTATAGACAAGTTGTTAGCTCGCTATTCCTCTACTTAACGACGCCGATTTAACACGAATGGCGACGTGTATATAAGAAATTACCTAACGGACGAAGCGGTGAATTCGTTGATGGGTTCGGAATAAATGAAATTCTGCGACGCCTAACCTAGTTATTTTTTATTTTGTTCATTTTTATTTTTTTTCCAATAACCTACCTACTATTATTATTTTTTTTTAATATTTTTTTTTGTAGAGAAATTGAAAAAAAACTAGGCAGACTAATCTCTATTTTATTGAGATAAGGTCGATTACACCAAAACACTTTTCGATGCGGAAAAGCGTATTTTCGTGGTTGTTCACAAAAAATTTCGTAGAGCATAAATTGTTGCAAACGAGCTAAAGAATCAACCCCTTTGAGGATGATAATCTTAAGTGTGAACACTGTAGAATTTATGGCGGGATTGGGTTGGGAAAAAAATACTCCAGCTCCGAATTTGAGGTCAACGGCCAAAAAAAAAAAGTTAAATACTTATCAGGTTTTTTTTTTTTTTAATATGTGTAAAAATATAAAAGACGTCAGAATCAGTCGCAGGCTTTTAAAAAGTAATCTACACACGCAGGGGTAAAACGGGATACGAAAATTAAACTCTCTACTTTTGGAAAATGGTTAATAATTTTTAGGCTTACCAATGATTACACTCTATCGATCTAATCTAAATTTTAATAGATAATTCCGCTGGGACTAAAATACAGCACCGCAGAAGGTCAACCTTGACATCAACTTGAGAAGCGAGACGATAATGAAACAACAAGAATCGCTTTAGAACCTCGACTTGTTGGAAAGAGATGAGCTGGAGATATTGACACAGGAAAGAAACACTTGGAACGAAAAATTTTAACACAAACGTCAGAGAAACGAGACTGAGTGACGCGTCTGTCGACTCGTATTGACTCAGAAAACAGATGACGCAGAACTGTGCACAATCAGCTTCAAAATCCTACACCAAAAAAATGACGATTTTATAATTATTTCCTATCGATTGAAAATTTCCAAAAATCATCGACTATCGAAATTTCGAAAAGAAATAGTTTACCTCCGAGTGGCCAGATCGTGCGACAGAAGGCAAATTGGTCAAGGTTGGTCAACAACCGAGGGGTCGCTCATCGAGAGGAGGGGGCTCAATTTTATCCCACGCTCAGCAACTCAGCAGAACAGTTTGACTCTGGTGACCCTAATTCGCCCCATGACAATATTCAATATTGTAAAATTACGCGATAATCATGTTAAGATTTTACCCTTCTTTTGACGCTCTAAACACCGAAAGCAACATACGATTTTTGTAATGACAATACAAAAACCAGCGTGGAGATGTTGGAAATTCGCATCCTCGAACGCACCTCGTAAAGGTGCTAATTTACAGTAGGCAAAAATGAAAGTGGGACACACCTTTGCGCCATCATCGGCAAATTATCGCTTTCCTTTTCTTTAACTACCTTAATTTCTTCAAATCTTGAGAAATTGTGGCTAAAAAAAAATTTCCAATATTTTTTATCATAATTTATTTTTATTTATTTATTTTTTATTTTTGCAAAAAGACGAAAGAATTTATAGTTACTGCCGAATTCGTCCGAAAAATCGGCCTCTTCGTCTATGAATTATACCGGTTGATTTGAAATTATTTTACTCAAGTTGAGTGATGCTTTTTTGCCATGTCCGTTTCGTGTGAAAATATATGTTCGTTTTTTCCCCGCAGGAGAGATGACTGTCATTTACCTCTTCACTCGTTACAGGTTCAACTGGAATGAGGTCGATTTTAGCATCTTTTCCACCTACAGTATGATCACCAGTCTGATAGGTAAGCTGTACTGTCAACGAAATGTGCAATCACCATGCCAAGTTGAATAATATTTAAAAAAAAAAATTACCTGCCTATAATAGGTAGGTATTAATTGAACAAGTATGAGTAAATAATTTTTTAATAAGTTTTCCAAGTGTCTGTAATTTAATTATTTTATTTCTCAATCTCTATCTACAATATTACTTATTTAAATATTTAATTTTTTAGGTAGAAGGATTTTTTCAAAGTTTTTTTATCCTAGAAAATTGAATATAAAATTAAAATTATCAGAAAAAAAATTAAAAACCTAGGGAATGAGGGTGTTGAAAAAAGAACAATATCGTTTTCTTGAAAGTAAAAATACCCTTGTATCAATCGTCGAGAAATCATAGCTCTCGTTCTAATGTTGTGGCATGAGTTCTCCACCACAAGCGAAGGAAAATATCTCAATATAGAAAAAATAATTTTTCTAAAATTAAAAAAATATATATTTTTAACTAAGTATAGGTAATTATTTCATATCTGGAAACCTAATTTAAAGAGCTGAACTTTTCAAGCGAAACAGAATTCACGCAAATAATGTGTAGAAAATTGTGTTCTTTGTCACTTCTCGTATTACAGTGAATACTTGTATTCTATGATTATCTATTTGTCTTCAGGTACTTCCATATCAGTCGGAGTGTTCAGCCACATGCTTAAAATGGACGACGCCCTTATAGGTGTTATGTCCTGCATGAGTAAAATCCTTGCCGGATTCGTCTACGCGTACTCGACCACAACGTGGATGATTTACCTTGGTAAGCATCCTCCCACAAAAAAAATGAGGGTTTTTTTTTCACACGCCGAAACAAAAAAAAAATTTTTTTTTAATGAACTAAGTAAAATTGGAGATACTTTCGTCTTGTTTTTCATACTGTATTTTTAGGCCCGTTATTTACAAGACAATCCTAAGCTATCGCTAATATTTGAAGTTTCTTTAATACAATTTATTTAAGAGGCGAAAGATGTTTTTCATAAGATTACTGCCGTCAACACTTTTCTGACGAAACTATAAAAGATAAATTCTTGAAATTTTCACCAAAAATCAATCTTGGCCCGACAATTGCTCAATTCTATAGCCAAATCGCTACCTCAACGTTAAGGGTATTTTTGAGAGGTTTTGAGGGGGAGGAAAATTCGTATTTTCCAACGTTTTTCAGAAAAAGGTGTATTTGGAATCAATCATAGATTTTTGGACGCTGAATCGAATGAGGCCATCGCGGGGTCGATAGCTTTATTAGTTCTCGAGTTATTGCAGCTTTTGTGTCGAATTTGGGAGATTTTCAGAAATTTGGCGTGGGGTATAACTCGAGAGTTTTTGGAGCTATAAAAATCGTTTTATACTCGTTGAAATGGTCGTCAAACACTCACCAGCTGTAGCGTTAGGCGAAAAATTTAGCTTTTCATTTGGAAATTGAGAAAAATAAATATGATTGAAATTACAATAGTTGCTACGGAGTTTTCTCCTATAGTTAACAATCTGTTTTTCGGTTGGAACGTTCACACATGTTCAGAATAATTACTATCAGAAATGGAAAAATCTTCTTAAATCATTATTGAAGCGAAGGAATAATAAACCACTGTAAACTCATATGCAGCGATTTTTTAATTTTATTTATTTATTTATTTTTTTTTTATTGGATATTCGTATTCCACATGTCTTGAAACGTAAAACATAAAATTTTAAGGGGGATTAGACATTTTTTTTTCTTTTGGGCGATTACAATGGCTTATTGTTGAATAATAACCCAAAAGAATAAACAGCCAGGACTCTCAATGAAAGAAAAACACGAAAAAGGACACTACATAGGCGAAGGCTTGCCACCAGACCAAACCGCGCAATCGGACCAAACATTCTCACCCGACCAAATCGACTTGCTCGAGTCGGTTCGACGACAAAAATGACCTTTTACATTCGCAAAAACTAGGTTGATGTTCTAGCTAGAAATTTGTAAATTACCCGAGCCCCATTTTCCCATCTACCGGCTCTGAATGCGAATCATTTTCATGTCACGGTCGTCTTCTATTTGAGCGCAATCGTCCCATTCACCTCTCAAATCCCATTAGGCGAACGATTAGGTTTACGTTCACCTCCGATAATTGCTTCAGGTATATTGCAAATAGTAATTTTCCGATTTTTACGGTAAAGGGAAATTGTCGAATATTTTTTGCCTGCGAATACAACGCGCGAAAACGGTCAAATTCGCTCTGGGATTTACTTCCCACGCGCGAATGTTTTATCACCGCGCCTAATGCAAATTATTTTCTGTTGCAGCTCCTCTAGTCGACATAGTCAATGGAACCTCGTTCATTGCAATGCGGTCTATTGCCTCCAAACTCGTTCCTCCCGACGAACTAGGTCAGTCCTGAGGGCTAATTATTTTAATAATTTTTTTCCAACCAAAGCGAGATTGCCATTAAAATAACGCTATAATACGCGTGCAATTTAATGCGCTTTTTTATGAGCATATCCGCTGAAGAATGCACAGCCGGTTCATGTTCAAATAATTCAAAAGATTCCAAGTCAAAAGAAAAAAACCGATAAAAAATTTAAAAAAAAATTTATATTACTTAGCGGTAGTTTTTCTACTGCCATCTGAACAACTTTTTTGTGACTTAGCTAAATATTACTACGTAGAAGATAGTGAACATAATTGGGCTAATGAGTTTTAAGCTAATAACTTTGTTAACAAATTGGCAAATTGTATCAACAAAATTGGCTCATTTTATCACCAAAATGAGATAATCTTATCAACAAAATTGGCTCATTTTATTAACAAAATTGAATAAATTTTTTTATCAAAATTGGATAATTTTATTAACAAAATTGGATAATTTTATTAACAAAATTGGATAATTTTATTAACAAAAGTGGATAATCTTATTAACAAAATTGGATAATTTTATTAACAAAATTGGATAATTTTATTAACAAAATTGGATAATTTTATTGACAAAATTGGATAATTTTATCAACAAAATTGGATAATTTTATTAACAAAATTGGATAATTTTATTAACAAAATTGGGTAATTTTATTAACAAAATTGAATCATTTAATAAACAATTTTGGATAACTTTATTAACTAAATAAAATAATTTTACTGACAAGATTAGAATAATTTTATTAACAAAATTGGATAATTTTATTAACAAAACTGGATAATTTTATTAACAAAATTGACCCACTTTATTAACAAAATTGGCTCATTTTATTAACAAAATTGGATGATTTTATGAACAAAATTGGATGATTTTATTAACTAAGTAAAATAATTTTACTGACAAGATTAGAATAATTTTATTAACAAAATTGGATAATTTTATTAACAAAACTAGATGATTTTATTAACAAAATTGACCCATTTTATTGACAAAATTGGCTCATTTTATAAACAAAATTGGATAATTTTATTAACAAAATTGGATGATTTTATTAACAAAGTTGGATGATTTTATTAACAAAATTGGATGATTTTATTAACAAAATTTGATAATTTTATTAACATTTGATAATTTTATTAACATTTGATAATTTTATTGACAGATTTGGATAATTTTTTTTACAAAAGTGTTTAGTTTTATGAAAAAAAAATCGATAATTTTATTTACAAAATAGGATAATTTTATAAACAAAATGGGCTAAATTTATTAATAAAATGAGTTACTTTTATTAAAAATTGGCTCATTTTATTTGTAAAATTAGCTAGTTATATTATCAAAATAGGCTAGTTTGACTAACAAAATTTGCTCATTTTAATAAGAAATGAAAAAAAAAAATTAATTTTGAAATAAAAATTACATCTTATCATGTGAGTTGTCTTTACAGGAAAAATCAATTCGGTCTTCGGACTGGCAGAAGCGATCGTCCCTGTGATATATGGGCCGATGTACAGTGCAATTTACAGGGCGACCATGGATACGTTCCCGGGCGCCTTTTTTCTCATTGGAGGCGCCCTTACGGCACCGGCGGTTCTTATCTTTCTGTAAGTAACCCCTTAATGAAATGAAAATTTCTTTTTCATCAGTATTTGTACTATTAGTCGGGTACTCAAAATTGGGAATTGCGAAAGGGCAGCTATTATTGAATATTCAAAAACTGGGCAATATTTATAGATAAAAAAGTATCGAGTAAATAAAAAATCTACAGAAGAATGAATTTAAAAATAATAAAATGAACTATATTAAATACATTTATTCATAAAATAATATAAGTATATCAATTAATTTAAAAAATAATTATATTTAATAAAAGTAAAATAAATTATATTAAAATAAATTGTGAAAAAATACAAAAAACTGTTAGATAAAAAAAATGGATATTTTAAAAAACCAAACGAAAAATAACGGACAGAATTAAAAATAAAGAACGGAAAAATATATTTATAAATATGGAAAATAAGTAGATGCGACCAAATTAAATATTGCGGACTTATTCCCGCCAATAAGTTGTACTATTTGTTCATCTCCAAGATTATTTGATATTCATGTACATCTAGAGCGCTCCAGTGCAGTTTTAGGAGGCTAAATGGAGGAAAATAATTTTTCAACTGCGACTGAAGTTCATCTAACTGATAACTTTGCAGTAGGTAACCTGGTAACTTTGCACAGGTTTACAAGAGAATATATTCAACGGTACGACATTTTAGTAAGAAAATTTACATTTTTCAATGCTGATCATAATGTTAAAGAACAATGAAATATTTTAAATGTTGAGAACGTGCTGATAGCGATCAGCCTTGCACCAGCCTGCCATTGATAATGTCACTATTGTTGAGTGTCCTTGCGTTGAGGGAAACGAAAGATTGACGTGTATGGAAATGATGCTCGCTGATTGCACGGAAAATTGTTTTTACATAACCACCTCGACTGAATGGCTACCGAAAGCGTATTATTTAGTGCCCTGCCGATAAATACCTGCATACTAGATTATTAGTTATTGCCCATGTAGCCATTTTGGTTTATTATTCAATAATAAACCATATAAGCAATTTTGGTTTATTATTATAATAAACCATTTTTGTAATCGCCCAAATTTTTTTTTCTGTTTTTGGTATCATTCTCTATAGAGTTTAGGACGCTGAATCGAATGAGACCATTGCGGGGTCGATAGCTTTAACGGTTCTTGATTTATCGCAGCTTTCGTATAGAATTTGCCAGATTTTCAGAAATTTGGCAATACCTCAAAAAATGTTTGAGCAATAAAAACCCTTCTATACTTGTTGAATAGTCATCAAGCACTCTCTTCAGCTGTACTGTTAGGCAAATAATTTAGTTTTTAATTTTACAAATTGAGAGGAATAAAAATGATTAAAATTACTGTAGTTGCTGCGGAGATTCCTCTTATAAATACCAATCTATCTTCAGGTGGAAACGGTTACAAGTGTTCGGACAATTTATTATCACAGATGTATGATCTTCTTACATCATTATTGAAGCAAAGGAATAATTAACCACTGCACAATCATTTGCAGTCTCTTAGAATATGGAAGCTTCCCAAGTCGAAGGCTTCAGAAATTTCGTCCAAAATTTCCAATTTCCCATTTTAGCTCCCGTTTGTGGATATTATAAATGCGTTCAGGCCAAAACACGTATCCTGTCACTACAAAGCCCGTTGTTGACTTCGTTCCCAAATAAAAACTGGAGCCTTGTAGCCTTGCAAAAAATACACCAACTTCGGACGATCGCCCTTCTCTTGTTGATAAAAAAATTCCTAACTTTCCGGTAAACATTCGTTTTTCAAGAATTACCGACGAAGGTTCTAATTAACGAGCGAAAGCGCGAGCAATAATGAGCGACCGACTGTCAACATCGGTCGCCAACGAACTAGGTAGCATTTAGACGGGCGTAATTCGCATCGAATTTGCCGAAAAAATCTGCTCTCCCAACAAAAATTAGCTTTTACCTGTTTTACATTATTTTTCTACAGTAAAAAATTTAGACAAAAAATTAGCTCAAATAATTAACTTAATAATAAGCGTTAAAAATAATATAAAAATTAGTATTTTAAAAAATATAAATTCTTATTAGATTAGCTTTTAAAAACATTCAAATTAAGACTGCTATTTAAAAAAATTATAGATTGGCCTAAAAAATAGAATTTAGCCTTTTGAAAATAAGTTAAAATTAGCTTTTGCGAATAATATCAGCTAAAAATATAAGTGCTAAAAAAATACAAAACTGTATTAAAAAATCGATGGGTAGATTATGTTTGAAAATATTATATTCATATTAAAAACAAGTTCCTCGTTGCATCTCTTTTTCAACGTACTTTAAATAGCCCCTAAGTTTCATTTCAGCCACAGTTATTTAACTGAGCGTATTTAAGTAAGTGAGAGCATTTGGACATCGTGGGAGTATTTGGTGGAAGAAATCGGATGTCAGTTGCCAAATAAGTATTTCGGGTAAGGTAAATCCGCCTTCATTGGGTCTCAAATTTTTGTCGCCACCTTTGCAGTTCACATTGACTCGCGAAGCTTAAATGACAAAGGAGTAGGTGCAGACTTTGTTCATAAATTATAGAAGCAAGTGAGGTCTCAATTTTTTCCATCGATCTAAAAAAAAATCTTAGGCTCTCAAGTAAGCGATACATTTTCTTCGGATATTCAGTTGCTCTCTAACGAGTGCAAAACCTTTCGATTTTTCTCAGCAAACTCTTAATCTAACTTTCTACATTTGAAGAAGAAAAATGATTTTTTTCAACCAGGCGCGTTTCGCGAGCCAAGTTAAATCAGTCAGCTGACAGAACAATGCCTCGCAATGTAGGTGATGAACATTAGCGTTTATTGACTGCTGCCTCGTAGGGGCAATGCTGGACCGTGATCTTAATCTCGGCCGCTCTGCTTTTCGTCTCCACCGGCGGCAAACAATGACAAATAGCTGCTCCCAATGATGAAATACAAGTTGACCTTTCTAGGCAAACCTGCTGCGACCTGTCGTGGCCCGCTTTAGATTCTGAAACAATGGCCGCACGTTTCGTTCATCCCAGCGGTAAGCAGATTATCGGCCAGATGGCAATCGGCTAATTGGAATACGATTGAAATCCATTGACGCTTGTATCGAATTCTCGACGGCGATCTGGAGTATTTTTAAGGGAAATACGAAGAACTGATCACTCGACCACCGCAATTTTTCAACGGCCCATTTCATGGACAATAAATACAATGTCAGGGTCAGATTTGCCCCAAGTTTTTCTCTAAGAGGGAGAACCACCTGAACTTATTACCTTCGCCTGGCAAATTCCTGGTGACGTCTTATTAGCGAGGGGCTGCGCTGGGGGCTGTAATTCTCCTCATACTCAGCAGGTTTTGTGCTGGGTTGGATCTGTGGTCTTGAAAAGGAAGGCGTTTAGGTGTCAAATGCATGCCAAGACGAGGGAGTTGATCCATCTGTAGAGATTGCGCGTGGATGAGAGAGTTCTCGATGAGACCCTGGGCTGATGGACCAGGGAGTATCGGTTCGATCCCGGCTAATGTTGAACGATGAATGCCTTAGACAGGAGCCGCCAGGTTAGCCTGACCGTCCATGAACGACCTCTTGAAGGGGAAGGAAGCACAAGTGCTAGCCGTTTGTATAGGGTCTCTTGAACGGCCTTAATCTGGCCATGCACAACACGGGCCACCAAGTTAGCCTCAACGCGTGCCTGAGTAGGCAAAGGTCTGGAGTTGATCTTGTGGGCGAAGAAACGTCCTGTTAGCGGTCGATGTTCCAGCTTCTTGCTTCCGATCACAGGTCGCAGGGGGACGAGAGGACGTCCAAAGAGACGGCTCTTGTCGCTGTTGTTTTGTCGAGAAGATCTTCTTGGGCACCTGGGAAGGTCCACGAATTCCCTTTTGTGGGTACCCCCAGTTCTTCTAGGCAGGTAGAACCGTAGTAGACAGGGAGCTTGTTAGCCAGTTGTTCAGGTGATCCGCTCACTTGGAGAGCTAGGGAAGATGAGCTGGGAGTGCGCCTGTATATATATGCGTCCCCATGTACTTGCGAGTGTGTGTAGAAGGGTTGGTTACAAAGCGTTTTGCCGGAGTGATTTATGATTATACATCCCATGAGCTTCTCTATGTGTTTGGGGGGGCCTTAAAAGGCCCATTAAACCACCATGGGTTACCCACAACTATATATGTACAATGGATTTCTTATCAGCGGCAGGTTCATAAATTTCTTGCAGCTTTCATTTCATTTGGTCACTATTGATCACTGAAAATTTCTCCCATTTCAGGTGGATGTACAGGGAGCACCAGAGAGACCTGGAGCAAGCCACAAAACAAGAAGACCCGGAAAAACTTGCGGAGACTTCGGCGGAAATCAAAAGTTACGACAACAGCGCCTTTGAAAGTGACAGCTGCGTTAGCAAAATGTGACGCAAGAACGGTGTGAAACGTTTGGACCGTGATGTACATAGAGTGATATAGTTTAATATTTTGCAAAGGAGAAATTGTAAATCGGTTCGATTCGATAAAACGGTTGGAAAGTTAACTCGCGGCATTTTCCCATCACCTGAGTCAACTGTTTTAGAGAATTCTACCTTGCATCGTTTTGACTGTGAAATCACAATAAGCTAAAGAACTTTAAAATAACGTCTAATCTCTGAAAAATGGGGAAAATGATAAAGGATCGAAAAAGATTCAAGTTACGATACCTTGAATAGGCAACTGATGGCTTGAATAGGCGAACGAATTGAATTAAGGATGTGATTTTGAAAATCTTGGGCACTTCGTTTGGACCGGAGTTTTGTATAAATACCATAGTACGCTTTTATCAGATCAGGAAAGAAGGAGAGGAGTAATTGTACTTGTATTCAAATAAACGGTACAAAAATAGCGATAAAATGTGTATTTATTCGCAATCATGACAACGCTTGTAATTCAACAATATTGGAAAAATATGCGACCGTTGTTCTTCTCGGTCACAGTTGAAAAACAATTTAATAATTTATTATGGAGAACAGTTCAACACTCAGTATCGTCATAACCATCACAATGATGCTGCATTGAATCTATATCAATGAAGGCACGATGATTTACTCTTTCGAGTAGACATCTATATTCGATATTCACGTAAGGCATGCGGTAGTATTGTATTGAGTAGATATTTTTCAAAGCGATTCAACATTGCACTTTTACAAATACGATTATCTAGCTGATAGAAAAGGAAGATATGTAATTGGATATGTGGACTGGATAGTCTAAGCTAATAAATTTGCTTGTGCCTTATGTCTATTGACTCGATCATATATTTTATCTCGATATACCAATTTTATTTTTATTCAAAAATAAAATAAATAAACTAGTAATGCTCGATCTTACAAATGAAAGGGATAGTTCAATTAATTGGAATATTCATCATCGTTTTGATAGAATAGAAATTACAATGGACTGGACATTGGGCCAGAGCCTTCAAGGAATCTGTAATTGTATCCTATTCTGGTAGAGTGGACAGCGTGTAATGGACATGCAGAATGACAGAGTAGCCATAGAAAATATTTGCAACCAAGAGAGCTGAGCTGGGAGAGAAGATTACAGTAGAAGTTGACGGGAGCAACAGCATGGAAAGCGGAGAATAATTGGATAGGAAACAGGGGGACTTTTAGAGACACTGGAGAGGCCCACTTTTCAATAATCAGCCTGCAAAAACACCAGGGTATTGCACAGCCAATTATATCACGAGAGACCAACTCGAGCTACAACCGACCTGTGATGTAAATCACAACTTTGCTTCTACCCGCTGGCATTTTCCGATAATATGCGAACCAAGGTAATAAGGCTGCGATAATGAGAATTTCCAATGCTAAGAAGGACCTAGTGCTCACAAGACAGCACTCGAGACGGAGCTTATCAAGAGAAAAAATTCTGAAAGGCAGGATGTCTAAAGCGACATTTTACGGAAGGCACGAAAAAAATCTGGAAGCGCGATTATATAGCCAAAAATGGCAAATTATTGTACAGTGATTTATTATTCCTTTGCTTCGATAATGATTTAAGAAGACCATTTATTTGTGAATTTACTTGTGATAAAAACTTGTCAGAGCATTTGTGAACGTATCCACCTAATGACAGGTTGGTAGCCATGTCTCTACCATTGGTGTCCACAATATCATAGCTGCCACCTCTCCGTGGCAGCTATAGCACCAAGAATTTTTGAGTTATACCATTCTGCCCAATTTGTGAAGGTATCCTAAATTTTATAATCAATAGAAGTTGACACCAAATACACCTTTTTCTGAATGTGTTGGATAATACGAATTTTCTCCCCCTCAAAACCCCCCAAAATACTCGTAAAATTGCGGTAACGATTTAATTAAAGAATTGATTTTTGGTGAAAATTTCAAGAATAATACTTTAATAGTTTCGTCAGAAAAGTGATGTCGGCGTACGGACAGAATTTTTTTATTGGATATTCAGATTCTACATGCCTTGAAACGTAAAATATCGAATTTTGAGCGGGTTATTGGGCGATTACACTGGTTTATTATTGAATAATAAACCAATATGAAAAATTAATAAGAAGACATTTTTTCCTCAAAGTCATGCTATTCTTGCTGATTTTTAGGACGATAGTTTTGTTGTAGATACGATACGCATTCAGGCGCTTGGAATATTTTGCCTGGATTTGGGAGGCACAAGTATTCTACAGGTACTTCCTTTCAGCTACGATACCTAGAATAGCTCAAATAGGCTAAACCAAGTGGCAGAGGCACAAGGTGGAAACGGTATTTATATTTGTACATCTGCCATTTCTAACAGACTTTTCGGCGGTTGCGAGACGAGTGATGGAGACGGAATTTTGAAAACGGAGGATTTTTCGAGCGCTTTGAAATGATTTGTTGCTTACAACGATAACTAGATTGATACGCCTTTTCAAAAAGAATCAAACGGTTATCAAGACTCAAAAGCGCAAGTAATGTCGCAGTGCATTTTGGGAGAGCTTAATGGTTCGCTATGGTTTTCTCTGAGAATAGCTGATAAGCAAGCTGAAGATAAGCATATTATTATTTTTTTGAAAGAGCGCTTACTCCTACGATTCTGAGCGATTTGTAAAAGATCAAAACTTTGAACGCAATTTCCCGAAAATCAGATTTTTTCGAGCCGTTCCCATACTCCAAAAGGTGTGCGATATGATCTTTAACCTCCACAGCTGTACAGGAACTTTCCTACGTGCCCCCAACAAATGACAATTATTACTTTCACTGCAACGCTCATGTATCCCTTGGTGTAGCAGAAAACAACTCCTTCGACTCACATGAGATGATAGGATTGTAGATTCATGTCAGTCAATGCTATTCGCGGAAGGAAAGTTCCACTCATCAAGACCAATAAGCTCAGGACGAATGCTTAAGAAAAACGTACAAATTAAAATAATATTTCAAAATATTATCCATGGTAATTGGTTGAAATAAACCGTCATAGTTTATTGCAATGTCCCTACAATAAGGCACTAAGGATATTACAGGAAATGTCGATATGCGTTATCTATCATAACAAGCAACTGAGTCAATTTATGAAATTCATCCTTGGAATGGCAGTACATAAAATCGTGTAAAGCACTTCTATTGATCCCATATTGATAGTCTATACATTATTATTGTACATGAATCTATTATTCTTGGTTGAGTCGTCGCATCTCTCATCGTACTGGGTTGGTGAGGGGGAGAAGAACTAGGCGACTTGTTCTCCGATTTTTTATTATTAGGCTGTGGTAACCTTTGGTTCCACATCGCCCTGAGGATGCCCGAAGGGGCGAAAGTACTCGGCCAGTAAATAAAAAATCGGAGAACAAGTCGCCTAGTTCTTCTCCCCCTCACCAACCCAGTACGATGAATCTATTATTAGTCGAAACAGCAGTGTGACGCGTTTTAACGAAGACAGAGTTTGAAGCATAGTCAAAATAGCTAGTAACACTCGAGCATTAAGGCACATTCTACGTTTAAATATCAAGGGACAAAACTGTGAGCGGGATCGGACAGGACTTAAAGCTAGCATCCGTAAGGTACGTCATTATAACTATGAAAAAGCGAGTTTCGTTCCAAAAGTAAGCAAAATTACCAAAACTTGCCAAGGCGGCTGAAGTAGCAACGTATTTTGGTGTTTACATGGGTCAGAAAATCGGCTTTTTTTATAGTTTTTATAGAAGGCTCAACAAGTAAATGGCCACTATTTGTAAAATTATTCGAGCCTGCATGGTGGAAAAAGAAAAGATGGGTGGTTTTGAATTGCCCGGTTATCAATCTTGGAGATTGTCAGACAAAATTGAACATTTTCACAAAGCAAATGTCACTAAAACTTGGAAATATATATTAACTTTTATACCGTTAAAAAAAGAAAGGAAAAACATGGATATGGGCTTTTTCCAAGTTTCAGGTAGAATCTAGTTAAATAGTTGGCCTTGGCTAGGAATAGGAGGCCGACTTGATTTGGTACTCGCTGATAGGCCATCAATGAAAGACGTTTTCCTTGTAAGCCCTTACGATTATTCCAATTTTCACCAAATTTTCCTTCGTAACTTGTAACGTGTTATGGCTTCTGAGGAGCAGAACTGTTCAGAAGTATTTGATCAGTTACAGAAGAAGCTCTCATTGATCCACATTGGGAAAAATTCATTTCCTGCTATCAGGCAATGCACAGCTAACCTAGCCAAAGGACTTTCAAGACTGTGAGTAGGTTTCCATCTGTTTTTCAACAGTGTTGAAGGGCTGAGGAGGAAAAACTCATAGTCTGCGTTTTTCTCTGTTGAACCAGCACTTTTGCCATTACAACCCACTGAAGAACATGAGGGAGAAGAAGTTTGATTGATCAACTGGTCAAATAACGTTGCAAGCTGAACAGACATTTTTAAGATGTCTCTTTTTCAAGTTTTCTTGACTCATTTTTCGAGCTGCTTACTTTAGGAACGATTAGACCTCCTTAGCTCTGGATGCATAGATTAAAGCCTGCTCTAACGTTATTGGCAATATCAAAACGTCATGGTCATCATTGAGCTAGAAATTGTTCGTTCCATTATACAGAAAATTCGGATTCGGCCCTTGTACATAGGTTTAAAAACGTGATTCTAATACATTTCTTTTAGAGAGTGCAAAGAGCTATCTCTTGAGCATGAATAGAGTTTAAGCACCCGAAAGTTAATTATAGAGCGCCCCAGCAATACAAACGGACCAATAAACAAACTGATCTGGTCCCACTTTCTCCGATCACCAATTAAATCGAATTCCGAGTATAGCAGTACTAATTTCATTGGGTTTCTTGGAATTTACTCCAGATCTTCAGTTTGAAAGTGGCCATGGTTATTAACGTGATTTTGTTCAATCAAATAGACAAAACCATGTAACATTAATTATCTACACACTTGTGCCCGATAATTTTGTCAAAAGGCAATTGAAAATGTTGATAGCACTCATTATTCGCCCGTTCAGTCTTATCAAACGACTTAGCAGTCGAATTATTACTGCACCAGCTGGGCCATACATGCTGAGAAGAAATCATGCGAGCAATAATGGTTCAAATCGACGCCAGCTATCGATTAAAATTCAATCGGTCACATCACCACCATAAATTAAATCTTTTGAATGAAAAATCATGGCAAAGTAATTAACGTCGACAAAAAGTATAAAATTACCACCGGCGAGTACTTCCGCAGCTGTAAGAAAAAAAAAATGGACACTATTCTAAAGCGAAATGGCCTTTGGTTGGATCGAACGACTTTTGATGTGTGGCGTTCATTGCCGACACGTAGCCCCAGGCGGCCATCGCTGTCTTACAGGTTTCCTGGATATATTTGACTTCGGGAAAGCTCAGCTCACTGCGCCAATGGAACGGCGCCGACCGCGAATTGCGATAAGTACTAGAAACTCCTCCGATGTTGTGCACTGTGTGCGTGTCAAGGAAGCGCTTCACTTCAACGACGTATTCGCGTCCGAAAAATTTCAAAATCTTGCCAGCGCCGTCGTACGGGTTGACCGAGATGTCCTCGTAGCGTACAGCCCTGGAAAAGATGGATGTATTAATACGTGCGAGAATCAGATCGGAAAATGTAGTTGAAGGGAGAGAATTTCACTGTAGATTTTTCGAGAGGAAGGTATGAAAGGAGAGCTTGATCTTGGCAGATATTTTCCATAAGCAGCGAGGGAGTACAATGACAGATGAAAACAAGTTCACTGTAATCGACGAAATAACAATCATCTACAAACTCATACGATCAGATCAACCCTTTAACGGACAGAACTTTGAACGTATTTAAAACGTTGGACCTTTTTTTACTGAATTTTTGTGTTCGGGAGGGTCTAAGTAAAGAGATCATGTAGAAAAAATTTATTTCCTTGTTTTCGTAGTAAATGAAAGCATTGCGATCGTCCGAAAAGTTGAATTCAGAAGAAACGTACTATACTCACAATCACTTTCTGGATATATGCCCGTGAGTCTGTAGTAAAAAAATGACAAAATTTGTGCGTCAACGTGTTCAGCCTTCTGTTCGGCAGTCGAATTCAGCGGTTGGCTTGGTTTTTGCCACAGATGCAAACCCATCCGATTACTTTCATTAAATATTTCCCCCCTCTGACAGATCAGCTCTCGCTAACTAGAGATTGTTGATAGCAACGGAAGAGCGTTCCCGAAAACTTTCTCATCAGTCGCTTACCAAGGTCTCAGTTGAAGTTTTATGTAGATTATTGTTTTATCAACTGCCACCTTCGGATGGGTGGAGCTTATGAGTCCCCACCATGTTTTGCTGGATCCAACGCACTTACCAAGCAACGAACTTGACAGAGGCCAGTGAACCCAGTGTTGCCAGGTCACAACCGGAGGTTTGGGGAGCGCTCGACAAGAAAAAGGGGAAAATGAATATTTTTCAAACGAAAAGAAGGGAGCTTTGGGGATTTTTAGCTCATGTGAAGAGTGATTCTAGCGACATCAAAATAGACTCTGCTCATGAATATTGCGGGTGAGGTATAGAACTCGACAACCTTGGGTCGTCTTGAAGTAAAAAGGCCAAATCCTATAATTGAGAATAACTTTGCTGTTTGCCGCCAAGAAACGCTAGAAATGACTGGATAATTGAAGTAATGGTCGGTGAGTGGCATAAGTTTTGTCCTATCCTTACTCCAGAATTTGTTTGAAACGAGTTCTCTATAACCACAATAACTTCAACAACTCCAAGAATAAACTCACTTAAATGTTGAGGGGAATTTCTTCGTCAGTCTAAGAGCGGCTGAGAAGTCGGCGGTAAGATCGGCGCAAAGGATCTTCGAATCCCAACAATCAGGACTACCTGGGCACCAAACGCGGTGTCTTCTTGACTGCATCGTGCCGCGAGGATCTCGAACAACGTAGAGTACACGGATGCCCAACCTGTGCAGAAAGCTTGAACTGATTCAAAGAAACTCGACTAAGAAAAGAGACGTGGTCAAGAAAAAACTCAAAAAGCATTGATTCTTCTAGTGGGTGAATTTCTGAAAAATATTTTTAAATTAAAGAACGACTAGATGACTCGTTTCCTTTTAAATTTTAAAATATTGGTTCAGCCGAACATTCATTGGAAGTTACAACTTACGACGGGTCTTCTAATAATTTTTCAATCAGGTTCAACCGCAGGCGTACGATTTTCATCGACTGGAAGGGGAAAAGAGAACAGAATTTCTTAAGGAACATCGGATGGTAACACAGGTGCGGATATGCGACGCATTTTTCCCACAGGCGCCTATTATGAGTAAAGAGTTCTTTGTGGTCCAACCCATACATCAGGTAATTCTCTGTAAAAATTCGAAAGAGAAATTAATATATCAGAAAAAAGAAAAACAATTGAAACAAATCCAGAGAAATTCATTAGTTTCTCCAAGGGCAAAAGTTTATTCACCCATATCAGTGTCGGTGGCATCGTATTCGCATCGGAGTAGATGGTTCAAGTGGTCGAGCGCTGACCGCGATTTGGGCGGCCCTCGAATTTGGACTATGCCTCGATGAAGAAGAGGCTCATAGTGATAGTAGTTACCAGGGACACTGTCAAGAATGTCGCCCAAAAATGTGGAACCCGACCGCCAAGTCGTCACAATCACGCTTCTGAGCGGCTGGCCGTTTTTCTCCGGTACCAACTCGCCCAGATCCCTGCAAAAGAAATAAAGCTCGATGGTAGTGTGGATAGATGGAAATAAAATGTTTTGGAGTTGAAGAAGGAAAGCGGAAAATCGGTTGACAGCACGTAGTTTCACCAGCAACTTAGCTCAAGCCTTACTATAAACAGGAAAATTTTATAACTCCATAATTCAATTGGAGGCCACAAGAGTAAATACTTTCATAACCTCTAAGTGCGAGTCAAGCAGGCTTAGTTCTCACGCCGACGGAAAATGGGGTAACAGAAAAAGTTTATCGCTGATGAGCGGTGTTCACATGATTTTTGTCGTCCGTTCCGCACTCTGATTGCCCAGAGCGATGCTGTCTGGTTTGGGAGACACGGACGAAAAACACCAAGGAGAAACATTTGATGAACGAACCGAGGGTGATAACAACAATGATATCAACGTCCTTCATCCCCACAGACTGGACAGACTTTTTTGTAGCCTTTTGGTTTATTATTCAACTAGGGGCTGAGCGCCCCTGGCGGCTTTGCCGCCCAACTTCTTGTCGGGAGAGGGGGGCTTCGCCCCCACTCCCCCTCGGGGCTTCGCCTCTCCTGTCATGCCATACAATTAGTTGAGGTGCTGTTCTTGTCACTACTAAATATTATAGTAGTTTATTATTTGAGTATGGAGAGGTGTAATCTATAGATATTATTATTAGTATTTGCTATAATTTGGTCTGTAGGTGGTGGTGTTTTCATGTACTTTGCATCATAACGTGTTGGGTTGGCAACTTGGGATAAGTTTTAGCCGTGGTGGACGTTTCAACTTTTAAGTTTTCCAAGATTTGTAACTTGCACAGTGGATAACTCAAACAAAAAGTCGTCAATTTAGATGTTTGAATATACCAAAAGATAGATAATTTAACTGTCCAAATTTCCCCCATGTAATGTACCTATCCATTTTTCAACCGTTTTTGCGTTATTCAACAATATTAGTAGACCATTCACGAAAACATCACATTTTTCCACTTTAAACCTTCTTTTCATCTATTTAGTGCTAAAGAAACAAAGGATGAACCATATATTATTGAAATACACATAATCAACTATCATTATGCTGAATTTGAGCGAAATCTATTTCAAAAAAGTTTTCGCGAAAAATCCAAGGGGTACCCCTGCGATTTTTTTCAACCGAACGGTTAACGATTTTTTACTCCTCTCTCAATACAGATAAAAATCTGAAATTTTCAGGAAAGTTGCGTCTTACCAAGATGTATTTTTGTGATTTTTTTTATTTCTCGGAAAAATCTGGAAGTGGTTAAAAAAAATCGGTTTTTGAAAGCTCGAAAATTGGACTTTAAGCATGATTTTCGGGGTCAAAATTTACGTGAATCAGTTGTTTTACTATGCAGAAGTCTTCATTCGAACGTCTTACACACGTACATGGCAAAAAATTTGGTGGAAAAACTGTAAACGGCGCCAGAGAAATTATTTTCCATAAATCGACTTTCTCACCGGCCGATATTTCGAGCTCGACAGAGGTGAAAAATTAAACTTTTGTTTTTAAGCGATTTTGAAAGGTATTCTTATAGGAAATTTAACGCTGAATCCGAATTAGACATCAAAACGACGGAATTTTGGCGACAACGATCAGTTTTTCTCATTTTTTGTATTCTACACCGTTTTTATGTTTGTTGAAAATTCGTTGCAAATGCTTAGGGGATAGTTCAATATTATTTCATTACTTATTCTAATAGTAACTTAGACGTAGAATTCGAACTTGTAGTGAAAAGAATCGAATTCTAACAATTAATAAAAAATTATAAGTTTTTTTACACTTTTAAAGTTTTAACTATGGAATTTTTTTCTCGCCTCGTTGGCGAATTTTGAATAAATAAATTCTGCGAATTAATTTAAAAAAAAAAAAAGACAGTGATTATCTTTTGTTTTCGAGATATATTCCACTTTTATGTAAAAAAAAAATTGTTTCCGTTTTTCTTCGAGCGCGAATAGCTTCGCGGGGACATAACATAAATTTATAATCACGTATATCAAAATGTAGGAATTTGATATGTGTGCATGTAATATACCTGTGCTGTAAAAATCAAAATATAAAATACGCACGAGTGATATAGTGGAAAAAAGCTCATCACGTGGAAGTACGGTGTGTGAACAATAGATAAACAATCAAGCGTCATCCGGACATTGAAAAATAATAAGCCCTTACAGCCTGTAAAAATCAAAATAGAAAAAACTTTGAAAGCTTATATTTCGGAGGTACTGAGAGCTATCCGAGATCCGGAAATGGCTGATTTCGAACATTAGCTGGGAAAACTTTCCTGAAAATTGCATTGGGCTTCATTCGTTGTTCAAGGAGATATGACGACTTAAGTCAGTTTTTGACCGCAGATGAACTGTTCAGAAACTGTGTCTGGGTAAATATTAAAAAAAGAAATATTCTGGAAGGGAACAAAAGTGAAAGAGATGGTTCCCCTACGGAAAAGCTTGGGAACGCTAAGGTTCATGAACTATTTAGCCAAACCGTGTTTCAACAAGGATATATCCTTCAATACCGTCACAGAATAGTACCTTTTTACAAGAAATATCATCTAGGATCAATAACAGGGACCTCGACAGTTTTTTCCCTTTATTAAATGATATTTCACGTAGCGCACTTGAATAAGAAATGTCTCTTACAATCTTCGATAGAGTAAAAATTTTCGAGTTCAACTTACTTAGCCGATATATTGAAACGCCCGTTGGGGAAGCGGTAGCGGCGAAGCGCTTTCGTAATATTGTTCCTCTGCTTTTGCAGTACATATTCGACGTCGTACGTGATATTTACAGATTCGACGAGTTCGCTGTTCGATAAACTCTGAAAACGAAACGGTTCCTTTTTCAGAGCGATAATTAGTCAACGTAAAAAAATGACCAACGTAATTCCATAAATTCGACGTTTTTACAATAGTAATGGGTCTGAAGGCCGCGAAAATCGATATATTATTTTATTAATATTTCAAAGGTCTAGAGTTGAAATTTGTATGAAATGACGGTGCCTGATTTTTTACAATTCGAATGACACGTGTACGTCTAAAATTAAGTTTCCTTCTTTTTTTCTACTGGCTGGAGAAATAGCTAAATTTTTATTGGGAAAAATAGGTATTTTTTAGTAAATAGGCCCTCTAATTTGGTTGGCTTTGAATTGAGCGGAAAATCTAGTCCTTTGAAAGATAATAATTTTTTTAAAACCATCATTCCCTCGCTGCTTCTAATCAGGTATCATAAACCTCATGTTGCAAGTTTTGGACGAATTAATAAACTATTGAATAGTATATGGATTTTATCGTTTCCCTAAATTCTCGGATCGTCATATAATTAAGACTTAGGTACAATTTCGCAGCATAAGCTAGTCTCTTCTTACCTGAATCGACCTACCGACGCCGAAGAACGCTGGCGTCGAAGGTAAAGTTGTCACGAAATTTTGACTAACAAGGAACGATATAAGGCACAATATCGAGATCACGATTAAAATAACGGCCGACGCCTTCTTCCTTCCATACGTGACGCTGCTGTCGCGCAGCCTCATATATCTGCAATAAAAATATTTAAAAAACTTACGAGCGATGAAGCCGTTATTCAGTATTAATAAAATGACATTCGCAGGAAATTCCAGATTCGAAAGAATTTTTTCCTCGTAGTAGAGGGGTTGTGAGGGGGAGAAAACCAGGCGACTTATTCTCCAGATCTTTAATGTCTGGCCGAGCACTTTCGCCCATTCGGGCATCTTCAGGGCGACCTATGTACATGCCTAAAAATTGTAAAAAGAGCTCTATAAATAATAATAATACTGTACCTCCATGCTAACAACACTGACATGTACATAGGTCGCTCTGAAGATGCCCGAATGGGCGAAAGTGCTCGGCCAGCCATTAAGATCTGGAGAATAAGTCGTTTTTCCTCGAGATTTTTCCCTCAAAATTTTTTCCTCGAGATTTTTCCCTCAAGATTTTCTCGAAAATTTTTTCCTCAAGATTAAAAAAAAAAAACCAGAAAAAAAAATATTATCAACAGTCTATAAAAATCGACCGTCGTAATACAAGCTAATGGGGATTTTCAGGAAGATATTAACTCATTCCTTAACTCAAGGTGAAACCGAGATAGTTCCACCCGGAGTAGACGCAATAGTGCAGCGGAACGTCAAAATGTAAAATGCGCTATCGTTCGTATGACGCGAAGCAGCTAATTCAGGAAGAGATAGGTGGAGCAAACAAAACCAACGTGTTATAGTTGGACGGGTCCGTTACACATCAGTACTTCCCTTACCTCATCTTTTGGAGAGGCTATTAACTGCTCCGAGGTCGTCCTCCATGAGGCAAGGACGGGCGTACGGACGGAAATTTCGTTCAGTCAGTCTGCTGAGAATTTTTCAAGATCTGCAACATAAAATAAAATCGGTTGAAATTAATTAATAATTGTGCTATTGTTGTTCGATAAAAATTATAATGTACAGGGTGTTCCAGAAAAGGGACGAATAAAAGGCTGTAAAATTCACTATTTTTATTTAAAATGAATTCGGGAATTTTTATATTACCTACTATACTCAGAAACACTTTCTGAACAAGTGTCTGCGCGTGTCAGTCTATCTGTGGTCAGAAAATGACATAAATCGTCACATTTTCGTGAAAAATGAATGAAACTCAATGAAATTTTCAGAGAATTTTGTCCTAGTGATTGTGCAAAATTAGCCGTTTCGAGATAGCGCACAAAACTTTCGGGATATAAGCGTTCAAAGTTGTTTTTCTATTTCGAGTTTTACAGGCTATAAGAGTCAATATTTTTAAACCTAAAAAAACCTAAATTTTTAAAAACTAAAATATTCTTCACATTTCTGTATTCATTTTTTAGAGATTAATTTGCTCGTAATTAATTTTTTGTCGCGTTAAAAATTTCTAGTAATAGTATTTTTGAAATGTTTTCCAACGAAAATGTTTTCACTAATAACATTTCGCAATTAAAGTATTTTTAGTAATGATTCGTTCGTAAAAAAAATGTCTGCGACTAACATTTTTTCTGAAACAAAATTTTCTTTAATTAAAATGTTTTAAGCTCCGTTCCGAATTCGAGTTTTAGGAAGATCCAGCTTAGGGAAGAACTAAACTGTTGCAATACTGAGCCGGGGTTTTCCTACGGCGCAAATGTATTGTCGTGATTCCGGTGCTTTCTGTCACCAAATGACGTACCGGGCTATATTGGTTCCGCGGTTTCGGTTTCCGCTCATAACACGAGCAGCAGGCGAAACTTCTATAAAAAACACGATCACCGTTGTATTGAAGGCAGCCTAGCCATGGAAGAACGGAGACAAGAGGGAACGAGCGTTTTCCGAGACCGATATGAACCACGAATAATGAGTATTTCAAGACCGCGTGCGATCAAATTTTTATAAATATTATAGCGATCATATATTTTTTACGGCCTTTAAAAAAATAAAAATAAATAAAAAAATGAGACGGAGGCACTGCGTTTTATTCGAAATTCCACGGTATCACATTTAGCGCATTCGCTGGGAACTTTTTTCTATATTTCGATCGATTTTTCACGGAGAAATGACGAGTTTTGACATTATTTGACTGCAGAAGAATTATAAAAAAAAGTATTCTAGTTGGAAGTGCTGCTGAGAATAAACCAGTGGTGCGTAGATCACACAGTACTTTCACATTAGAGTTGGCAGACAGATATAACCGAATATAAAAAATAGAAACTCTGTCAATAAAATATTGTTACTTAAAAACTAGCCAGGAGACCCCAATATCGAAAAATGCGTGAATTAGGCCAATTACAGTGTGTGCGCCTAACAATTCCAAAAAAAAGAGGAAAACAAAAGGGAAATACAAGAGGGCGCAAAAATAAAAATAAAACAACGAAAATGCGAATCACCTGAAACTGCGATGTGTGACACTAACGATAAAAACGCTTCAAATGATTATACAGTGGTTTATTATTTCTTTGCTTCAATAATGATATAAGGAGACCATCCATTTGTGATAGTAAGAAATCCGAACATTTTTTGTAAACGCTCCCAACAAAAAATACTTCCATTTACTACGTAAACATGGAAGTAATATTGGTAACTATAAGGGGAAAATTCCATAGCAACTATGGTAATTTAATCGTTTTTATTTTTCCATGTTAATACCATATTAAAAGCTAAATTTTTCGCCAATTGGTACAGTCTATAGGAATTGATATTCAATACATCTTTTGCTGAAAAGTGTTGGATAATATGAGTTTTCTCCGCCCGAAAACCCCTCGAAAATACCCTTCAAATTGAGGTAGCGATTTAGTTATAGAATTACGCCATTGCCAGGCCAAGATTGATTTTTGGTGAAAATTTCCAGAATTTTGCTCTCATAGTTTTGTCATAAAAGTGTTGACGGCGAACGGAAAGATTTTTTTAAATTGGATATTCGGATTCTATATGCCTTGTAACGTGTAACGTCAAATTTTGAGAAATGTGGGGTTTCGAATTTTTTTTAGGATTTGATTCAGGGACATTTCTGGAAATTTCCTATTATTAAACCATTGTAATCGCCCCAGAAAAAAATTTTCTAACCCCCTCAAAATTTGATGTTTTTCGTTTCAAGGCAAGTAGAATCCGAATATCAAATAAAAAATTCCGTCCGCCCGCCGTGTGATTTAGGAACATTTCTCGAAATTTCATTCATTCTACACAAGAGATATTGCAACTTTTGTCAGATTTTGACCACAGACACTCGTTTCTGAGTATAGTACTGTTAAAATTTCTTCCAAATTCCACTTCGTTCCGGATCCGAATTTTAGGGACACCGTAATACTTCTATTCAACTATTTTGGAAATATTTTCTCAACGAAAAACGCAAATTTTCGAATAAGGCGGATAAAGGGTTCCTGAAGACGCTTGCGAAGCTTCGCTCACAAGTAAAACTCTTCGTCTCAAGTTCCTCGTGTCTTCTTAGATCCAATCTTCACCTGCAGGCCACCTGCAATGCAGTTAGGCAGCTTTAGTTCTACGTTAACCTCGCGAATAGGGCGACCGGGATCTCACTGAATCGCACGCCGTATCTATCGCGAGCTTCGTGAGCCGTCTCATCTCCATTCAAAATCAGCGAAAAGCTGGAGTCTAATTAGCGATCGCGTCTTCAGCTTACTGACGCGGTAGATTTTTCGAAAATTGATTCACAGTAAAAAAAAAAGCACCTCGCGTAACTATATCGTCCAACCTTTTATCCTAGCTTATTATTATCCCACCAATATTTATAGTCGACTAGCTCTAGTTTCAAAAAGTCAACTTCAAAACCAAAATACCTTCTGATTTATTTGCAACAATTCCACGTGATTTGTAGGGCTCTGAATTCAAATTCTACGTTCACTTTTGTTTAAAATCGGGCTTTGGAAGCAAAAACCCTGAAAAGTCAGTCTTTTTTCGCGTACAGAACGATTTTTATAGCTCCAAGAACTCCCAAGTTATACCCTCAGGTCAAATTCGGCACAAAAGCTGCGATAACTCGGGAACCAATAAAGCTATTGATCCCGCAATGGTCTCATTCGATTCAGCGTCCAAAAACCTATATCCATTTCTCCTCCTCAAAACCCCCAAAAATACCCTTAAAATTGAGCTAGCAATGTGGTTCGAGAATTGGGCCGTCGTAGGACCGAGATTGATTTTTTGTGAAAATTTCAAGAATTTAGCTATTATAGTTTGACCGGAAAA
The DNA here is from genome assembly GCA_037159825.1 of Tupiocoris notatus. Taxonomy (NCBI): domain Eukaryota; kingdom Metazoa; phylum Arthropoda; class Insecta; order Hemiptera; family Miridae; genus Tupiocoris; species Tupiocoris notatus. Next base: position 865,033 of record JASJUZ010000009.1, on the reverse strand, counting down.
GTGTTAACGGCGTACGGCGGACACACATTTTTTTTTTTTTTCATATTCGGATTCTACATGCCTTGAAACGTAAAATATCAAATTTTGAGGGGGGCATTTTTTTTCTTGGGCGATTACAATTGTTTATTATTGAATAATAAACCAAAATTAGGAAGAATTGGCTCTTCGGGGGGAAAAATTATCCCCGATTATTGGTCTAGATTTACACTGGGTTGGTTACCATTATGCGTCACCAATCTGACGATATTGAGGGCGCTATTGCAGAAAAAATGCTCCGAGGAACAATAGTTTTTCCCAGAAGTTGTCTCTCGGTAACGACTTCATTCCCAACTCTTTCTCCGGCAAAAGCAAAGATGTGAACCAGAAAGCAGATCGTTCGAGTTCTTTTGTAGCCCTGATCGCGCCGCTTCAATTGTGCCAAGATTTGAGAGAAAGTTCTTCGCGGCGAACTCGAAAGAAAAAAGAGGTTGCACTATTTTTCTTTTCCATTTGACTGTTGCAATTTCATTGAATGTTCGCTAAACAAGAGAAATCGAATGCTACTTTCTATACAGCCCAATCAGTGAAAATATGAGAATTTCAAGGATATAGCTATTATAGTTAGGCCGGAGAAGTGTTGACGGACAGAATTTTTTTTATTGGATATTCGGGTTCTTTATGCCTTGAAACGTAAAACATTTAATTTTGAGAAGGTAAGAATTAATTCTTAAATTAATTAAATTAAATTAATTAATTTTCTTGGCCGATTACAATGGTTTATTATTGAATAATAAACCATAAAAAAGGTATATTTTTAGTGGAGTGGTAAGAAAATATTATAGTACGCTTTTGATCGGAAATTACTCGTGACATTATGCAGGAATATTTTTACAATACGTAAATGTAGAATTAAAATTAGATCCGTTCGTCTTAAAATTGGTATTGTCGTCCCAAACGCTCAACAAGGAAAACGAGGAATCGCACTGGCGAATTACGTCCGCAATAACGGCGAAGGATCTATTGCCGTCCGCAAATGAGCGGGCGGACGATTGCGTCAAAGTCGAAAGCTGCGTCGGCATCACCTTGAGCCCAAGCATCATGTTGCATGATAAGATTTCCGAATGCCAGCGACAAGCAAGAAACGCGACTGGAAAAGATCCGTTATAATCATAAGTTGAGATAGGGCTGAGAGGAAAAAATAGCATAACCGAGGACAAGGATATTTTAAAATTCTATCCGAAAAAAACATAAAATCGTTCCAAGATTTAAAAAAAAAATAATAATAATAATTTTCCTACTTAGAAAAATAAAGAAAAAAAAGTTTGGTTTTTTTGGTTCACTTAAGACAGGAAGTTTTCCGTGTTTCCGCGGTAAATCAAAGTAGTGCGATCTTCCTAATTCTCTATAGTCTAAGAAACACGCAGTATGAACATGTTTGAGATCACAAAATGAGCCAAGTCGTTGTATATCCAAGTCAGGACTGCCTAGCTTTCGTCAAAATTTGTTTGCTATTGGCGCGATATGCTACGTGAATTTTTGTGGCTGTGAAAATGGTTTTTATTCTAGTTTTTCAAGTTTATTTTTTTAAATTAAGATTCAAGCTATGTGAGCACTTTTTCTTTTCCAATTTCTATTTTAGTTTAAGAAGAATTTGACTTGTTTTTATTTTTTTGTAGGTGAATTTATTTTTCTGTGCAGTCTGGAAGAGAGGCCCAGTTCGGGCCTAACATTGTACAGATCAAATAAAAACTATATTCTATTCTATCTATGTCTTATAAACTTGACGATGCCCTAACGGGCGAAAGTTTTTAGACGGAAAATGATTAAATCGCTTGGTTTGCATCCCCTCAACTTCTTATAAAAAGAACTTAATGAAAAAGCCAATTTTTATCGGTAGAATCACAAATTGAACTGTTCTTATGTATTTTCCGTATTTGTTCTAGCGCGTTTTTCAATAATTTGAGTCCAACAGTTGAGAAAAGGTTTACAGTGATTTTAAAATTAAGTTGACGCTTTTAAAGGTTTAGGTAATTTTTTTCTCTGAAAATGCTATTCTAGTGATTTTTGATGCTCAGATGGCTCCACAGTCAGAAAAGGTCAGAGAGCGAATGTTTTTACTTTCACCTTTCATTCGACCTTGATATATTCCCGCAGGGGCTCGGGAATGTAGGTCTTCGAAATCACAATCGCTGGGACGTGGATATTTATTTTCAAAAGTATAGAAGATTGTTATGAATTCATTGGCAAGAATAAAGGCTGTTTAGAGCTTCATATCCTCATGGATCTTCATTTTTTGTCAACTTCGTTCAGTTCCGGGGAGAAAAAGTCAGTAATATTAGGTTAGGCAACTAAACGTGGCTTTTGTGTTTATTTAAAAAATGTTTATTGAGTTTATATTTCTATAAAGTAAAAAAAAATCAAGTGCTGTCAAGTGAAAAACGTTTTTATAGCTCAAGCTGTGATAATTCTGGGAAAAATGTGATGTGTGATAGAAATTGGTGAACTGATATTAATTTTACGCTAACAGAAAAAATGGACAGTACAGTGTGAAAAGGAAACAGGTGTGCCTCTGACCCCTCATCAACTTCGCTACTAATTTCTGACAAAATTTGTCCATTAACATTATTTTTCTAACCTACTCCTTTCCCTACATTTTGCCCCCCAAGAATTTTTCTTGTCAACGACTCCAGCTCAATAAAACCTATTCAATGCCCTTAATTAAACAAATTCAAAGTAGTAAATTAAAGTGTATTATATCGTTGGAAAAAACAATAAATTTCCCATCTCCCTATCGGAAAATCAGCTGCATTTCTAAATGCATGCGTTGTGAGAAAAACCAATTTCGCTCCAAAAAAAAAACAGGTTTCCTTAGAAAAATCGAGTTTCTTGTGTGACTGAGTTTTCGGCAATAATAGCTAATTTTTTTTTTTAAATAATTAATTTGGTTAATTGAGTTCCATTGTGTTTTCTCTCAGCATTTCAGAAGCATTGCTGATTTTTTTATGGAGTGAAAATATAAATAACTATAGAAAGAAATAGAATAAAATATAATAGAAATACGATACAATAGAATTAAATAGAAATTATATCATCAAGGAAGCTAGGTATTCAGCAAAAAGGGATACTTCTCGAAGTGGCCAACACGATATTCCAGACACTTTCAATCTCCATACGTGCCAGAAGTAAATATTGTGCTGTCCACGTCACGCAGTGTCCCAATGTAATTTCCTTCTGAATACCTTGCTTCGTGGGTGGTCAAAATTAAATTTGTGTACTCGAACTACGTTACCTTCCTAAACTACCATGCTCAATCAAGAATGCTCTCGAATCAACAGGGGAGGAGATGATTGAAGGAAAACAAAACAGCCTCCAACTTGCCACCAAAGAAGCTCGATTATCAAGGAAAACCGACGTTTTTGGAGCGTTAAGTGATTTTAGTAGCTAAATTCGATTGTGAATACGAATCTGATCTTCGGAAACCTGACAGTATCTCTAATTAGTGGCCACGAAAAAATCTTAATAATGGAGAAGTAGAAGAAGTGGGTTAGAAAATATAATTATAATAACAAATTTCGTCAGAAATGTCATCCACCTTTGAGAAGAGTCTCAATAACGAGTTGAAAAGGAAAACTGGATCTTAGTATTCATTATCTTTCCTAATTACTCCTTCTGACCTCCAATGTAATAAACAACCGATGTCTCCTGAAGAGGCCACAGCCCTACAGAAACAAACTATGATCAAGAAAATCGTTCATTCTCATTACAAGTAGCTCCATTCGGAAAAACTAAACTCAACTATTTTCAACCGATTTTCTTGCTGCTGCCCTCTCAAGTGTCGAGATTAAAATTAGGTATATGTTTCCATAATTTTACTCATTATCGTAAAATTATCTTCATTAAATTCAAACTTCGCCCAAGCTTTACTCAAACTAGTTCAAGGATTTTGAAAGTTGTCTAACGAATATTCGTTGACTTGATGGCTTTAAAAAAATTAATTTTGCATACATAATTAGTCAAGACTTTAAAAATCTTTCGGTTCTTTGAAAATCACCTCTTCAATGCTATGGCACGTGAGTGTAAAGGACCGGTTAGCTCGATTACAACGAGAGGCGTTTCCAATATTTTTAAATATTGATTTTTCCAATCATAACAAATAATTGTGAGAAAAAATATGATAATATCCCATGACCGTTCTTAATTAGCAGAATGAAGTGACATGTTCTTAACATCGTCCTTACATAGAGTTAAGTTCCGATTTCCGATAGAGATTTCTATAGTCCATTGACCTGAGGTCGACACGAATTGGTTTTGCGACTGTATCTATTCTTATTTTCTATTGGATGCAACGCAACTGGAATTGGCGCCTCAAGGTGCTTGTTCCTTGGGCCTTTCATCGACTTCCTCATCAACGAGGGTTACTATCGTTGTCTTTCAATATCCGAGGTGAATCTGACGAGCCTCATCAGCTTTCACTGGAACTCATTGGGAATCCCTCACTATTCAAGTTACATTTCGAGTTATATCACGTCAAGTTAAATTAAGTGGCATATTTCGTATCAATTCGTTTGATAGATTCTTTTAATTTCAATACTCAATTATTGAGAGCTTTCATTTTTAATTTTTAAAAGCAGGGATTTCAGCGCAAAATAAAATTCGTTTTTCAATACATATAAATAAAACTACTTAAACATAAGTAAGAAATTTATTCGAAGAAATAAAACGGGATTTTATTGGTAATTATTTGATCGAGTAAATTTGTGTGAAAGACAACGTTCTTGAGAATTTCAATTTTTCACCACTCCGCACTACCGATCGCTTTCAAAAATCAGACTTTAAGCGGATTTTATAAATGTTGAAAAATTGATTAATTTCTATTTCATTCTAATTCGGCAATATGGCATTAGATATTGAAAAAGTTATTATTATCACACCACATGGATGAAAAAAATTTTCAAAGCTATTAAATAGAACTTAATCTGTAGCTATTTAAACTAATATTCGAAATTACGCGTGGATGGTCGAGAAATGGATAGGTCAATCAGGGAAAAGAAAGAGAATTAGATAACCCATCTTTTGATACACATCATAATAGTAGATATCCAGAAAGGTAGAATGGTAGAATTACCAAACATAAGAAATATTATGTGAAAATATTCCTCCAGCTACCTGAACTCTAAATCATCATTACGGTTGATGGACTGAATTTATTCAATCGCGCGCGCTTCGAAGACTTCACCAGAATAAATACAACCACCATACTTAAAAATGAAGAGTTTTGGCAGCAATTTTGTTTGTTTTTTCCTGACTTTAAAAAAAAAATTTTTTTTTTGCAACGTTATTTTTTTTTTGCAGTTATAAATAATTTCGGTTGAAATATGTCTTCAACACTCATCAGTCCGATGGTGCATGGATAATTAGGCAGACCGAATTCGAAGAGATAATTTACAGGCTGAAGACATTCAAATCGAATGGCTTAAGCTTATAAAGCGTAGCAGCTGATTCAACCCAAAAGGGAATTTTGTCACAATACGTAATAAAAGCTTTAAAATCATATTGTAAATCCGAATAGTGCAGTATGAATAGAAAGAGCATATGATGCCACTCCGTGAGCCTTCAGAGCTTTGTGACTTGAATGCCCAGCTAATTTAAGGTATAAACATTCTTGTTTATGGCCGTTCTTCAAGTACAAGTACATGACTCATCGTTTACCGTGTATTCGAACAGCCTACAGCCTCCTAATGCTGCCACTACCAGTTGGATTTAATGCGATGATGCAGCAACGTGTTTCACAAGTAAAAGGAATGCAGCTAAACTGAAATGACCAATTACGTGGTTGAAAAAAATGTATCTATGCTGTGTCTGGCTGTCAGAATTTTATTTCAAAGTCTTTAGTTCAATCAGTACTCGTCCAATCTTGAATATTGTTTCAAGTAACGTAGAGAGCCATTCTACAGTCAAGACTGAGAATCATCACACATGTTGCAAAAGAATATTTTCCTTCTTTTACCAATAATTTCTGACTGAGTCTGCAACGCATTGGGGCATTTTCATGTCTTTCCCCTCCTTCCATCTCAGTCAATGAATTTGACCCCTCTTTCAATTTTTGTTTGTAACCTTGCCATACGGGAGACTGACTGTTTTGTAACGCTATTTCGTCACGTAACGATTTTTAGGTTGTGTGCCACGGCAAAGACATGAAAATGTCAAAAACGCTGCAAATGATTATACAGTGGTTTATTATTCCTTCGCTTCAATATTGATTTAGAAAGACCATCCATTTGTGATAGTAATTATTCGGAATGTAATTTTAATCAATTTTATTTTTCTTAATTTCCTAATTAAAAGCTAAACTTATTGCCTAACCATACAGCTGGTGAGAGTGTTTGACGACCATTCCAATGAGTACAGAACGATTTTTATAGCTCCAAGAACTCTCGAGTTATACCCTCATGTCAAATTTCTGAAAATCTCCCAAATTCGACACAAAAGCTGCGATAACTCGAGAACCAATGACGCTATCGACCCCGCAATGGTCTCATTCGAGTCAGCGTTCAAAAATCTATAGAAATTGATACTAAACCATTGTCCGAAAAACATTCTAAAAGACGAATTTTCTCCCCCTCAAAACCTCCCAAAAATATCCTTAAAATTGAGCCACATTGGTTCAAGAATTGGACCGAGATTGATTTTTGGTGAAAATTTCCATCGCCGGACGCAGTCAACATTTTTCTAACGAAACTATAAGAGCTAAATTCTCGAAATTTTCACCAAAAATCAATCTTAGTCTGACAATGGCTCAATTCCTTCAACTAATTTGATACAACGTACACATTTTTCTGAAAAACCTTGGAAAATATTACTGTTTTGTAACGCTCATGTAACAAAATTTCGTCACGCTATTTCGTCACGTAACAATTTTTAGGTTGTGTGCCATAGCAGACAATAAAATGTCAATAAGCGTCCAAATTCACAACCGATACAACTTGCCGAACCAGTGAATTTGCGAAATCAAATGCCAAAACTGTGTTGGATTTCGAACAACGCAGTACTTTCTAGATGATGCAATCAAAGTTTTTCTATTTCAATTTTTACTCCAAAAACGCAGCATACGATTGTACAGTGGTTTATTATTTCTTTGCTTCAATAGGTTATGATTCAAGGGGATCCACTTATAATATTAGCTATCTCAAACAGTTAATGTTTCAACCTAAAAACAGGTTGGTAAGGGAGAAATCACCAGCAAGTTGTAAACCGACTTGTTTTATTGAAAAGAAAAAAAATTGCTTCTTCCTATGAGTGGAAGTATTTTACCTGGCTTTCAATATAATTGAGAGTTTTAGTGAATTTTGCGTTTTTTGAAAACTGAAACGTAGGAGTATTTTTTTTTTTTTTTTTTTTTGTTACTTCATTAAATCAAACGTTTTTTATGGTTACCGCCTTGTGGATGGTGGATTGTTGGACCATTAGAGACATAACAAAGTAACCAAAACTCCCACGTTTAAGTTTTCAAAAAAAAAAAAAAAAAAAAAAAAAAAAAAAAAAAAAAAAACGCGAAATTTATTAAAACTTTCTATTAGCGTGAAATATGTGGTTATTACAGTTACAACGAGCCAATCTAAAAATGGAACGATGCGCGCAAACTTTATAACGATGATTTATACAAAGATAAATCATAAATGATGCCGAAAATGTGTTTTTCTTTCAGAAAGGTTCTTCTTCCTGTTCTCCGATAGCAGAGTCACAACTCGAATCAGTTTCGAGCTGGAGATGGACGGATGGAAATAGGTGTAGGTATAGTCGGCGGTAGTAGTGCCATTAGCGATGGCGTGACGGCGAGGAAATCAGTTTCATCTTGATGGCATCAGCCCACGAACCCTGTTTCGGTCATTGCGACCTCTGAGCTTCGGCTTCCACGGTTGAACCTTTCAACCTAAGTCGGTCATTTCATCGATAATCTCAGCTAGGTATTTTCTACCCGAGTAGATAACATCTTGAGAAAACCTATCGTTCTTTCATAGAGAATTGACTCAATATAGCGACAGTACTTTTTAACCCACTTCGTTTCGAAATTTTTCATTTCTACGATTCTTCCTCCGTTTTCGACTTTGAGTCAATAAAACAGTTATAGTTTTTCAAAGTGCGGGAGTCAAATTTGATAACATCGTTAAAAAGAATGTCAAATTTTTCATCTCCCAATTATAGGACTGAATTTTTCTGAACAGATGCAATGAGAGAAAAATCTTCAGGAAATACCAAATTGATTAGATCTCGTACGTTTGTTTTTTAATCGCCTGAGGTGGATATTATTTTTATATTATTATTATTTTCTCCTGTAAGCACAAATGATTGACCAAACGCTCAGCTCTCCAAAGGTTTAGTAAAAACAACATTACAATCGAATTAAGAGGCCAAAATCACGTGATAAAAACTGAGTGTGTTTCCGTGTCGAGACAAAAAAACCTACAGGCAGTTGAAAAAAAAATCCGTGATTTGACAGATTTTGATTTTTTAACGGATACTTCTCCAATCTTCATCTATTTCGTCTATATCATTAGTTCAAAAAATTTTTTTCTTAGAGTAGATGGGAAAACAATAAATAATTTATTTATAGATAATAAAATAAATAAATAATTATTTATAATTATTATTGTAAATATTATTAGGTATTTAATAATAAAATATAAAATAAAAATATATTATAATAAAACCCCAGGGTAAAAATCCCGGGAAAGAAAATTGATTAATTTTTGTTGACAAAAAATTTGGTATCAAAATTTAGATTTTAACTAAGCTAAATTTACATTGTAAAGGTTTTAACAATGATTAACTCAGTTGTAAATATATTTTTCGAGTTCAATTCAATAATTTAAATATTTTAAGAAGTTTTGAGTTTTTTTTAAAATCTTTTTCTGATACATACAATTCTGATAAATTATATAAAAATGCGTACGAAAAATATACGAAAATGCCGAGTTAAGAACAAAAGAGGACGACCTAGTTCTGCAAGCGCGAAAGACGAGCGAGATAGGAAAACCGCCGACTCGGATAAGTAAACGGAATCGGCGAAGGAAAAATGCAGGTGGTTCGAGAAAGAAAGGTGTGCAAAAAACGGCCCTTTTGAGATTTCGGTCTAACTCCAATCAAGCGCAGAATATCTGAAACGTGTTTCCTTCACATCACACAGAAAACTACATTTCGCAATACGATAACAATAAATTGAATCGATCGGAGCCTTTTTTACCAAACGTTCGCACCGTTGAAGAGTTTCAGGATACAGTAAAATTATGAATTTCCACTGATTAAATAAATTTTCTTTGTTGAGGTAATTTATTTTCCATTCTTCAAAAATCAAGACAATAGGAAAAATTTCTCGAACTGAAAAATAAATTGAAAAACTAAAAATAAATAAATAAATTGTAAAACAATAAATTGAAAAACTTCTCGAACAGTATCAGATGACTGACTGCAAGGCAATCGATACGCCGATGGATCCGAAAACAAAACTAGAGAAGACAACCAAAAAGCTAAACGAAACCATCCCATACCAAAATCTCATAGGTTCGCTCATGTACCTATCAGTCGCGACAAGACCGGACATCAGTTACTCAGTCAGCTATCTGAGCCAGTTCAATAACTGTTTCGGGAAAGAACATTGGCTCGCGGCGAAGAGGGTATTGCGGTACCTAAAAGGAACCAAAACCATGTTCCTCAGCTATCGGAAAAAATCGGAACCCATAGTTGGATTCGCAGACGCCGACTGGGGATCATGTACAGTCGATCGCCGATCTTACTCCGGTTACAACCAACCGTTGCGCTCTCAACTGCGGAAGCGGAGTATTCATCAATAGCAGAGGCTACAAAGGAAGCTCTTCATCTCAAACAACTAGCGATCGATATGGGAGTACCTCAAGATAAAATAACCATCTATAATGACAATCAGGCAGCTCAACATATGGCTACAAATCCGGTGATCAACTCCAGATCAAAACACGTAGCCATAAAACTCAACTTCGTGAGGGAAGTCGTAGAACGTGGGGATATCGAGCTGAAATACGTCAGTACCCAACACATGACAGCAGACCTTCTCACGAAAGCATTGACAAAATCTCGACTCCAAAGGATCGTCGAAAACATGGGTCTCTCCTCAACTATTCGTGAGGGGGAGTGTTGAAACTCCAGTACACGAATGTTTCCATCGCCCCTCAGGTGTTTGACTCTATTATCGACGACGCCCAAATTTGTTCACTCGCAAATATTCTCTGAATTGAAACGTTCGAATGTAGTTCATCGACGAATATAAAGTCATCAAATCATTAAATCTTATACTCTGCAACCAATAATTTTAAAGTGCAATAAAACTTTAATAAAAAGACGAGGCGTAATAAAAAATTTTTTCACCCGATGAGTTTGTTTCTATTTTACGACTATATGATCAAAATTTGTTTACCTAGTCCCAGTTCCTCAATCAATCGTATACCCTCTCCTCCTCGAACGTTGAAAATCTAATATAAATAGATTTAAAATCAGTGGAATTCGCGACAATCTCTTTGTCTTCTATCCTGGTGAGATAGAGTTCCACAATCTCAGCGCGAGCGATTCAGTAAAAATCAGCTAAGATAATCCGTCTAGCACAATGATAACAGCCTTTATTTTTTTAATACAGTTTGAATTTCTTATAATGTCGAGGAAAAAAAATACAAAAGTGAAATGATTTTATCGAACGATTTCGGCAAGTTACATTTACAGAATGACATGTCTTGTAAAATTATTTTGTTTCATCGATAATGAGAAATGAATATACCGGAAAAAAATTAACTACACAAAAATGATCCTCTTATTACTATTATTTATTTTATTTTTTTAATTTAATACAAGACACAATACTATTAGAACATTTCGCTTCGGTAGCTATCAGACAGTTTGACACTTTCCCTGTCACGCAAAAATTATCTGTTTTTGGTAAAGTGATATCAGGCTGCCTAGCGGAACCAAAAAACTGTTTTTTTTTTTTTGTTTTTTTTTTACAGCAGGCTAAAATCACAAATATTTCCGATTTCTGAGATATAATTAGTTTGTGCCGTCGAATTTTACAAAGTAGGATCGGGGTGGCCGCGTTGCCTCCAACCCTTCCTTTATTCCAAAATACGAACTAATTAAATATTGAAAAAGCTCATAACGCGGAAGTACGGCGTGTGAGGCAATAGATAAAAAATTAAGCGCCATCTGCAAACCATAACGAACGTTTTAAGAACTCAAAATTAAAAATTAATTATTTTTATTGCCTGTAAAAATCGAAACAGAAATTTTTTTGAACGGTTATATGTCGGAAGTAGTGTGTGTTATCATAAATTCAATAAAAGCTAATTTTGCACATTTACTGGGAGAATATGTTTTGAAAAAGTTCAGAGTTACATTATTTTCCACGCAGTTATGGCGACATATCATTTTTTGACCACAAACACACCGATAGACAGACACTTGTTCAAAAATTAACAGTAATTTTAACAGAATGAGGGGAAATGCACCGATTACGGTACGAGGATGAGGAGTTCATTCTGGTTGCAATTAATAGGTATGCGACCTTTTGGAACAGAACTGGCTTCAAACGCCTCTCAAGGGAAAGCGACGCAGGATTTAGAACAGGTCTGCGACTCAGTGGATCGTGTCGCTCGCCTTGGATCTCCCACATCTGTTGAGGGAGATCATTCTTAGCGCCCTCAAGATCAACGGGTTCTCAGGGAAGAGGCCCGCCATACGAATCCGCATGAGCTGATTACTTCATTCAAGGCGAACAACAGTTAAACACGAAAATAAGCCAGCATTTAATCAATTGATAAGGAAAAAAAACCGTTTCCGATAATGTATCAAACATTTTTCAGTTCGGAACAAAAAAAAAATTGAAATCGAATAAAAACGCGCGTTGAAATGCTAAAATTAACAAATAATATAAAATGCCATTATTCGAGGTTGAGAGTGAAATTTCATTCAGATATTCTATTCCATACTTCAAATTTTTGAGCGCTTTCGCCATCGTAGCGTTTTCATGAAAAAATCTGCCTTTGCAGTAATGCGTGATACATTTTAAACAAAAATGGGGAAACTGCAAAGCTAAATTTATATTTATATTATTTATATTTCATCAATATTTTATATTTATTTATGATCCGCCCAGTTCTACAGAGAAGATTGCACTTTTATGATTCTTAAAATAAAAATAAGATCAGGGAAGAAGAAGCAGAAGTAGATAAAAGAAATGGAAGTAGCATAAAGATGCTACTCCTTGGATTGTAAGATTAAATTAGAATAAATTAAAAATAAGAAATAATTTAAAAAAATAAAAATAAAAGAATAAATTTAAAAAAAGAAATAAAAAATAATTAAATAAAATAAAAATAAGATCAGGGAAGAAGTAGATAAAAGAATATGGAAGTAGTATAAAGATGCTACTTCTTGGATAAAAAAAATAATTTAATTAAATAAAAATAAGATCAGGGAAGAAGTAGATAGAAGAATATGGAAGTAGTATAAAGATGCTACTTCTTGGATGGTAAGAATAAATTAGTTCCGATTAGTCGCCAAAGCAAAGAGTTCGTTCCATAGAGAAATATTTTGCATGAAGAATATATCGAAATTTGTATAAAACAAGAAACATTAAATGGCGAAAGCGCCCGAAACAAGACAAAACGTGGTATTTATACTCTCGATCTGGAATAAAGCATCTACAACAAGCGACCAAATGTAAAGGTCAAAGATGAACATTTTCTATAATGAGACTATGAATCGAAATTATTTCAAAATCCAGGTTTCTCAATAAATGAGCAGCTACTCCCGGAGCAAATTTTCACGTATTCTTAAGACAATAGTTAATCATTAAAAAAAAAATCGAATCAATTCTACAAGTACTTTTTTAGATAGATATTTTGGCATGGCAATTAAGGGCAATTAATCAGCCTTTTGCGGCGCAAACATTCGGCAAACCGATACAGTAGAATATTAAGATAGGATAGCTCAAGAAAATGCAAAGAAAGACCAAGCTATGTCTCTTGGAAACACTCGAGTGAACAAATTGCTAGTCTCGACAATATTGACTACAATTTGTTCTGCTACCTATGGTTAATTTCACGCGATATTTTCCTCGAAGAAAGGAAACCGGCAATTTACGATGCGAATCGAATGAAAATCCGTACGGCGCACATGATAAGGTGTGCTATTTATACCAGGTATTCTTCAGCTAATTTACATCAAAAAGTGTTTCCCACTCTCTTCTCAATTTCCCCAGGTTTTTTTTTCTTTTAAATTTTTCGTGTATTTGACCTTACCATATTAAAATCGCCATAACATATTACAGCAAATTTAAATCTGAGGATACCGTTGGAAAGAACAATAAAGTTCCAATACTTAAAGTGCCGAACCAATTTTTTGCTCACATTAAATTGACGATGAATCAGTAAAAAAAAAACGCTGCAAATGATTGTACAGTGTTTAATTATTCTTTCGCTTCAATAAAGACTTATGAAGACTATCAATTTGTGATAGTTTATTCCGGACATTTTGCGAACGTTTCTACCGAATATTAGAAAACACCTACTGGTAACGTGGCCTTGTAATTTTAATCATTATTATTTTTCTTAATTACCCGATTAAAAGCTACATTTTTCGCCTAACGGTACAGCTACAGTGAGTGTTAAACGACCATTCTAACGAGTAGAGAACGATTTTTATAGCTCCAAGAACTCTCGAGTCATACCCAAATATCTGAAAATCACCCAAATTCAACACAAAAGCTGCAATAACTCGGGAACCAATTATCGACCTCGATGGTTTCATCCGATTCAGCGTCCAAAAATCTATAGACATTTATACCAAATATACCTTTTCGAAAAAATATTGGAAAATACGAATTTTCTCCCTCACAAATCCCCAAAAAACCCTTGAAATTGAGCCAGCGATTCGATTAAAGAATTGAGCCATTGTTAGGCCAAGAATGATTTTTGGTGAAAATTTCAAGAATTTATCATTTTATAGTTTAGTACGGCGTACGGACAGAATTTTTTTTTATTGGATATTCGGATTCTACATGCCTTGAAAAACAAAAAAATTGAGGGGTTTGAACTTTTTTTTTCTTGTACGATTACACTAGTTTATTATTGAATAATAATCCAAAAGCAAGTTAAATGATTGATTTTTTTTAACGTGTATTATACCTCTGTAATCCAATGCCTGATGAAGTAAACGCACATTGTCTCAGCTAGCGAATATTATCCGAAAAAAATTTTATAATTGAATATAAGGCGAAAACATAGTATGAAGGCAAAAAACATTATCTTCAAGAGAAAACTTTTAGTTTTGTGAATTTGATAGGAGCAAAAAAAATGGTTTGGCACTTAAAAGACAGAACATTTAACGCTCTTTCGAACGGTGTCCTTAGAGTTGAATGGTAAAGTAAAAAACACATGTAATAATTACAGGACACCTTTTTTTTGCAAATTAGTTGTAATATACGTAGTTTTGTTTCTGCGAACCTTATCATCCCCACAACAATGTTTTGGTTATATTTTAGTAAAACTAATTAGCCACAGTTCTGAGGATAGCAAAATCTAATAAACGATAAGAACTATCGACGACTTCAAACGCCAAAGAATCAAATTTGAAATATTTTCGACCATTGAACTGCTCCTTTTTCTAAAAAAAAAAGCTTACGATTTTTATTCCCAATTTGATAATAATTAGCTGCAATTTCGGGGAAAAAATACTTCTTTCGAGGAACATTTGATTTTTATGCTTCACGATCTACGCACGCAATAAATATAAATCTAATATACTTGCAGCGTGCAGGTATAGGTTATTAAAATACGCAATTATACGTCGATAAAATGCAAATTTTAATAGCACGCTTACTCGAACCAAACGATGGTCATGAGGAGACAGTAAATCTGGAGAACGTATCTAGAAAAAAAAAGAATTATATTAGTTACATAACACTTTCATGCAACGCTTATGAGGTTGGGGACAAGAATTACAGGAGACAGAGGTAGTTTTATTCAAAATAATCGCGAAGATCCTTACGCAACCGAATTTCGAGACTCGCCTGTCGAAACGTGAGGCGAACGGGTTCGTCTCAATGGACCTAATACCAGTTTAGCCGGTAGTGCGAAAAAAGCGAATAAAAAATGAATGGCCATTACGGGAAAATTGTTATTTGTCTTAAGAGCGATTCAGAACAATCAGTTTCTTCGTCTGTAGAAAGGGAAAAATCGAACGTGAAGACCTCAATTTATATGCTCCATGTAAAACAAGCAATTAAAAATTTTATTTCAGCGAATTTCCCTAGAGAACGATTTTTTTTTTTGGCACATACCGAAAAAATCGCCATCGAATTGCGACCAAAAAACGTACACAAATACTGTTTCAAGAATCGCAGAATCGAATTCCAGAGAAAAAATTGTTGTATAAATATCTAAGTAGTACAATATACTAATATTTTCCTAATGTAATGTACCTATCCATTTTTCAACCGTTTTTGCTTAGTCTCCTTTTCACTACTATATATAGTATATGTATAGGTATAGTAGTTAATTATTTGTGTATGGAGAGTGGGAATCTATAGTTATTATTATTAATAGTTTATATAATTTGGTATGTAGGTGGTGGGCATTGTATAATAATACTTAGTATAAAATAAAGTATTGGGTTTATCAACTGGAGCAAAGTTGTAGCAGAATTAGACGTTTCAACTTTTCAGTTTTCCAAGATTTGTAACTTGCACAGTGGATAACTTAAACAAAACGTCGTCAATTCAGATGTTTGAATATACCAAAAGATAGGTAATTAAACTGTCCACATTTCCCCCGTGTAATGTACCTATCCATTTTTCAACCGTTTTTGCGTTATTCAACAATATTAGTAGACCATTCACGAAAACATCACATTTTTCCACTTTAAACCTTCTTTTCATCTATTTAGTGCTAAAGAAACAAAGGATGAACCATATATTATTGAAATACACATAATCAACTATCATTATGCTGAATTTGAGCGAAATCTATTCCAAAAAAGTTTTCGCGAAAAATCCAAGGGGTACCCCTGCGATTTTTTTCAACCGATCAGTTAACGATTTTTTACTCCTCTCTCAATACAGATAAAAATCTGAAATTTTCAGGAAAGTTGTGTCTTACCAAGATGTATTTTTGTGATTTTTTTTATTTCTCGGAAAAATCTGCAAGTGGTTCAAAAAAATCGGTTTTCGAAAGCTCGAAAATTGGACTTTAACCATGATTTTCGGGGTCAAAATTAATGTGAATCAATTGTTTTAATATGCAGGAGTCTTCATTTGAACGCCTTACAAACGTACGTAGCAAAAAATTTGGCGAAAAAAATTTTAACAGAGCTAGAGAAATTATTTTCCGTAAATCGAGTCATACACCGGCCGAATTTTCGAGCTCGGTAATAGTAAAAAATTAAATTTTCGTTTTTGAGCGATTTTGAAAGCTATTCTTATAGGAAATTTAACGCTGAATCCGAATCTAAGGTCAAAACGGCGAACATTTGACGACAACTATCAGTTTTTTTCCATTCTTGGAGTTTCGCAACTTTTATGTATTTCAACCCTGAAAATCTGTTGCTAATACTAACACAGCACTGATCAACATCAATTTATACCTCAGTCTTGTAGAAAATTTAACGCTGAATCCGAATTCGTCGTCAAAACGACCGAAATGTGTCGGCATCTTTTAGTTTTCCCGTTATAGTGCTACACCGTTCCTACGTTGTACATCTTTGAAAATCCGTAGCAAATACTTACACTGATGTTAAAATTTGATTAACTAATGATTCCTACAGGAAATTAGACGTAGAATTCGAATTTAAAGTGGAAACAGTCAAATTCTTACGACGCAGAATCGAATTCCAGAGAAAAAAATGTTGTATAGATATCTAAGCAGTACAATATACTAATATAATACTTTACAACTACACACGATAACTGTTCAACTTATCAATACAGAAAATAATTTTTTTTTTTTTTAGAAAAATTATTTTTGGCAGAACTAACTACTAATTCGTTGACCAGCCAGATCAGAGCAGAGAGTGGTGAATAAATTAAGAAATTGGACCTTTAACTTTCCCAAAAATCGAAAACCAATCAACCCGTTGTATGTCTAAGCCCCCCATCAAAATTTGATTTTTTACGTTTCAAGGCACAGAAAATCGAATATCCAATTAAAAAATCAGTCCGCTCGCCATCAAAACTTTTCAGACAAAATTAAAAAATTTTCGAAATTTTCACCAAAGATTAACCTTGCTCTGACAATGGCTCAATTCTTTAACCAAATCGCTCACAATTTTAGGGGTATTTTCGGAGGTTTTGAGGGGGAGAAAATTCATATTATCCATCCTTTTTCAGACAGTGGTGTATCTGGTATACATTTCTATAGGTTTTTGGGACGCTAAATAGAATGAGACCATAGCTTTGTGTAGAATTTTTGAGAGAGTGTAGATTTAGAATTTTTGAGATTTTCAGAAATTGGGGATGAGGAGTTTAATGTATATCAAACCACTGTACAATCATTTGCAGCATTTTTAGACTGATTTTGCATCAATTTAGAGCGCGCCAAAAAAAATTGGTTTGGCACTCGAAATACATGAAATTTAACGTTAATTCCCACAGTATCATCAGATTTGAAATTGCAGTGAAATCGATAAAGTTGTTGTGGCTTTAGTGAGGTAATGTAAAAAGCAAGGAAAAATCCTTAAAGTTAAAAAAAAATTATACTACATTTTTCTTGACATATTAGTTGTAGAATACGTGATTGAAGCAATGCGCACTTTATAATGTACACCCTTTATATTCTTTATAATAATTTCCGAACACTATAATATTCTTCGAAAATTCGCTCGTAAAGTCGTCCTCGATGACTGGTTTGATTGTTAGAGAAAAACATTTAAGTACCTTGGCGTGAAGCCATATTGTCAATGATAATGAGGGTTAATGGCAGGCCTAACCGAAAGAACGTGATGGGGCCAATTCAAGTTGAATCAACCCGAACACTGAGTCATCGACGGAAGCGTCTAGTTTAATTAGCGGCAGTTAAAACTTCAAACGGTTATACAGTTATAGAATGCAAAATCTTAAAATAAAATAATAAAATACACCTAATAAATAAAAGCGTATAAATAATAAAATAGAATAAACAATAACACAATACATACGACAATAATAAACAATAAAATAATATTGAAAAAAAAATTAATTAGCAACCCCTTCCATCACTCGAGAGATTAGTTAGAATCTAGCGACAATAGTAAAGGACACGAAATAAGGCGGGTGGGCCTTTTCGATGCGTTGCCGCAGTCCCAACGAATCGACAGAGCTACTGTTGTATCCATCGGTTGCCTTCGCGGTTGAGTTAATAATGAATAACGATTCTCAGCTGTCGGGAAGGCTGTTCGTCGAAGGTCCGAGATGCGTGCATTATAAAAAATCGCTCGACTCCGCCTGAGTCGACTATCGTTTCTATTTTCGAACCGAGGAAAATACAACGGAAGAAAACTCGAGTATGAAGCGGTCGTTGAATTTTTTCAACGTATTGAATTTCGATCTGGAACGAACCTTTGCGTGCAGGTTCACAACGGCGCGGGCTTTGCGGTTGAATTATGAACAGGTGAAAACGGAAGGTTGGGGGTTAGTAGGCGAAACCGGTGAAAAACCGGCACGCGAATAGATTGAGCCTGATTTTGATAATTAACCGACCTTGGCTCAAACTGGGAACGGGGCCGAGAATTAGCGGTTTTTGCTTGCACTTTCGGCCGGACGATCTTCCGTTCGATGTCTAGCGAAACCGGGATAGTTAATTGCACCTCTTGTGAAAATAGGCTTTAGCTTTCGCGGCGATAATCGAAGCCAATGGATTCGAAAGGTTTCAAACGATATTCCTGAAAGTATCATACTTCGAGAATTAGTGACATTTCTCGTTTTGGTAATGCTCAAAATCCTTATATATAAACTGCAAAGGCTACTCTGCCTTTAACAAACGAATGATGTTAATATTTTACACGGTAGCTTATTGAAACCAGGAAGAGATTTGAAACCGATTTTTGTCCCACTGCTTCTTTGAATGGAAAAGCGGGTTTTTGTTTTGGTTTATTATTAATAATAAACCATTGTAATCGCCCAAGAAAAAAATTTTTCTAACCCCCTCAAAAATTGATGTTCTACGTTTCAAGGCATGTAGATACTAAATATCCAATGAAAAAAAACTCGGCCGTCCGCCCTTACGGCGTCAACACTTTTCCGGCCAAACTATAATAGCTAAATTCTTGAAATTTTCACCAAAAATCAATCTCGGTCCTACGACGGCCCAATTCTTGAACCAACTTGCTAGCTCAATTTTAAGGGTATTTTTGAGGGGTTTTGAGGGGGAGAAAATTCATATTGTCCAGGGTTTTTCAGAAAAATGTGTATTTGGTATCAAATTCTATAGATTTTTGGACGCTGAATCGAATGAGACCATTGCCGGGTCGATAGCTTTATTGGTTCTCGAGTTATCGCAGCTTTTGTGTCGAATTTGGGAGATTTTCAGAAACTTGACATAATGGTATAACTCGAGAGTTCTTGGAGCTATAAACATCGTTCTATACTCATTGGAATGGTCGTCAAACACTCTCTCCAGCTGTACGGTAAGGCAAAAATTTTAGCTTTTAATTTGGAAATTAAGAACAATAAAATTGATTAAAATTACAATAGTTGCTACGGAGTTTTCCCCTCTAGTTACCATCTGTTTTTCGGTGGGATTGTTCAGAAATGTTCGAAATAATTTCTATCACAAATGGATAGTCTTCCTTAATCATTATTGAAGCGAAGGAATAATAAACCACTGTACAATAATTTGCAGCGTTTTTTTATGTTTTGCTATTTCCAGATAAACGCGAAGAAAAACAGTGAGGACGTGAAGATAAAAAAGATAGAGCTTTCGAAAATCTACATGTAGTAGAACTAAAAAATATAATAATGTTGCTTCGTTTAGGAATTATTCACCATTCTTCCATTTAACTCGCAGTGTTCCTTAGCAACCAAGGGATTAGAAAAATCAGAGGAAAGATTTTTGCCATGGTTCTACCAGCTCAGCTGGAATGAAGTTTTTATTCTGATTTTCACGAGTCCTAAACAATATTCGTACTGTTCGTCCTAATTGGAAAAATTAGTGATCCGAACTTGAAACTCTGAAAACAACAATCAGAGTTGTCTAGCAGCAGAAAATTATTTGTATGCAAATCATATACATTCATACGCAGTTCTGACCAGCTTCACATCATGTTTCATGAGGTGACGAATCATGACATATAGAAACTGTTGATGAACTCGAAAAAATAGTTCCAATTCTGTTGAGAGATCAATCAAAGGGAATTCCGTTCTGGGAAAGCAGGTTTCTCGCCTCATCCGTTGGACTGCAAATTGACAATTCGATTGTTATGCGTATCACGCGGAATTACTGTATGTGGCTCACTTGTTAAAAATCAGGCATCATTCAATCGCCGCCCAAAACAATTCAAGACCTTGAACGTTCAAATATATTTTTTGCGGCCTGTAATAATCAAAATAAAAATTACGCACTAGCCAAATCGTGAAAAAAGGCTCATAACGTGGAGTTACAGTGTGCGACCCAATATAAAAAATCCAGCATTTGCCCAATTGATAATGTTATATTAATGGCTCTGTGTATTTCTTCCTCTTTTTTGTCTAAAAATGACCAATTTCCCCTTTTTCTGATCGAGGTTTCCCCCAAATCTCCGCTTGAGACCTGACATTTTTTTTTTTTAATTGCATTTATTTACAAAAAGTTTTTATTCGCAAAATTAAATATTAAATTCTTAATGCTACGGCTTCCTTGTGAGGACAATACTGCCGTAAAAAAACTTTTTAGAAATGCTCTTCCGTTGCTATCAACAATTTGCTAGTTGCCGAGAGCGGTTCCGTCAACGCGGGGAAATGAACGTTATTAAATGAACGTAACCGGACGCGTTAGCGTGTGCGGCAAAAACCTCGCTCACGTCTAAATTTCGACTGCCAATCGGAAGGCCGAACGCATTAACGCAACACGCATCAGCGCAGTTGACGGATCGCCTTCCATTTACGCAACCGTGGTGGTCACAACGCACGAAAGGGACACCTCAATGTTGCCGTATTTCCGCAATTAGCGACAGCGGATCGTTTTGACATTGGATGGATCTTATCAATTTAAAAAATTTCCCCATTCAACTAGCATGCGATTCTGCCGAAATCGATGAGCACCTGCCGATTTCCTTTTTTTCACGGCTCGAATCCGACCACGCTATTCGTCGCTTCTCCGGTCGACTCGGATCGACTAGATTTGCATTTATATTCAAAAGGACGTCCGCCAATTGTCTCGCGGGGTTTAATAGAGATCTCGCGTGGAGTTTTGATCGACATCCGCCCGAAGATGGGAGCTCCGAATCATGCGATGTCAAAATCGGTTTTCGACGTCGAATAATACAGTTCCGTACTATACCGTTCCGTTCTCTGCTCGATTGAAGCGCGTATCGTGACCCGATTCGGGACACGTAAACTCGGCATTCGGAGATTGAAATTATCGGATTCAGATAGGCAGACGAGGTCGTATGAATTCAAATGTTTTACCGCATTGCGAGAATTTACTATGTAAGGTCAGTTTTCCGTATTGTGCCCTATGCGTATTTTTAGAATTTGACCCTTTTGGTTTATTATTCAATAATAAACCATTGTAATCCCCGAGAGAAAAATGTCTAACCCCTTCAAAATTTGATGTTTTACGTTTCAAAGCATGTAGAATCCGAATATCCAATAAATAAAAAACGCGGCAAATGATTGTACAGTGGATTATTATTCCTTCGCTTCAATATTGATTTAAGAAGACTATCCATTTGTGATGGTAATCATTCCAAACAAGTGTGAACGTTCCAACCGAAAAACCGATTGGTAACTATCGGGGAAATCCGTAACAATTATTGTAATTTTAATCATTTTTATTTTTCTTAATTTCCTAATTAAAATCTGAATTTTTCGCCTTACGGTATAGTTGAAGAGAGTGTTTGACGAGCATTCCAACGAGTATAGAACGATTTTTTTAGCTCCAAGAGCTCTCGAGTTATACCATTATGTCAAGTTTCTGAAAATTTCCCAAATTAGACACAAAAGCTGCGATAACTCGAGAACCAATAAAGCTATCGACACCGCGATGGTCTCATTCGATTCAGCGTCCAAAAATCTATATAATTTGATACCAAATACACATTTTTCTGAAAAACCCTGGAAAATATGAATTTTCTCCCCCTCAAAACCCCCCAAAAATACCCTTAAAATTGAGCTAGCAAGTTGGTTCCAGAATTGGGCCGTCGTAGGACCGAGATTGATTTATGAAGAAAATTTCAAGAATGTAGTTATTATAGTTGGGCCGGAAATGTGTTGACAGCGAACGGCGGACAGAGAATTTTTGGTTTATTATGTTTTTTCTAACCCCCCCTAAAATTTGATGTTTGTTTGACGTCTCAAGACAAGTAAAATCCGAAAATCCAATGAAAAAAATCTGGTCCGGTATCTTGATCTGTACGGTAGAGCGAATAATTTCGCTTTTAATTAGGAAATTAAGAAAAATAAAAATGATTAAAATTATAACAGTCGCTATGGAGTTTTAGCAATTTGTTTTTTTTTTTGTTTTTGGTTGGAACGTTCACACATGGTCGAAATAATTATATCACAAATGGATATAAACGAAAGAATAATAAACCTCTGTACAATCATTTGCAGCGTATTTACTTGAAATTCGAATTTTACGAATAATTTCCTATAAGAATGAGTAATTTAATAATATCTAACGGTATTCTAAGTATTTGCAACGAATTTTCAAAGATGAAAAACGTAAAAACGGTGTAGTACTAAAACTGGGAAACTAATAAATGTACCTAATTTATTTTCGTAATTGTAGCAGCGATAACTCTGTGGAACTCCATCATGTTTGAGGGTGATGAAT
Source organism: Tupiocoris notatus (assembly GCA_037159825.1). Taxonomy (NCBI): domain Eukaryota; kingdom Metazoa; phylum Arthropoda; class Insecta; order Hemiptera; family Miridae; genus Tupiocoris; species Tupiocoris notatus. Next base: position 842,033 of record JASJUZ010000009.1, on the reverse strand, counting down.
AAAAAACTGGCTTCAGTTCCACAACTATGTTTGGGAGGAGAAAAATATAGTTGTGGAACTGAAGACAGCTGTTTTATTCATCACCCTCGAACATAATAGATGTCGTCAAATTTCCGTTGTTTTGACGTCAAATTCGGATTCAGCGTTAAATTTCCTTGAAGAATAGCTTTCGAAAACACTTTAAAACAAAAGTTTAATTTTTCACCCTTGCCGATGCCAGCGGAGCTCGGAATTTCGGCCGGTTAAAGTGAAAATAATTTCTGTGGCGCTATTTAAATTTTTTTCACCAAACTTTTTGCTATGTACGTGTGTAAGGCGTTTAAATGAAGAGTCCTGTATAATAAAACAATTGATTCGCATAAATTGTTACCCCGAAAATCACGGTTAAAGGTAGATTTTCGACCGTTCAGAAACTGATTTTTTTGGACCATTTGCAAATTTTTACGAGATTTGAAAAAAATCACAAAAATACATCTTGGTAAGATACAATTTTCTTATAAATTTCAGATTTTTATCTCAATTGAGAGAGGAGTAAAAAATCGTTAACTGATCGGTTGATAGAAATCGCAGGGGTACCCCTTGAGTTTTTCGTGAAACATTTTTTGATTTCAATTTTGCTCAAATTCAGTATGATGATAATTGATGATGTTTATATCAATAATATATGGTCCGTTCTTTGTTTCTTTTGCACTAAATAGATGAAAAGGATGTTTAAAGTGGAAAAATGTGATCTTTTTTAATATAGCCTACTAATATTGTTGAATACCGCACAAACGGTTGAAAAATGGATAGGTACATTACATGAGGGAAGTGTGGACAGTTAAATTACCTACCTTTTGGTATATTCAAACATCTGAATTGACGAATTTTTGTTATAGTTATCCACTGTGCAAGTTACAAATTTTGGAAAACTTGAAGTTGTGCATGTTTTCTCGGCGAAAACTTTGCGAAAGTTGCAGACACACTATGATACAAAGTACATGCAATTCCCACCACCTACCTACCCAATTTTGTACTTAGTACTATAAAACTATACATTACACCTCCGTACTAGTTTTTTAATTTTATAAAACTGCAAAATTAAACTGATGCCGTTGGCGAGAGATATAATTTCCTATATATTGAAAATATTCTATACTGAACCTTACAATTTGATAAAACGTAGACATCGGAAAATGTCGAGAAAAAAAATTCTAAATACGATCTCAAATTTTCTAACATCGCTATTGCAGAGTTATCATTTCTTAATGAGTTCTATTTTATGATGAACCGACAACAAAGTAATGAGGTCACGGTCTTTGGAAAAAGGCCATTAATATGAGATTAGGTCGTAAACGATTATAGAAGGCAGCGAAGCGGAAAACGCCGATCGATCGCTAACAATTGATGATTGAGGTTTATTTGTTATACATTAGGTAAAAACTGGATTTGGCAACGGTCAAAAGTCATAAGTTGGATAAAAGGGGATTCGCGACGGTGAACAATCAGCCGTCAATAGAGGGAAAGTCGGTTTATCGAATTTACTGTCAGCTTCGAGTACTAAAAAGGAAGCAATGGAAGCGGAAGCAGAATAGAAACGAAATCGATAATGAGCAATAAATGCCCAGTTCGACGAAAGTATTCATTCAACAATCGTAAAGGAAGGTGTTTATGATAGATTGAGCTCAATATAAAAATGAGACTAGGCATCGATTTTTTAGATTTGTCAAGCGCTTTTTTCAAGCGAATCTTAGCGTTTTTCAACCGAATGACATCGAGAACATTTAGCTCGTATTGTCCAGTGGTTAAGAATTACCATAGAACATACAACCGTTTCCATTTTTATTATTTTTTCCCCTTTTTTTTCAAAAGTCGATCACAGCGAGATGCAATTTTGTGTCCCGACGACAGTTTTTTTTTTTTTTCGAGTCTCTTTCATTTCCAAAGGGTGGGTATTAAATCAAGTTGAGCAGAAGTTACTCGCAATAGAGCTAGTCATCTAGTACCTACCCGATTTTCATTTTTAACACGCCGACGAAGCTGGTGCTCCTTTTCGGTTTATATTCAATAATAAACCATTGTTATCGCCTAACATAAAAAAAAAAAAAAGAAAAAAAAAAAAAAAAAAAAGGAAATTAAGAAAAATAAAAATGATTAAAATTACGGAGTTTTCCCTAATAGTTTGTGACCAATTTTCGGTGGGAACGATCACAATGTTCGGAATAATTACTATCACAAATATTTAATCTTCTTAAATCATTATTGAAGCGAAGGAATAATAAACAACTGTACAATCATTAGCATTGTTTTAAATTAAAAGTCAACTTTTATTTAAAAAAAAAAAAAAAAAAGGCTGGCACGAAAAAAATACGTTACAAGAAAAGCATTTTTTTTTTATTATTCAATAATAAACCATAGTAATCGCCCAAAAAAAAAAAATGTATAGCCGCCCCTCAAAATTTGATGTTTTACGTTTCAAGGCAACGAAAAATGAAAAATTTACTGAAAAATGTGTATTTGGTATAAATTTCTAAAGATTTTTGGACGCTGAATCGAATGAGACCATCGCGGGGTCGATAGCTTTATCGGTTTTCGAGTTATCGCAGCTTTTGTGTCGAATTTGAGAAATTTTCAGAAATTTGACATGAGGGTATAACTCGAGAGTTCTTCGAGCTATGAAAATCGTTCAATACTCATTGGAATGTTCTTCAAACACTCTCTCCAGCTGTACCGTTAGGCGAAAAATTTAGCTTTTAATTAGGAAATTAAGAAAAATAAAAATGATTAAAATTACAATAGTTGCCACGGAGTTTTCCCCAATAGTAACCAATCTGTTTTTCGGTGAGAACGTTCACACATGGTCGTAATAATTAAAATCACAAATGGAGAGTCTTCTTAAATCATTTTTGAAGCGAAGGAATAATAAACCACTGTAGAATCATTTGCAGCGTTTTTTAATACTAATTTTGAAGTTTTTTCCTTGGATTTTGACATTTCTCGGTAACTCGGTTGTGCATCGAAGCGTCACAAGGAACTCACCTACACTCTCTTGCTATCATTTACCTCAAAGACGATCTCATATGACGGGTATTCGCCGTAAAGGCGCTGACCCTCTCCTTCCAGCGTGACATGCGAGGATTTTCGCGACTGGAACAAATCCGTAATAGATGACACAGCGGACACGCAGCTTGAAGTATCGTGTTCCCGTGAGACAGATTGCGCCTTTCCTAAGGTTGACGACATTTTCCATGGCCGTCCTACGGCGAAAGCAATTGCCATCCTCTTTTGACGATGAAAAGTTTATCTTGGTGTTTCTATTGTGGCTTTGAAGCTTCGGCGATTGGAAAGTCAACGGACGATATTCAATTTCGGCGATAATCAATGGCAGAGCGATAGGAGAAAATTCCTCAGTCAAGTCCAAGTCATTTGCCTTGAACCTTTTTATTTTATTTTTCGAAAGCACCGCGCGGGTGACCGAATGATGGTTCACAGGTCTGAAATAGCGTTCGTAAAAAGGACAGATTTCAGCACAGTTGTCAAGTTTGAGAAATGGTTCGAACTGAAGGGCGTTACCACGTTGTTGACGTCACTTGTTCTCTAGCCCTGCGGACAGGGCAGCGATGCGGTTTGGTGGGCTGGTTAGGTGGGATGGAAGTATGACGGTTCTGTGTGGTGAGATTTCCATTGTGACGTCTTCAATTCTCATCTGTTCTCCACTTTCGATCGCGCTTCTCTTCTCTCGACAATTCCTTGTTTATTTTTTAATGATTTGAATTGAATTTTTATCATTTTGATTTTCTCTTCGAAATAGTATTTTTACTGACGTAATTATCACATTTGGAATAAAATCGATGCGAATTCCCCCAATATCGAAGATATATTATGCACGTCTCCTTAGCCGAGCTTTTGAAAAATTACATTTCTTTCATCAGAGCTTGAAATGAGCTCACCAGTCAAAAAATGACGGCAACATTGACGTGTTGTCCATTTCAACTGGTACTTGATTGAAGATAAAAACGAACTCGTTGAGCATCGCTAAAATGGTTATTCCTAACGTTAAAATAGTCAATTATACAAATGTTTGAAACTTTTCGGTTTTTTTTTCAATTGTTAGGATTTTAAAATCTTTACAGGAAAAAGATACGCCGAAATAGTGATTAATTATCATTATATGCGAATATAATTTCGCTTCGTTGTGCTCGCTTGTTAAAACGTTCATAATGCCGTCAGTACAAATAAATAAGCAAAAAGGTACTTAACTTTTTTGCAATTTTCAGCAGAGCCCAGGGTTCGAGTCTGGTATTTTCAGATTCTAATTTCCTCTAATTTTGTCCAACAATTTTTTTCTTTTTTTTCTTTTGTTTTAATAAGTGTCAAAATTCAGTTGATTATTTTTCTCTAATTCGACCTCTATTTGAGAAACGTCTGAAGTCAGTTGAAAAAAACCTATGATTGTTCTTAAAAACCTTCCTTTTTTGTTCCTTTTTTTTAATCAAGAACGCATTTTTAAAATAAATGTAACCACAATAAAAAAAAAAAAATCTAAATTCAGTTGAAAAAATCGAAATTTTTTTTATGTGTACTTATTTTTCTTCTTAATTTTTTTTTATAGACAAAATGAACGTATGTTTTTACAAACTGAAAATTCTTAGTTTATTTATTTCTTGTTAATAAAGTTGATTTATATATGAAAAACACCAAAATTCTCTTCAATTCTCTCCTGCCATGTCAGGTAAAACCCGTTTTTATTTATATTTTTACTTTTATTAGAGAAAAAAAGGAATTTAGTTGAAAAACGGCGAATTACTGTTGACGATACTTTTTTCGACTTTAATTTGAGCAACGTCGAAATCATGTAGGACAACGTAAAAATCCAGCGATTTTTCAACATTTTTGTTTATTAGCTAATGTTTTATAGCGTTCGTACATTAACCGCGGCATTGAGAAAACCAAAATTCGACAAATAAACTTCGAACGCAAATATTGATGAGTGTTTTTATCTGAAAGCCTGATAATTTTTTTTTTTTTTTTTTTTTTTTTTTTTTTTTTTTTTTTTTTTTTTTTTTTTTTTTTTTTTATTAAGTACGTTAACTAGATGATAATTTTTCCGAAAATTTTATCAATTTTTTTGTGAGAGCAATTACTTGTTCGGTCATTATATTAACTATACTGAACAATTGTTCTGATTGTATTTTCGACTCTGAAACTATGTTTTAATTCTCTTCTCGTTTGAGTAAATTGTAGTTTTAAATGAATGAGACTACCTTGCGAGTAATTGCCACAATACCAAACTGAATTTATTTTTCCAAATTTCAAAAATTGTTGGTTCCTAAAACACAAAAAACACCTGTCTTCACTTAGATGAAAATAAGTGAAGACAGTTTTAAATCAACACTAGAGTGAATTCCAATATTATGATTATTTCCCAATTTACCTCCCGTTCGAATTTTATGAAGATCGTGGTAATTAAATTAAACAAACAAAAATAACGCAGGCTGAACATCAGTCGAACAGATCTATCAAATGGCCAGTGAAATCGCGAAGAAAATAATCGAAAAATACAATTAAGTTGGGATTAAAATAATACGTAAATAATACAAAGGCGATCTCAAAATAGGAACAGATGTTAGGTAGATGTTGCAACTCGAAATAATCATCAAAGGAGGACAAACGACTTACCGACAAACAATGCGTTGCTCAGTTCTAGGCCCGCTAGAGGAAACGGAATTATCCGAGAGGCGATCGAATGATGGAACGATGTTCTGGAATGTAGAAGCGGAACGCGGCTTAATTACGATGAGAAATCAACGCACGGATAAGTCCGCGGCCACGGACACTGTCCGACTGATCACAACAAACCTACCGAATACGCGAGAAAGGCCGTAGAAGTCTCGCCCTTCTGGAGCGGCATACGGCAGGGATGCCAGCCTAGGAGAATTGTCGTAGCAGTGTGGCCAACCTAGAGAAATATTACCGTGTACGGAGTTAATGGCACGTCTACGATATAACGTCATCAGCGAGTTCAGGAGCCCATCGGACGTGTCACATCGCGAGCAGAGAACGCTGCAAATGATATACGGTGGTTTATTGTTCCTTCGCTTCAGAAATGATTAAAGAAGGCTATCCATTTGTGATAGTAATTATTCCGAACATTCGCGATTGTTCGCACCGAAAAATAGATTGCTTAAGCAAGGGAAAACTCCATGGCAACTATTATAATTTTAATCATTTTTCATTTTCTTCATTTCCAAATAAAAAGCTGAATTTTTTGCTTATCGGTGCAGTTGGAGAGTGTTCGACGAGCATTCCGACGAATATAGAACGATTTTTATAGCTCCAAGAACTCTCGAGTTCTACCCTCCTCCCAAATTTCTGAAAATCTCCCAAATTCAACACAATAGCTGTGATAACTCGAGAACCAATAAAGCTATTGACCTCGCAATGGTCTCATTTGATTCAGCGTCCAAAAATCTATAAAAAATTTGATACCAAATAAACCTTTCTCTGAAAAAAGTTCGAAAATACGAATTTTCCCCCCTCAAAACCTCCTTAAAATTTATGTAAGGATTTGTTGAAGGAATTGAGCCATTGTCAGACTAAGACTGATTTTTGGTCAAAATTTCGAGAATTTAGCTCTTATAATTTTGTCAGAAAAATATTGACTGCGTCCGGCGATGGACAGAATTTTTTTAAATTGAAAATTCGGATTCTACATGCGAGATTTATGAAATTTTCACCAAAAATCCATCTCTGTCCAATTCTTGAACCAATGTGGCTCAATTTTAAGGGTATTTTTGGGAGGTTTTGAGGGGGAGAAAATTCTTCTGTTCGAATGTTTTTCGGACAATGGTTTAGTATCAATTTCTATAGATTTTTGAAAGTTGAATAAAATGAGACCATCGCGAGGTCGATGGCTTTAATGGTTCTCAATTTATCGCAGCTTTACTGTCGAATTTTTGAGGTTTTAAGAAATTTGGCATGAGGGTACAATTCAATAGTTCTTGGAGCTATAAAAAATCGTACTTATACTCGTTGGAATGCTAGTCAAACACTCTCCAGCTGTAACGTAAGGTTTCAATTTGAAAGTTAAGGAAATGGTTGGAAAATTAAAAAATGAAAAAATGTTCAGAAAGAAAATGAAAATGATTCGTAAAGAAAATAAAAAAGTTAAGAAAATGCTCGGAATAATTAGTATCACAAATTTATAGTCTTCATAAGTCTTCATTGAAGTAAAGGAATAGTAAACCACTGTACAATCATTTGTAGCGTTTTCAATAACAGCTGTAGAGTTATAAAATTGCGCCCTTAGTACGAGCTTCTTGATTTTATAATTGGATATTCCTGTAAACAACTTAAACATGGAAGTACTGTGTGATCATGCACTCCACTGGTTTTCAATTTTACGTTTTGTCGCGTATAACTCCTGAAGATGTTTTTCTACTAAGAAATTTATAGAGAAATAAATTTCCTATAATTTTTATTGTACTAACTTGTTACTAAACAGAAAATCATGCGAGATACATGCGATGAAAGTTGGAGAAGACAACTGATCAGCAACATCCGATTGGCAGGAATGCGAAACTCGATCGAAAAATAGCCATGTCTTTGCGTGCAGTTAACGGAATTACAAAGCTGCGGTACTTATTGAAATCAGCGTTAAATTATCTACATCGTTTACTCAGAAGCGTTTTTCGATATCGTGATCATTTTGAAGTTCTGGCCTGTTGAAAAATGACAACTGAACGGAAAAACAGTATCGATTCAACCCGCTCAAAAGATATTCGAAAAATTATTATTTAGCAATTAATCGTGTAAAAAAAGTACGATTTGTTTTTGTGATTTCTTCAGATCAAAATTTTACCGATTCGATGGCTGCCGTTCTCAGAAACGGCTAATTGGAAAATCGGTGCGTCCTCAGCTTGTTTTTCCCGTCAGTCAGTAAACGGACGTCTACGTCAAACCGGCCGGAAGATTCGCCACGCTGACAGACAAGAAAATTACGACTCGAGTCGAGGAAGAAGGAAATTCACAAATCGTTCCACTTAGGATAGAAAAAATGCGCCGTAAAGTGATCGAATCGCTGCAGTTTTGAAAATTGAAGAAGAGAAAATAATCAATCGACCAATCGGTTAATTATATATTTTTACATTATTTATCATTTACCTACGTGCTGAGCAGCAAAATATTCATCATTAATTCAATTCATTTTGTTTAATCATGAAGGAACTGTCGAGCCCGAAAGAGCAAAAATGCTCGGAAAAACAAAATGTTTAAATCTTCCTAATTGTTGACTTGTGTCCCGAGAAAAATCGCAAGTTTTTCTGTTTTTTTTTTTTTTTTTTTTTCATAAAAGCAAACAATGCTTTCGCACACTTGGTAAAATTATAGCGCTTCATTTTCAGCTTTGAATGATCATACTCCGCAATTTTTCTTTCAACTCGAGTTTTTACAAAAGTTGAAGAAAACTGGCTAGCTTGACCTTCGATTACGACGAACCAATTAGGGAAATTTCCGAGCCGTCATTCGACGCGAAATTCATTATTCTTCAATAGCTAGCTCGGTACTTAATTAGCTGAAAAGCAATTAGATGATAAGCTACAAAGAAATTAAAAGAAGGAAAATTTCGAGGTTTTCCTGCTTCATTTTATCTTTTTACACTGAAGGCCACTGAAAAGCTCTTCCAGATAACAACTAACGAAAGGGAACAAGGCAATGCAAAGGCGTAAAAATAACAATACCATTTATTTAGTTCAATATATATATGTATATATACATACAATACTATCATATGTACACACACATATATATTTTATTTATATATACGTTTTAGATACAAATCTACTGTGCAAGGTTTTTCAACGTAAGCCTACAATAACTAAGTCGTAGTTTAACTCATTGTTTACGTAGAAATGTAAATTATCCGCGCCCAGCGTTTAAAATATAGTACAACTGGGGGGGAGGAGACTACAAAATTCCGTTCGGCTTTTGGAAATTCGCGCGCGGGAAAAGAAAATACGGACAAAATCTTTCACAAGCGGAAATGAGAAAAAATTTAGAAGACGTTCGGTGTAATTATAGCGATGGCACATTGAAAGAAAAATGAACAATCGTACGAAGTGGTTATTTTTAGGTATATTATTTAAGTAATACATTGAAAAAGAGAATGTTATCTCTTTTTTTTTAAATAATTTTTCCTCTCGCTCTCAATCAGTTCGTCTCTATTTTCAATCAATACGTAGGCCACTATAGTCCGAGCCGAGGTCAGTCGGGACGAAGTGATTGGCTGAATAATCCGCTCGACGTACAGAATTGTCAATTTTGCACCGAACAAGTGATGAGCAGTGTTCGCGATTCGTGCTATGATGATCATGGGATGGTATAATAAAATAGGAATAAGAAGCCTCACGAGCTGCCTCGTCGAATCAATCGTCACTATTCATTATTGAAGGTGAAGATGATGACGAGGAATACCAGTTAAAATTCAACTTTCCTAGAAAATTAACGAGAAATGAATAAGAGCTTAGAATTTTAGATTTTTTTTGTCTCATCGGTATTTTGAAAAAATATTAAAATAAATATATAGGAAAAAAACTGAGTTTTTTTAGCTTCGATTATGCAATAAAATTATTTTATCAGGGAGTCTCTCTCAAATCAGATAAGCAGCAATAAGAGACGTTCTTGTCAGCATTTCACTCGGGACTTTCCTCGATCAACTTTCTAACTTACGACTCCATTCATTTCCAGCGTGATATCATCGAGTTTTTTTCCAAAATCTTCAACAAAAGCCATTGTATCCAATGGTGCAATGCTGTAACTGCAATAGTAGTGATAGCTAAATGATAAAATCGAAATGTAATAAGGAGAGCAAGTTTATCATTATCAGTCCTATTACTTGGCACTGTACTTCATTAACTCTTCCATCGTAATACTAACTCTATCTGATTTGAAGGGAGACTCCCTTATAAAATAATTTTATTGCATAATCGTCGCTGTAATGATAAAACGTCTACTCTGAATGCAAGCTAAAAAAAAAACTGCCACTTTATCCCTATATATTTATTTTAATATATTTTTTTAAATGCTGATGAGATAAAAAAAAAATCTAAAATTCTAAGCGCTTATTCATTTCTTTCCCGTTAATTTCCTCATATATAAAACTCAGTCGAATACCGACGAAGTTCAGGTTATAAAGCTACAACAATGAATCTGTTGCCCGATAAGCATAAAAATTCATCAGAATAACCCGCATGAGCCAAATAATTGAATACAATCAATAAACCCGTCGAATGAATGAGAATTGGAAGCAACAATATCTTAGATTTGGAAAGGATGATAAAAAGTGAATTCCTAAACAAAATTCCTTCCGAAACTAATTAATGCCAATTAATATTGCGTAGGAAAAACGAGATAAGCTCGAAAAATCCCGCCTAAGATCACGAATATCAGTCATCGCATCCTAAAGGCAGCTCGCGAGGCTTCGAGTGCTCCTCAAAATTATTGCGGATTTTCAACTGCGTGAAAAGAACAGTCGAAACTTAACATAACAGGTACGAAAATCAAATTCCTCAAAGCCCCAGCGGTGAAAAATTTATTTGCCGGTTGATTATTCAAATGACGAGGGCGTTTTGCTAAAATTACTACCAGCTGAGGTATGAAAGAGCGACGAAGACTACAGCGCTAAAATTGGCCTCCGTCTCGCGCCTGCGCACAAGGGAATTCCGCTACTCGATAACAAAATTGTCGAACTCTACGTTCAATGCAATTATTTTTGCGTCATTAACTCGACAAGTGATTAACATAGCGGAACAATTATATTATCATCATAAAAATAAATTAGGTTATAATATCAAATATCATCTCTTTTCTCTATATATACTATGTACAAAAAATTTACAATTAAAAACCATGCCATTTTACAATAACACCCTCCTCTCCATTGACTTGTCTTATAAAATTTCAAAACGTTTCAATAATAATTGGGAACCTGTACAAACATACAACGAAATCGAATTCGACAAAAAAAGATCCAATTTGTACACAAACTATGAAAGAAGCATTGTCCATTTTGAAACTAACAACAATTGATCGTGTTACGCGTAAATAGTTTTCCAAAAGAAGCGAAAGACGAATAAATAAAAAGGAAGAAGAATTATAGCCCTAGGAGAATTTGGTTAACAAAATTCCTTTCGTGGAATGCTTTGGCGAGTTGAAATATTTCTCTCGCAAATTATTTCTGGAGAAATTTTTTCTAAAGTGCTAAGGCATCTGTATCTGCATTGATTTGTGCGAAGAGTTTTTGCAAGATAGCAGTGATGTATTCGAAATCGGTACCACCGAAATAGTGAAAAATCGAAAGACATCGAGGGCCGTTGCAAAAACTCCCAGGGGCGTTTTTCGATTTGAAAATTGCTCCTCGGCAACCATCAAACTTGCGGGACAAGCGAACAATTATTGCAAAAGACATAATTTCGTTAATTTCTAGTCTGTATGAGGTAGCGGTAACTCATTGGGATATTTGGTTAAATGTGATGATCTATAGTATTCTTTACGGAACATTCCAGCCGGAGTTCGGACAACTGCCAGGTTTTGCGAGGCTTCAATTTATACTAGAGTGGAAAAACTTATTAGAAACAGATTCTCAACAGAGAAACAGAGTTGAACTTCTTCCTCGCGTTTTTTATATCAATTCGAACTAAAGAATATTGCTTTGTGATGATTATGTTTGATTGGGGACTCGAAACTATTCAAGAGGAAGGAAAAGCTCGATTTCTCCTCCGCACCAACAATAGTGCTGCTCTGAAGGCATTATTTGGCTAATATTTCCACCTCGAAGAAACACTAGATGATCATTATATGAATTTCCTGGCGGAAATCGGCTTTGGAAAATTAACGAGGGTCATCTCAAAATTAAGTTCCAATTATACCAACTGAAGAAGAAGAGAGATATCCTGTAGTGGCAACCCTGGAAAATTTCTATGCTTCCTAGAGGTGGGCGTTTCAAGAAAAACGTTGATCAACTTTTAATTTCAACTGATATAAAAACTGATTTTAAAAAAATAGACAGGATTCACAGAAGGAATCCAAAAACGAGAAATGATGAATAACTGACAGATATGAGATAGCAAGTTAGTGTTGCAAATGTTTCATTTTTTGCCCAAAGAAAAGAAACAGAACAGATTTGGTCGTTGACTTGGTACTGTTATGGATGAACATCAACTATTGAGTAAACCTCATGATTGTTTGACCGCTGCATAATTACTTTCACACTCAAAGTTCTGAATTAGTGATGATTGAGAAATTTTCATGAAATTGAACCAATGCTTTCATGGACTTTCTAGTGGAATGGCAAGCCACGATTGCCTAAATGGCTTTGAGGTTTAAAAAATAACAAAAGCATTCAGTAGTAGCATTTTCTGAAGCCTCACAAAGCTGGCTGGCGGCCCTACTATTGAAGTTAAAAGAACTTCATGCCGTGACATGGAAAGCATAATACAGCAATGAATTCAGGTTAGTCTGTTCTGTGTATTTAGAGTAGCTATGTAATAAAATGTTTTGGGCCAAGTGAGAAAATTACGGACGTAGATGTTCAGAAAAACCTGAACGAGCGAGTTTTAACAAAATGGACGAAAAACAGTTCGAATTATCAAAGCGCAAGCAGCTCACGCATTTATGACAGTCCGCTTTGCGTCAAATTGAACTGATCATTTCTGAAATCTAGATGCAAATGAAAAGTACTGACTGGGGAAAAATTTTGTTGAAGAAATGAGCTGATTAGATTTTGGCCGGCAAAATATAATCAATAACTAGCCGTAGTAAAATGCCTTTGAAATTAACTAAAAAGCAGAATATTCTTGAATTTTCCTAATCAACAAGCTTCCTGTATTTTTAACCGAATTCATTGCTCTTTTGATGACATTTCCAACAGTCAAATAAGTCGACTGGAGAACCTTTCCCCAGTATGGAAACGAGATGAAAAAAAAAACACTCCCAATAATTTATAGAACGTTCCCTGAAAAGAGAGTCACGCGTCCTCGTCGTGAGAACCAAACATTTCATAAAGGCTAAACGGGCCGTAAAAATAACTAAAACATAGACAGACGAATCTAATCGGAGTTGGCCTGTTCCTTCAGCATATTTTCCCGGAGCTGATTGAGTGCCGCACCGCTGTATAGACGTTTGATGCCACGCGGCATTCCCCGACATGAAGATAGGTTGAGCGAGGTGAGTAACGGACACCGGCCCAGGATAGCTCGAACTGGTTCCACGCTAACTGACGAACCGCACAAATTGAGTATCCTGAAACAAGTATATTTATACATTTGTGGGGTTTTAATGTTACAAGTATTTTTTTTTTTTTTAAAGAATTGTTCGATTTTTCAAAGGTATTTCAGTTGTATATTGCTAGAAATCAACTGGTCTACCAGCCTACAAAGCACTACAGCTGCTATGGAAGATATCCAGGACAAATTAAGAGGGGAACGACTTCAACCAAGTTGAATTAAAAGAGAGGGTTGAACTGGGTTCATGATCAAAGTTACCAAATCCTGTTGGTCACTGCCTGTTTCCTCAAACTAGCGAGTTAAAGTCGTAAACAAACGTCAAACCTATTGTTTTAAACCACTTTTCAGAATCAGTTTGGTTTACGAATCGCCGTTACAGTATTGTGATGTCTCTACCGAAAATTCCAGTAGCCGTTAGTTCAGGTGAAAGCCTGAAAGCCGTGCAATCACGACCAACAATACACTCAAACAATACAAGTACACAAACAAATAAAAGTGTCAATTTGATGTGCTGCTGATGTTGAGCACTCAATTGAAATACAATCGCTTACCTCAGAGGCGATTTTTCAGAGTGATTTGCCAAGGCTAAAACTGCGGCGTCTAGGGGTTCTGTGGCTGTACTCCAACCGAGGTCCACTTCAACAAGGCTGTGTGCCCATTTCTGGCAAATCAGCTCCAAGCCGGAGTCGTTGATTCGAGTAACGTAACAACCTGCGACAGTCATAGAATAGTAAAATAAAATTGAATAAAACTGAGATGGAAATAGGAGCTAAACTTAAATTGAAAGATTGCTATTTGACAATAGAAGTAATAAATAGTTGACTAGCAAGAGCACTGACCAGACAGAAATAGGTGTTCAAGGTCCCACGCAGGCACTCGGACGAGCGAAGAGTCGGTCACTCGGGAACAACCTCGCACATCCAGAAGGCGAAGTTTGTGCGACGTTTTCAAAATTCGCAAAAGAGCGTCATCGTCAATGACAGGCTGAGCCGACATGTTTTCGACGACAGTTGCCACACTAAGTTCCTCAAGCAATGGGAAGCCTTCAGACATGCTCTGGAAAAACGAATTACACGTTAAGTTGATGGCAGTCATGAAAAATTATTAGAGCAAGAGAATCCTGAATGGCTTAGGATGAATCGCAGTAAAATGTCAACAACTGCAGTGTTTCCCGATTTCTCATTGTGTTATTCGATTTTCCAAGGAATAAAATTCACGGGTCGCTAATAAACTTAATCCGATTTTACCTAGTGTTCAATATTCCTTAATTCTCGCGTTTGTGCTGACCGATTTCTTGCGATGTGTTTCCCAATATCTAGCAATGTTTATCAATTTCCCAAAGAATAAAATTCGAAGATGAAAAATAAAATTTCAATAGGTATGCCCGTTTTTAAAATCGATCATTTAATAATACGCCATTTAAATAGCTAATTGGAGAGTTTTAGTGCACTTCTTGTTTTTCGATAACTCAATGTAGGAGTTTTGGTTTCTTTGTTAAATCATACGTATAAACGCTGCTCTCGCAATATTCCAGAACGTAGGACAAGATCAGCAATATCGTTGAAATCGCCTTGCTGTCACCAGCTATGTCAAAACCGCTGACGCAGAACGTAGGGTTATTACTACAAGTATTCACCTCCCCTGCTTAACCAACCCGGCATTAATACCATAGCAGCTGCAATAAACCACAAACCATCAAAAGCAAAGTTGCCTCCTCCTTTTGGCTCACTGCTAACTCCAGATTGGAGTTATTGTATTGAAGAGATACCAGAATACATACAAGATGCTCAAAATGAGTCACCATTTTCATCAATGTGTATGTAGACTACTAGCAGCGATCAGCTTGCGAAAGCTCTGGATTTTTTTTTTTTTTTTTTTTTTTGTTGCCTAGCAAGGTTTTTTTCTCTGCAAGAAAAAAAAATTTTGGGTGGACAAACGCCCAGTCCATAACCAGGGCTAATAAACTTAGGATAACTGCTAGAAACTTACTCATCTAATTCCAGCGCTCAATAATCCACTCACCTGCTCTTTCAGAGATGCTGCAGCTAAAACAAGTTCACTGTTTGTTATCCTGAGGACTCGAAGTTTCGGACAGCCTGTTTGCAATTTTTCTACGTGGAAAGGTACAGTCGTGTGAGACACAGTCCTCACATTTGACAGGTCCAATACTTGAAGGTTGGGGCAATGCGTCTGCAAAAATCAACTCACATGTGAGAATTTCTCTAACCATTAACCAGAGTAACCAACCCTGAAAAATTTTATATTTGAACTTGATAACTTACGCTTAAAGCGGCCGTCACTTGAGGGATTCCGGACAGTTTATTGTCAGAGAGGACGAGCTGCGTCAAACGTTCGCCCATTTCTTGTGCTAAATTGACCAACGACATCATCGCCACGGCACTTTTCGGATTTCCCATCTCGGACTGTAAATGAAGAGACAGCGTTTTAGAATAAGAAGCTGCTCAAATTTAATCAAGGGCCGTAAATGTCATTTTGAAAAATCGGCTGATTGAGCTCACATTAATGGCGGACAAATCTAGCCGTTGAAGTTTGGGACAATGGGAGACAAGGAATTTCAAATGTTCCGCGCTCAGCCCTTGCCATCCAGCCAAACTGAGGCCGCGAAGTTCGCCGCAAGAAGAGGCCATCTTGTCTAAAATTGCAGGGATACCGTCGAACTCCCAGCCACCTGGAAAATAAAATGTGTAATAATTGTTAATAAAGTTTGTAAAAAAATGTAATATTGAATTAAACAGTGGACTTTTCAGGGGTACTCACCAATATTCAGATCGTGGACTAGAGCCAAACGGTTTTCGCACAGCCAACGGAATTTGAGATCGTTTTTGGCGCGGTCTTTGACCCAGAAACTCGCCAAATCGACGTGCTGCCATAATCTTGGCGAAATGGCAACTTCTCGCCATAGCCTACAGACTCGGGATACTCTGGAAACATAATTGAAACGTAGGTATAGTTTACATACATTGAAACGTTAAAAATCAAACTTTGAGGAGGGGTTAAAAAAATATTTTTCTAGAGCGGTTGACAATGGTTTACTGCTGAGTAAAACTCAAATACCGACACCATTATGTCAAAGGAAGCGAATGCCTAGAAGTGGAAGGATTTGATTTTGGAATTCACCCACAACAAACAAGCCTCAACTCTTAGATTTAGCGCTCAAAACCTCGATCGAGCACGGGTTAAAATCTGCGAGTTGGCTCATCCCGTAATCCGAGGATTAAGACTAATTTGGAGCGGTGAAACTCACTTTTCGCTAATTCGTCAGATTACCAAAAACCCAAAACTTAATTCGAGGTGGTGAAATCCACCATTCGGCTTGAGATAATTTTTAGGCTACTTACCTAACGAGGAACGGAACACATCCTTCACATTTAGTGACCATTTTGAAGATGTTGTGGAGGACAGTGGTCGGCAACCGATCACCCCATGCGCTCTGCTCGGCAGGCTCGACCCATGGTTCCTCTTCGGGGGCTTTCTGCTTTTTCTTGCGCACCCGAGATGGCACTTCTGTTAACGATTTCTTAATCCTAAGTTTGATCCCGTTCTGGTCAGGGGATATCTGCGAATGGTACGTCGTCACAGTTGTCGTACCAGATGACCGAGAGGACGACGATGGAGTAGCCTTGTTTGGAGCGGCGTTCCCGCTTTTTCGCTTGCGGCCGCGTTTTTTGGGAGCGGGAGGAGGTGTTTGTTCTCGTTCCTCAGGAACGGCTGAAGGGCTTTTAGACTTTGAGGCAGACATTGATGGAGAAAACACCGACGGCGCAGCAGTCGGTGTTGCTGACGAGGAAGAACACAGCGGCTTAGCCGGCAGAGGACTGTCGGTAGCGCCATCGCTAGGTGAACACATCGTCTCCGAGCTGACGCAGTCGCTGCTAACTGTTCGTTCGCTGGCGCTGGCTGTGAAGGCTGCTGGGCTCCAACAGTCACCATTTGTGATGACCGATGGCTCGGCTGGTGGCTCCGACGATGGGGTGTAAGATGAATTGTGATTCATGATTGGAACCTGGAACAGAATGTACAATATCAACAATTAAAGGGGTTTTTCGGCTATAGAAAGGTTAAATAAACAAAAAAAAATAGTTATTGGGTCGAAAAAGAGACAAACTCCGCTGTTCCTTTTATTTGCCCAGATCGTTCGCCCAGTCATAGGGCCTATGTGGCCCTTAAGATGCCCAAACAAGCAGCAAGATCCTGGCAAAAAAAGGAACTATGGAGAAAAAGTCGCCAACTTTGTCTCCCTCTCACCGGAATAACTATGTGAAAAATGGAACAAACAAAAGAAAAAAGACTACAAGAAGAGTGCTCAACAATAGTGGAAAGATCAAGTTACCTGCTCGAGCTTGACAGAGCAAGGCGGCAGAGAAGGGATCTGACCGTTGTCCCAGGGTGGAAGCTCTTGCTGGATCGACGGAATTATAGGAATCGAAGGGATCGAGTCCAGCATCGGAGGACATCCACCGAGATCTAAATGGGGATGGGAAAGGCCTTGATGATGGGATTGACGGTGGTGACCCCCAGCCATCGTCGCGCCCATATGGTGACTATGGTGTTGGGGATGCGAATTGATGGGGCCCATTGATCCATGGTGCATGCCAAGGTGATGCCCTGTCTGCCCCGAGAGGTCCGGATGACATGCTCCGATGGATGGCATGTGGTGGCCAGTCTGGTTGTGCAGCCCAGGTATGCCACCCATTGGCGGCATTTGATGATGCCCCGCTTGATTGGCATTTGGCTGAGCCAATGGTAGGCCGACATACGGCGGGTGATGAAGATGATGCGGCGCATGTTGCTGGGGGGGATCTAGTAGAAACTCCTTCAGACAGTCATTATCGGAGTCGGACACGTTCAGCGGGTACAGGTCGACGTGATGCTCAAAGTGATCACCTCCATTCCTGTCTTCCATCATCTAAGTTTTGTTTTTAGTCAACATTGCAAAAATCGAAGTCCTCTTCTCGTCAATTGGTTGCATTTCAGTTTCGATTCGATGATCCGCCTGAAATCAGAGAAAGAATTCCATTGAAGACTGATTTTAACTGACTGTTGAAAATATGGAAACGTTTTTTGTGAGGAGACCGTTCTGTTTTTATTTATTAGTCAATCTGCAAAACAGTGTCACGGTTTCTTCGTTTTTTCTCGCCAACATGTTATTTTAAACAGTTAAGCAAAAAATGCGCACCTCTAGTGGGAAGTTTCATCACTGTGGGTTTTCTATATCTTTTTAATCAGTTTTCTTTTTGCTTCGAAACTCTGCACACTCAAACGTGACTCAGGTCATTCGCTCCCTAGCTCGTTTAGATCATTTTACAAATCATTTCAGTCTAAAATCGACAATAGAATTTCGACCGCACAACTCACAAAAGCTGTTTCATGCCCCGAGAATCGAATTCTAGAAAAACATTCATCTATATCATGTCACTTAGCAGTATAACTGTTGTAAAGTAATTGCGCATGGAGATTGATACGGATTAAATAAATTGAAAGTTACATAGAAGTGGAGTATAAAATACATGTACAAGGGGGCCCCAAAAGTAACCAGAATAAGACTGGCGTGGGAAAGTGGTGGAGAGGAGGGGAATTTCAGTAGAGTGAGGCGAAGGGCAACATCTGAAGATTTAGTGTGCGAAGTTTCATGAGGGTGCAGCTGGGGTCTGTACAGCTGGAAGCAACACGCGGCACTGAATTGTGTTTCCTGTTGGGAAAATGGCCACGGAAAGTCTTGGAATGCTCACTACAGCTTATGAGGATGCTGCTATGGGAGAAACTCAAATATACGAGTAATTTTCCCGTTTCAAAAAAGGGAAAAACGGACCAACCTCGTTCAGGACGGCCCTCGACGTCCAGAACGGACGACAATGTCGAGAAAATCGACACCCTACTGGTCAGAAAGTGAACCAGAAGTTCTACCTGTAGGTTCTGAAGAGGCTGAGGGAGAACTTAGGCGTCGTACCGTCCCTACTCAGAAGGATGATAATGAAGCTTCCTGAACAGATGGTTTTCGACTAAAACAGTAACAAGAAAAAGAAAAAAACTATTCTTTATCTGCTATTATTCTAAAAATGTAACAATATTTTTTCAATTCTCTAACATCCCACACGAAGTATAATTAACAAGTAGATTCTTGGCTCGGTTAAATTCCAAACAAAATCGGTCTTAGCCCTTCGGCTCAACTGGGAAAAATCCTGAATGAATCGGGCCATTTGATCACACAGAATATCCATCAATAGATAAACTATGAGGAAAATAGCTATTATGTACAGTGTGATCCAAACTTGAGATATCATGTGTCATCTGCACGCCACTACAAACAATTCTATACCTTTGAGCAAACAAATGCCTCCTTAGCTGTTCGGAAAGGGGAGCTGGCTGTCAAAGCGGTGCATAGTCTCGTGTACAGGTTAAGAAATAGCCCCTTGAGCTCTTGGTTTAGGTTTTGAATGCTACCACACAATCGACCCCACTATACGCAGCCGAGATTTGGGGTCTTGATCATGTGGATGTACTTGAAAAGGTTCAGGTACGCTCAGCAAAATCGGCTTTATTCCTCTCGCGGAACACCACTGAATATTATTCATCAAGAGCTAGGCCTTGGCCATGTTAAGCGCCAAGTTTTCAAATCCTCCATTACTTGGTATTTGAACTGGTTAAAATGGATGATCATAGGCTTCCGCTCTGTTTTCAGCGACTGCTAGAACTCTCGGTTTCAGGTTAAGAAAGTCGGTATAATGGCATGATAGCTAGCATCCTTTTTTGAGGATGTAGGCGAATCTGGGTAGTGGCTGAGCCAGGACTTTGTTGAGATAGGAAAATGACGGATGTAACTGGTGTTGGCCATGGAGTCTCTTTGCAAGGATCGGGATCTTGCGCGGGCTCCACGTTCAGCTCCTTTTTTGCTGTGCTGCCTCATAATTAGGAAATTAGTGGACACCTTTGTGGGGAACACCGACTCTATCTCCTGGAGAAATGGCAAAGGATTGATCCAAATTCGCCAACGCTACCTTCTCGACAGGATCGGTTGTTACGCTTCAAGAGCTTGGCCAAGTTCGCAATTATTTTTGCGATGGGACTTCCTCTGAGGAAGTCTCGATTAATCCTTGAATTAACAAGCGTTTGGTAGTTCGCTCGGTTTCCTCGTCTTCGACTGGGTCAATCGACAGAACGTGGTCAGTTGCATCACCCACACTGAGCTCCCACGGACAGCAGCGCACCCAAGCGGCAACAGCGGGGATTTAAACCGAAGTTTCAGCCCCCTAATCGCTTCCAGCTCTTGTTGAAGCTGGAGCATCTCCAGGGACTTCCCCAAGTGATCCTTGAATTAGCAAGCGGAATTAGCATTCGACTGGGTCAACGTGGTCAGTTGCATCACCCAGAACCTTGAGTATGATATAGGAATCAATTTTAAAAGACTATTAGCTCAAACTAGACTGCAGGGTCGACGTTCGCGAAGCTGAATATCCCCAAAATGCGTTTTCGTTTCATTAGTTCAAACCAGTGTTTCCACTTGAGGGATTTTTGTCCCGTTTTCGGGATTTTCAGCACATTGGCGGGATCGAAACGGGATGGCGGGATTCTCGTGACTTGAGCGGGAATCAACGGGATTTTCCTGAAACTAGCGGGAAAAATCCGAAACTATATTTTAGCTGCAATTTTTAAAGTTAAAACCCATCTCCAAATTGCAACTGAATGAACCAGACACACTAGAACACTATATTTGTGCCTGTCCTGTATTTAAAGGTGTAAGTGGTTTTTTTTTTTGGAAGACCGCATTAGCCGAGAGAAACTGAAAAATTGTTTGGTCTCCAATGAAGTTCTGACTTTGAAGAAATCTTCCAAGTCAGTTCTCCAATGAAGAAATTGTAATTTTTTCTTCGTTTGGTTGTCGTCGCATTTGTTGTAGAGGTGTTGCGAGGGGGAGAAAAACCAGGCGACTTATTCTTCAGATTTTTAATTGCTGGCCGAGCACTTTCGCCCATTAGGGCATCCTCAGGGCGACGTGGAACCATGAGGTCCACAGCGGTTGTAATTTTTTGAAAATTTGATTAAAACTAGGGTCTTTTTCATAAACGAGGGATTTCTGTATTGAACGAGAAGTGCGAGTCGAAGAGTCATTCCCTGGTTTGATGTTATGGAACAAAATTAATTATTTAGAAAGCGGGTATGGTATATTTACCAGTGCCTACCTAATATTTTGAACTTTGCACGCGGTGAAAGCAAAAACAGTGTCAATTATGTTATTTTATGTAAATACTATCTTACTCAGAAGATTAATTTCTTTTCGGAAATTATTATTGCTATCTTCTTCGTTCTGTGCACTAGGCAAACCTTTGTAATATCTTACGATTATACAATAAAGGATATTTCATTTTTTCACCTTCGAGCGAACGAACTAGGCTTTTCTGGCCTGTAGAAATCGAATTCGATTCAAGTACCGCGAGTTTATCGAAATCCTCCAACTTAGCACAACAGGTGAGCAATTTTTGAGCAAATATCAAAATTCGATCCGGTCTTGACGGTCGTACGAGTAATACTGCCATTTTACCAAATAACTGTACAACGAAAAACCCAAAATTCACTGTTTCGAGTTCAATTTTTACGGAACACTTATAATACTCTATATTGACCATAAATACAGCACGAATTCCATCTCGATTTTTCGCATTCGCTAAAAGCAACGATACTAAGAAAACTACAGAGCTCGAAAGCGCAGTTCGCTCAGCTCGCCGTTAACTTCCCTTATCTACATTCGATTTACCTAGAATTCCGTCGTTCAGGTCGGCCGAATTTCGTCGTCGAGACGGTCAGAAAATCAGGCAGGTCGGAGACGACACCGACACAACGGAAACCTAAAGGCACTCGTCGCACATATTTGGGTCATGACACGCTTTTCGGGCCAGTTGACCGTTTCGCGAGGCCGGATCGAGTCGCAATTCGGCCGATATGTCGGCCGCAACGCCGACAATCGACGTCGACGGATTCTCACCGACGTCGGAAAACTATCGACGAAACTGGACGACTTATCTTTGTCAGGTCTGATTACTTATCAAAATCCGAGTCGCCTAACAATGGCCACTAATAACACAGGCTAACTCGATAGATCCCGCGGGAGAACGGGAAACGTCGACGGACGGATCGACGGGGAAACGGCGGCGCGGAAAACGGAGGAAACGACGGCGCGACAGACGTGACGGCGGTCGGTGGAGAAAATGCGTGCTGAAATCTCCTTGAGGCGCGCTGGGAGAGCAGTTTCTCCGTCGGGGGGTTCTCCTGTTCCTCAAGAATGGACTGCCTCTGGCTGCTTTCCTGACCGCGGACGAGCGACGCGAGCCGAAACACGATACGGCACGAGGTGACGCGATACGTGCACGATACCGTCAGCGGTCGACGGATCGGAATAAATCGACATTTTTAATCGCTTTACGCATTTCAAAATATTTACTTACGACCGTGCCACTGACCTTCGATCAACAAACACCAAACAGCACAAAACATATGCGGCTTTTACAAGACAGTGTTGCCAACCGAAACATTTCGTCTCGTTCTTGGGCCGGATAAAAACCGTAGGAAATTATCGAGGAATTCCGAGAAACGATCAGGGAAGATCGATTTCCAACGAAATCGTCCTCTGAAATGGGAAAAATTATTTTATTTCTCGCTTTGCTAATAATTTTGATAAAAGAGAGCGTTAATTTATTCGTTTAATTGCAGCGTATTAATTGCACAAGTGGTGCCAACCTATTTGAGCGCAGTTATTTTCGCTCGGCGATGGTAAACAATTTATAAAATTTTCCTCGACGAAAATTTTTCCGTTTTTATTATTTGAAATTCGTGCCAACATGATCGTCTATAGCATGGTTTGAATAGTGTTGATAAGCGGATCGATTTTACGTCGGAAAATCGGAGAAAATAATTTTCCCTTTGAGGAGAACTTTGATAAGGTAGATCGAAAAGAGAGGTTTTTTTTATAGCTAACGGAAATTTACAGGAAAATATTGGCGCTTATTAGAGAGGCGATACTGAGAAATTAGCACAATGATTATTTACGAAGAGATGAAACGATCCCTTATTTTTAAAAGCTTACTAAGCGAAATGTGCATCGCAAGTATATATTGCATTGTTTAGAAAGCTTTTCATCGAAATGCCGCGCCTTCTGATGATATTCCAGTCAGAGGATTTATTTCCCGACGATAAACAAATACAACACAACAAGATATTAACATTTCTTCCTTCGCGAGAGGATCGACTCAAAACAACAATCGATAGTTGAATCGATTCTAACCACGGTAAACACAGGAATCGATTTTTAACTATCGATTTCTTGCATCGAATCAAGTGTGCGATATGGAAATAATAGACGACCTTATTTCAATGAAGAATATTATTTTGGCAATACTTCGCATTGATAGTTAACCCTTATCTTGGCAAGGATAACTAAGGTTGGACAATAGTTTTTTCTTTGGTGCTAAATACAATCAGAAACACAGAAAAAAAACCATTATGGTCGTGGGCCAGCCGAATGGTCAATTTTATGGATACATTGCCAAAATATTGACGCTCGTTTTTCATATAACTGGCAGTTCATCTAACTTGACTTTGAATTTAATTTCGGGAATTAGGTAGGTCTAAAAAAAATTAGGTATTTAAAAAAAAAAAATTATTATATGTCAACGTTTGCATTACAAGTTTTATCAGCCTTTTTCTAAAGCAATGTAAATAAAAAAAATTAAAATAGGCATCAATTCAAAACAAATGATAGTCTTACAATAGTCTTTAATTTTCTATTCTATTATAAAAAATCAGTCTCACTATTTTACCTTTTGACGAGTCTTCAGCTCAATCCTTAGGTCTTGACAAGGACAAAAAATTAACTTCCAACTTGGAATAAGTTGCTGTAGACATTTTAAATCACAATTGCAGCATAGCAAAGTAACTTATCCAAAAGAATATAGTTCTCATGACATAAAAAATCGAAATATTTAAAAATTGACTGAAGAAATCAAAACTTGGAAAACTGAATATTAAAGAGGACTTCTAACAATTAAAAGCTAGAAAAAGTTTAAAACAACTCGGCAAAATTCAAAAGAAATAATACTTCAGGCTTAGTAACATTATTTTGTATGGTACCTATTTGAAGAAACAGTTCCTCTGCTTAACCAGACAGAGAATTAGACTCAGATGATGGAGCTGGGCCTTGGGAGTAGCATGAGCAGAAATTTGGAGAGAATTGGCACGCTTTTGTACATCCGACAAAAATAATTAAATGAAAATATTTTAAAAAATGAGAGAATTATTATGAGAAACGCAAAAACCAGCTCGTCTAGAAGGAAAGGTTCTGAAGCAGTATTTCTTTCAAGTTTTTCATTCATTAGGGTTGCAAAAACGTCAGATGTCAGTGTTGCCAAGACGATACCCGTTCCTGATTCACAAACCCTCACATGGGCGATAGTTGGTCACCAATTTTATCATTAAATGGTGAAGGTGAGAATAAACTTCAACTAATGTGTACCATTTATTCAATCACCGCTTTCGCCACTTTGGGCCTCGCACGTTGAACAATATTGAGCAAGGTTCATCAAAACGCTCGTGGTGTAAATAAAAAAAATATTTATTTTTTTCCATTAGTAAAATATAAATACGGGCTACAAAGAATCCAACCCAACTGACAAAATATAGGTGCTCCGTGAATGAACGAAGTTGGAAACGTGGGGAAATGCTTTTTTTCCTGTATAAAAATTGCGATAATGTGATGTCAATTTGATGTGAACGATGTGATTCGGCCGGTAACAATCGAATTCGACGGCCTTTGCTAGTTACATTAGTGAAATCGCTTAAATGCAAATAGTTAAGTACACAAGTTAGTAACTTTAATTTCTAAACGTAAACATGGAAAATACTGCCCACATCGACTACAAAATAAAAGAGGAAGAAAAAATTGTTCAACTTAACGTTTACTAAGAGAAGATGAGTATTTTCGAGACTAAATGTAATTCCGAGAAATCGGAGCTGTAGAAATGAGCTCTATAAAAATAATTAAAATACAAAGGATTAGTGTTTGCCTAAGGGACGAAAACATAATGCGGAGACATGTAAAATAATCAGGTACATAACTAGTCCAACCTTTCAAATAAGCCAACTCGAAGGGCGAATCCCGATCAGAAAAAAACCGTCTATCCGAAATCAAAAGTTGGTTTATAACTAAAACAATGCAGTAAATCGATTGAAAAAAAAATTGTTTGCGATATATAGCTTCGATTCTGTCATGAACATATTCTTATGATGAAAGACATGCAGCTTAGGTGGAGTTAAATGAAAAGCTCCAACCACCATGTTAAATTTAACGTGAATACACACTAAGCGGCGAATTATAGACCCGCTAATGGCCTATGGATCCTTTGACGCCGTAAAATTGAGAATAGAGTCGTAATTTTTGTGTGAAAAATCAATCTACAACATTTCTACTGACCGAATCTCTCAAGCAGCTGACAGTTTTATAATGACGCATTAAACTCGGGGAAAACTAACGAAAATTACCGCAGGGGACGTATTTGTAGAATTAAAAATAAAAACTATTTGTTACGAAGCGTAAAAATATCACTTAGCACCTGTTGAAGCGTTAAAATCAACTAACGAACTAAACTAATCGTAAAAAAAGAGATTTCAAACAGAGCGTAGCGAATTTCCTGATGAACTACAACGGCAGGATTATTTAAAAATAGTTCGAGAATACGTTTTTAAAATTACGAAGTGATGCCACGATCGCAGAATGTGATGTTCGAGGACGTAAGTTCGATACGACGAAAAATGTTCCAAACGCACGATCGCCGTAGACGCAATATTCGTTTTAAAATGGCCGCAGTCTTCTAGATTACGAGTGATGAATCGTGTGGGACGCGATTTGGTGAACACTACCTTCGAGCAGCGGACGAACATTTCTGCACAGCTAATTGCACAGTTTGCGCAACACTGTCAGCAACAGTGACGCCGTTCCTTTTTGCCAGATCCTTCAGGTAGACTCGACCGCGGTTGTAGTCGTTTCTCGCCACAACGGACAACTGGAAAAGGATAATTCAATTACATTTAAAAAAAAGTGTAATCAGCAAATTTGCGAATCTTTTTTCTCAAGAGTTGAAGAGGAATTAAATGTACAAAATAATAAATAAAACAGTTTGAAAACGACTGGAAACGTTTGCTTACAGCCTCGTACAGTCAAAATCAAAAGTGATCGTCGTCTAGTCCTCAAATCCAGTCGTAAATTCAATTCAATGCGAAAAAACTTACGTTTTCTTCAAACACAGTGCTCGATTCGGTGACTTCATGGATATAAAGAACCATCGGCTTTCCCTTTCCAATGTAGTACGCAGCCTGCGAAAAAAATTAATTCGTGAGCAATACAGATGGAAAACGGTATTTTAATTTATCATAAGGGAAATTCTCCGATCTTTATTTCTTCTTTGCCAAGATCTTTTCATGCGTTTAAGCTGTAGATGATAATCAGCAACGCTTGAAAACGGTGAAAGATTTCAGCAGCAGGGGAAATAATTGTATACGTACCAAAGCCATTGTTTCAAGGCCTCGCGAATTCTCCGTTATTACAAAGACTAACACTCTCGATTTATCCATGAATTCCAGTTCTTTCCTGCAGGCTCGACTGCACAGCACTTTGCTGCAACTGTTCATTCGGTACTTCAAATTGCTTTTCCTGCAAAGGGAAAATTCGAAGTGAATTATTCAGAGCCGAAGAGCTAAACGTTTACAACTACTCGTGCTCAACAAGTAACTTTGTGTTTTCGCTCCATCAAACTCACTTAAGAATCGGGAGAGCGATTTCACGTTTCCATTCAACATCATAATAAGAACCGCCGACATAAATGTCTATCGTGTTTCCATTATCTTGCCTTCGGTTGCAGCATCTTTTGAACCCTAAAAACGTCAGCAACGTACAGGATGGGTTGTATTTTTCCAATTCAAAGCCACGCCATGCAGTCAATTAATGTTAGTTTTACTGCCATGTTTACAAAGTAAAAGCAAAATTGTCAGCTTTCGCAAAGAAGATTTTCTGTTTAAACTCTACGCAGCCACTGGAGAAAGATTTTTCTTCGAATTGGACCTATAAGTATGAAAAAGCACTGGTATCGTTGATTTCATGGCTTCTCGATTTCATGCAAGAGTTTGCTCATGCAAGGTAAGAAATTCCAAACTATAGCTTGCTATGACAGACGCAGCTTTTAACGGAACCCGAAATAATTAGAGAATATCGAAATTTTATAGATTCTACAAAAATTAGGAAAGAGTTTATTGAATTTCATATAGCCCAAATATCTCAGTACATGGACCCAAGGCGTATTCTTGCATAACAAGGGGATTCAGAGGGAGAAATGTCATGCAGGGCAGCCAATAGACAATTTATGCACTACTGTTTAACGTAACAATGGAAATACTGGTTCAAAACAACAAGGAGGAGTTTGGCAGATTTCTGATTAACGAACAAATAAAAGTCGAGTACGGTTTACAGGTCTCCATCGACCATCATCCGTTCAGTTTTCCAGGCCATATAGTATTTTCTCACAAATAATCGCAAAAAATAGCAAACCAATAGCTATAGTTTTTCAAAGCCAAAAATTAACTGGATCGACCTCCGGTGCAGACAAATGAATTGTGCCGTGTGATGTGCGAGCGTGAAGCCGTGCTTTTATGCTCTCAGATACGCGACGGGGATCGTTAGTATACCTAAATATGAGAAGATCAGACGGACTATCCCAGAAACGGAAGGAGAAAATGTATGCTCACTTTCGCTGTTCAGTCTTTGACCCGGTTCTGATCCTTGATTGAGCTGAATCATCATTAAGCAGAAATGTTCAAAATCAATCTTGTGGTCAGCATTGATTTCTGAAAAAGGAGAAGATATTTTATTAATAACAACCAGCTCTGAAACCGGCAAAGGAATATTATTTGAACAATCAATGGAACTTTTCCGATTTTTGAATTGGGAAAAAAATTATTCTCAAGTCGCCGCGTTCTAGCAACACGTTCAATCATTCGGAATATCTCATCACCATCTTTATCAATTTTATGTAGTGAAATAAATAGAAAAAATCAATATTCTCACTTTTTTCCGGTGATATTATTTTTTTCAGATCTTCGGCAGACTTTTTTCCCGACAGGATTTGGCAAGCCATGAGAACCTGAGGAGTAAACGAATTATTAAACGATGAAATCGTCTAATTGAACCGGATTCAACTTATTTAACGTCGGATTCACTTACGTCGCTGAATTGGATTTCTCCTTTCTTATTTGCATCGATGGTGTTGAAAGTTTCACGCCATAACCTACGGACAAGTAATTTATTATCATAAGAGTGGATCAAAGTTAAAAAAGGGTAACCTTGCCAGATAAAAGTTAACAACCATAGCAAGAAGTGTGAAGAGAAATTGAATTTTTTCACACAAAAGATTCTAGATCTGCATAATTAGTTAATACTGCAGACTAAAATCTTCAGGGTTCAATAGGAATCGGCGACGGCTTGGCTCGATGAAAAAATAATTTCTCCTTAAACTGAGAGGAGAAACCCTACAGGCAAATTAAAATGACGAATTCCGTTCAAAATTGAAAATTTTTCATACTAGATGAAAATACAGTATTTTCTCACATTTGAAAATCGAAAAAACTCACTTCATCCTGTTATCATCACTGTTCAGATGATTGCGGATCGACGTATTGAACCTTCCCCGCGGTTTTTCCTCTAGCACCTGGAAATGAATAAAATGAAATGAAATTTATTCTGTATAGGTATAATATACAAGTTGTGAACATAATAGAAACAATTTTTTCATACATTGCAGTACAAAATGACTACAATACCAACTAACCCCAACTTCATAGAACCACGTTCCGCGCTGAGTGGGGGAGTCTTTTAGAGCCTTAGATCGAACAAAAGCAATTCCATCAAACTCCAAATTGCATATTAGTTATAGTCTATGTTCATTTATTTAAATGTAGATATGAGAGATAGACAGTAGATAATAACAGACTGTTAAATAGTAACTTAAAGCGCCTCCTATGCATATAAGACAGGGGTGCTCAAACGGTCGATCGCGATCGACTAGTCGATCGCGAGTGCTAAAAATATAGAACTATTCACAGAATTTGGTTAAATAGATAGGTCACTAGAACAAAATAAATGAATAAACTACTAACATTTATTCGATCCGCAATTAGACCAGAATAACACCTTCATCACTTTCTTTGATCAACATAACCTTTTGCTAGTGGCAAAAGGCGGCTTTATCAGAGGAACGTGCGGTACTTGTCGAAAAAAAGCCGCGTCTTTAATTCCTGCCGATGTTTCTAGTCCAGTCAAGGAATGAGGTGTAGAGTGCGTGAGCAGGTAACTAAGCAATTCCTTCAGAAACTTGTTTAGGGGGCTTAGGTTGTTTACATACCAAAAGTCCTGACTCCTAGGTGGTGAGGTGGGTGGAGGGGGTTAAATGTACGAATTTTGGGCCCCTCAGAGTCGATCTATCGAAGTCTAACAATATTGATGTAGATCGCCAACAGTTCAAGTCTGAGCACCCCTGATATAAGACATTTGATTAAGACACATAAATATAGACTTGAAAATAAATTTTCCGATTCCAGGTACTTTTATTAGGAAGGTAAATACAAATTTTTATATTCCAACCGACTAACGGTCGTGGGAACCTTCAAGTTTTGTGGCAAGTGCTTCAGTAGGAATGGGAAAGTAAAATATATGTGACGCACTGTACATTTCAACCTTGAGACAGGAACGGGGACCACTAATTGGGTAGATCGGGGATCTCCAACCTAAGGCCCGCGTGCCACATCCGGCGCGAACAGACTTTCAGCCCTGAAATATTGCTGGCTCGCTTATCCCCAAAAATTTACAATGCGGCCCTAGAGTAAAAAAGGTTGGAGCCCTCTGGGGTAGATTATCAAAATTCATACGGGGCCGTGACTTGCTCGTAATCTAACGCACGAGGGTGCTTATGAAAGTACATGAGTGCGGATTTGATTTATAGCTGGGGTAATGGAAAATTCAGGAACTTTTGAAGAGAGGTTTTCAGAAGAAAAGCGTCGGCTTTTAGAAGCCACGACTTTCATGAATGCTTTTTGGGCAATTTTCAGAGTTTGATGACAGATTGAGATGCACCACCCCAAACCAAAATTCCAAAGCTCAAAACACTCTGAACCAAAGTTTCCTACAACATAAACGTGAAGTTCACCACATTCCTAAGCTTGTAAAATACATGGACTTTCCTTGCAAATCGTGAGATTTGTGTGTCCCATAGCAAATCCTCGTCTATCATCACCCCCAAGCATCTGACACAAGAGACTCTCTCAACTTCGGGGCAAGAACAATCTGCTTTAACCTGGTAACTACAACTGTGGAGTGTGCCTTACTCGGGGATTTAGAAAAAAAAGTATTTCGTCTTCGCAATGTTCAAGCTAAGCATGTTTGCTGAAGACCAACCATAGAGTGCTTTCAGATCTCGATTTGCAGATGAAAATACCTCCTCCCTTGTACCACCCTTGCACAGAAGTGCTGTGATAATATGTGATATAATAATACCCATTAAACTATCGATTAAATTACCTTCGCTGTCCAATTGATGGCGTCGTGGATGCGATCGAATACGACGTAACCATTGTGTTCGACAAGATCCTTCAACGTATTCAAGGTGCAGACTAGCTCTTCGAACTCGCTGGAAAATAGGCAAATGGATATTTGTAAACGGTATGGTCAACGAGGATGTAGCACAATTAAATGAATAATACATTAGTGCAGAAAGTTCCTTTCTTTCTTCATTAAAATAATTCAATGCTTCTACACGGAAATTTTTTTAAATATTTTTTTTTAAAAATAAAGCATGATTTTTTCATTTTTTTCATTAAAATAATTCAATGCTTCTACGCGGAAATTTGTTTTTGTCACCTCCGTGCATCAGGTGAAACACTTTGAGTTCAGTCACTAGCTAAACTGCATTCGCATAGAGTATAATCAACTCACTTCTGGGAGATAACTTCACCAGCGACTTTCTCTTGCTCATGGTACGCGTCGAGCACGAGAACGAGATTCCGCTTAGTGCCAGTGTAGTACGCAGCTTCGATGAAACTGACAACATTGCGCGTCCGGCGATCGAAAACGAACAACAATACGCTCGCCTTCTCTTTCGCATTATGCTCCACCTCTACCAGATCCGGGCTCCATTCAGAAACTTGCTGCAAATGTGGCAAATTAAAAAGTCAAAATCCACGCAATGAAAGGACTTTTGGAGTTACAAGACACGCAACAATGAACTGATGAAATCTTCAGGAGTGTTGAGAAAATCCACATTTTTTCGCGGTTGTTTTGTCGCATTGATCATTCTTCGCTGTTGAAATTGAGGGGGAGAAAAACATGGCGACTTGTTTTCCTGTTTTTTAGTAGCCCACTGAGCACTTTCGCCCCTTCAGGCATCATTTCTCCTCCTCAATCTCAACAGCAAATCCGCATTTGTACTGGTGACCAAGATAAGCGCTGAATGGTATAATTATTTACTAACCGGGTTGAAATAGGTGATGCCACGAGATTCCAAGAACGGGATGGCAACATCGTGGCGCCAAGTTGTAGGGTTGCACGAGCCGCCGAGGAATACGTCATGTTTGACGTAAAATTCTGAAAGCGAACAGAATGATAAATTTTGTTCAGTTATCGCATGGAAATCATCTAGTGTGATGAGGGGAACATTGATATCCGCTCTTTCAATGGTCTGTAGAGGACTTTTGGCTTTTTGACGTCATCAGTGCTTTGTATAACCACCATGGTACTTTTCACCTGATCTAAACCATGAAAAATGAACCATAATATGCAAGGAAACATCGCAATTAAACCCTCAAACTTGATGGACTGAGAATCAAGCCATCAGCTGCCTAATTAATTTTCCCCATCTGTAATTTCCTTCAATGTACAGTGAATTTTCATATTGCCCTGGTACGTATTATACCGAAAGATTTCCATGAAGAAGAAATTTAAAAAAAAAAAAAAAAATGAAGGAGGAATAGTTGAGTGAAGGGAAGCACAGTTGAAAAGAAAAGTACACAAAGAGGGAAACTGCTGACGCCACAAGCAGTACTACCATTTTTACCCGATTCCAGTTTGCGAATAGAGAAAAATATCAAGATCGGCAGCACTGAGTGGGAATCAAGGAGTGACCCTGTTTTCCTAAATTTCAGTTCAAATAAAGTGGACTCTGCGGAAGAGTTTCTAAAACATTCCTTCAATTACTGCAAATATTGTAGATTTTTACAGGTTTTCCTTTGGTGAGTAGATACTTTGAAGATTCCATATAAATTGGAAAATTCCTCTGGCAACACTGGGACAGATGGTAGTACTGCTGGCAGTTTCCCTCCGTATTTCAACATTTCATTAAAAATCCCTCCATGGAATTCCAATTTTAAAGTTTACAGTGGAAAAACAATAGTTTCGATCAGGCAACACTGAAATATCCACAGCACTAGGAAACCATAGAGCCAAGTAGGGTTCCTCTTCTGGATCAACGGGATTTTTTCTGATAGGGAAATATTTACAGGGAAGAAATAACTAGGAGATTTTATTTTTACAACTGCAATTTGGGGGATTTTTTCAAAGGTATTTCAGTTTTGTTAGAAATCAACTGGTCCACCAGTCAACTATAGCTCGCTTTAGGGCGATTTCCAGAAACGTACTTGGCAACACTGTAGAAAACTAATGACGTAAGTGGCTCCCTTAGATTCGAGCCATTTTTCTAACTCGACCACCTCTCAAAAATCCCTGATTTTTACAGTCGCTACAACTAAAGGCTTTTGGGCCATCATCAGGCTGGTTATCCGTGAGGGCATAAACTTTTTTTTAATGAAAAAGTATGATGCAAAATTTCCATTGGAGCGAACGGTATTTCCGACTACTATGTGAATAATTAATATAACAGAATCGCTGGCATCGAAAGAGCGGTTTACGACAGTTGGAGCAGTTACGACGTCGTAAAACTTCCTGTAAAACTATTCTATAACCAACTACCTGTTCACTAGGTTGAATAAATTTGCAACGACATGTAAACAGAGCATTCTAACGGCTCGCGCTCTCCTACGCTAAGTCAGATTAGAATGAAGAGTTCAATTTCAATACATTGTATAACGCCACATTGTTTAAAATGATCCATTATTTTACAGAGCTAGGAAAGTGCGATTCTTGCATAGAGTAGCCATCCGTGCCGATAAATAGGAACACTTCGAAGCGTCCCTGGAATTTTTTGAGCGTCCCGATAGCGTCCTCATGAAAAAGTGATGTGAAATTGGAGGAAGAAATTTACGAAGAATTGGAAGTTTTGGGCTCGTAAGTCCAATTTGGGAAGAAGGTGAATTTGAAAAAAGTCTTAAATACTAAGTATTTTATACTTTTACAATAAATAGTCAGAAATATTTCTCAACAAGCCTGTGGTCAAAAGTAACAAATTAATCACTCCTTATTGAAATTCTATTTTAAAAATTTTTCTCCTGAAATTGCCAAATTTTTGCTAACACACATGTTCCAAATTTAGGAAGTTCGAACATATGTTCGAACATATGTGTGTGTGTGTGTGTTTGAACATATGTTCTTCCTGTATTTGATTTTTTTTCAGGCCACAAGAATCAATAAAATAAATTTGAACGCTCAAGGTTTCAATATTCGTTATAGCGAGTAATTGACGCTAAATGTTGATCGTCACACTCTGCACTTTTCCATGATTCGTTATTTTGTTATTTTTCTATTTTCGCAGTAGAAAAATGGTCCAATTATCACATGATCTGTCATGAATCAATTTACTAGCTAGATAGCTCTCGACAAAAATATGACTCCATTTTTCGAATAGAATATCACCGCGTGAATAATGTGTCTCCTATCAATTACTCGGAGTCTTTGGATTGAGATAAGTAGTAGATAGTAATAATTCAAAATATTATAGGGAAAAAGTATCAACTTTACGATGATCTTATACTAATTTTTCAATGCGGTAAATCAATCGAAAATCGATTATTTGAAATCTAATATCCAACGATTGTCCCGACAAACCAAGAGAAGATAGATTCAATATTAAACAAGGGTAATAAAGAAAACAAAAGAAAAAAACGAAGTCACGCCAAAAAAAAACTAACAAAAAATAAAATAAAATAAGAAGAAAAAATACAATAAACAACAAAAGACAATAAAAAAAAAAAAAAAAAAAAAAAAAAAAAACAAGAAATTAAGTCATTACAACTTACTGGACGTTTTCCGAGGTCTTCGGTGTTTATCGTCTCCATTTTTTCCCGACGGCCGAGAGGTTCTGCAAGAAAGGAATAAGACCAGTATTTAAATACACTGAAGCAATAAATTTGATCATTATTAATCAATCAGTTTGATTATTTATTTTATTCCTCCAAGCGCTTTCGACGGTAGCCTCTTCGGGGATATTATGATACATGCAGTATGGCACCTGGCTAAGTTGCCAGCTGGAGGAGGGGGTAATTTCGCCATAGGAGGGGGGCGTATAGTTATGGAAATTTATGTTCATTTTTTGGCATAGGTACAATGTGCTCTCCACTAGAAGGTTCATCAGTTAGGGTTTTTGAAAAAATATCAACTTTTTGAAAACATAGATTTTTCTGAAATAAAAAAATATCGATTTTCTGGTCAATTTTAAGGTTTTCAAGCATCGGTACTTATTTTCGGAAATTTCAGAATCGAATACCTATAATAAATACTATAAATATAATATAAATACATACTATAAAGAAATCGGTACTTTTTCCTAGTTTTTCTAACTTAAAATTGTTTTGGGCCTTGCAAAAATCATTAATAGTTTGAATTGGAAATACTAAAAAATATCAATACTCTTTTCAATATGTCCAATACATAAACAACAATTTATATCCAGGAGAAACCGAAAAAGTTTCTCTTAACTCGTGGATTTTTTTTTATTCGGGCAAATAGCGCAATGGCAGCTCATGAATCTCTTTTAAAAGTCTTTCAAGGAACAGGATTATTGTAATGCCCATGACAATAAAAACCAAAAACCACGACGATGTTATTTTCAATTTCAAGTTAACATTGAAAGTTTCTCAGGAATCTGTTCAGCAGAAGTTGGCTTCGGTAAGTGAGCGAGCCGTGGACCGAGGTGTAGAGAAGATTCTACGGAAATGAGAAGAAATAGAGAAGATTCTACGGAATAATAGGCAAAGCTTGCGTAGCCGGCTTGATTTGGCATTCACTGAAGGGCTATTTAAGATTGACATTTCCTCCGTCGGACGAGTACTCGTTTTCACGCGATTATTTCGATTTTCACCAGTTTTCCTACAGGGCTTTCTCGATTTCGAAGTGAGTTTTTGTATTTCTAAGGGCCTAACCATCAATCGGATTAAAAAAAAAAAAAAAATCATTCACACCCTTTCAGAGACGTTTGTGAGCAGTAAAACTGCGAAGATTCAGTTTATGGGTGTCTAGTAGGATGTGCATCTCCACTGAAGTGTCAACGGGAGAGAGATAAAATCGTCTGATTTATTCGACGTATGTCGTTTCGCTCTAAGTCGGCCTCATCAGCTAAATCTTCCGTCCACGGATTTTCAACATCCCCTCATCATCCTCTCCAACATTTTCGTCTGCTTCCAGCCTGGTATAATGATGGAGAAGTACTAAAATTAAAATACGGGAGCGAATGATAAGCTGATAAAGCCGACTCACAGCAAGATTTTGTAGAAAATCGAGTAAAAACTAAAAAAAATAAAAAATAAGCTGCAAGTGATAGTATACCTAGTGGTTTATAATTCTTTCGCTTCAATAATGATTCAATAAGACTATTTTGCGATAATAATTTATTATTCCGAACATTTGTGAATCTATTATTCTGAAAACTCCGTAGCAAATATTGTAGTTTCAATCACTTTCATTTTTCTTAATTACCAAATTAAAAGCTACATTTTTCGCCTAACGGAACAGCTGAAGTGTTTGACGAGCATTCCAAAGAGTAAACAACAATTTTTATAGCTCTAAGAATTCTCGAATTAGACCCTCATGCCAAATTTCTGAAAGTTTCACAAATTCAACACAAAAGCTGCGATAACTCGAGAACCAATAAAGATATCGACCCCTTGATGGTCTCATTTGATTCAGCGTCCAATAAAAATCTATTTTTTTTTTTTAAATGACTCTATAAAACATTTTTTTCTGAAAAAAAAAGTTGGAAAATACGAATTTTATCTACCTCAAAACTCTCCAAAATTGAGGTAGCGATTCGGGTCCAATTGGGCGAATTGATCCATTGTTTAATGTTAAGGCAAGATTATTGTTTGGTGAAAATTTCAAGAATTTAAGCTATTATACTTTCGTCAGAAAAGTGTTGACGCCGTACGGCGGACAGACAGAATTTTTTAAATTGGATATTTGGATCCTACACGCCTTGAAACGTAGAATATCAAATTTTAAGGGGTTTTATTTTTTTTATTTTTTTGTTTGGCGATTACAATGGTTTATTATTGAATAATAAAAACTGATAGTTGTCGTCAAATTTCGACCGTTTTGACGTCAAATTCGGATTCAGCGTTAAATTTCCTATAAGAATCGCCTTGAAAACGAACATTTAATTTTTCAATCATACCGATGCCAGCGGAGCTCGGAAATTCGGCCGGTGAGAAACTCGATTTACGGAAAATAATTTCTCTGGCTCTGTTTAAATTTTTTTCACCAAATTTTTTGCTATGTACGTGTGTAAGAAGTTCAAATGAAGACTCCTGCATAATAAAACATTCGATTCACATTAATTTTGACACCGAAAATCACGGTTAAAGTCCAATTTTCGAGCTTTCAAAAACTGATTTTTTACAACCACTTGCAGATTTTTCCAAGAAATAAAAAAAATCCCAAGAATACATCTTGGTAAGACACAACTTTCCTGAAAATTTCAGATTTTTATCTGTATTGAGAGAGGAGTAAAAAATCGTTAACTGATCGGTTGAAAAAAATCGCAGGGGTACCCCTTGGATTTTTCGCGAAAACTTTTTTGAAATAGATTTCGCTCAAATTCAGCATAATGATAGTTGATGATGTGTATATCAATAATATATGATTCATTCTTTGTTTTTTTCGCACTAAATAGATGAAAAGAACGTTTAAAGTTGAAAAATGTGATTTTTTCGTGTATAGTCCACTATTATTGCTGAATAACGCAAAAACGGTTGAAAAATGTATAGGTACATTACATTAGGAAAATTTGGACAGTTAAATTATCTATCTTTTGGTATATTCAAACATCTAAATTGACGACTTTTTGTTTGAGTTATCCACTGTGCAAGTTACAAATCTTGGAAAACTTAAAACTTGAAACGTCTAATTCTGCTACAACTTTGCTCCAGTTGAAAAACCCAATACTTTATGATACTAAGTATTATTATACAATGCCCACCACCTACATACCAAATTATATCAACTACTAATAATAATAACTATAGATTCCAACTCTCCATACACAAATAATTAACTACTATACCTATACTTATACTATATATAGTAGTGAAAAGGACACTACCCCCGACAAATTTATGTAAGGCCCTTATAAAAAATAACTGATGAATGGGTTAATGAGAGGTTTTTTCAGAGCCACGAATTACTGCCCTTCAGACACCTTTTAATCGCAGAGCATTATTTCCTTATAATTCGAATGCCTTAGCTAGGCAATTTGTTCTTCATGAAAAATCTTGTTCGTTGAGCGTAATAAAATATATTCAGTACACAGCTCAAGTTCACTTAAGCAAGACTTGACTCTGCTCTTCAGCTTCCTTCATTCCTCAGCTACTTATTATTAAAATATGGGCAAGCGAAGAAATACAGTCTGAATTGTTAGGGAACAATTACCGTTGCGATACGTATCATAATGATAAGTCGACAAAATAGTGTATTTTTTTTGTTTGTGTATTGAGTATATTTTTTAAGCTTTCACATGGAGAGCTTGAACTGCTGCGGACAAGCCAACCTGAGAAAGTCTCGCAAACGCAGTATTTTTTTCTTATTTTTTATTTATTTTATTTTTATTTTTTTCATTAGCTTGAGGACATTGGATTTTAACGTTAAGATTACTCGGAGGATCCTCTTCTGTTAGAAGTGATTTCTTTCTGACAAATAAATGACAATTAATCGACACCAGTCAAGAGAATCGGAGCAAATTTGTAAGGCAAACGGCCCAAATATGTTCGAAAATGTAATTTCTTCTCGACTTACACTCGGTCGTGGGGTTTCTTGACCGGTGATGCGTAGTGGTTGAAATGTGGCCCCGTCGGTTTGCCATCTTTAGCGTACTGAAGCATATCTCCAGCTGAAACAGGGAAAATTTCACAAATCTAAAGGAAGGATCTAATGAAAGGAAAAGTACATTTCAATTCAAGTGTTTTGAACGCGGGATACAACTTCAAAATTTATCTTATCTTCCTAATCGTCCCCTAATTTCAATAAAATACCCAAAACAATCCAATGGACTCTAATTTTTCTTCAGTTAAAAACTAGTTAGTATTCCTTGGTATTATCCCACTAGAGAAAGTTTTTGCACAGGTTATTTTATTAGGTTTTCAAATCAACTTGATAGTTTAGTTACTTGATAGTTTAGTTACTTGATGGAATTTTATTAGAATTATTTTCGGCACGATGATGGCCTTTCGCGAATCGCTAATGTGATCATTTTTTTCGAGAAATCGAGGAGAGCAAAAAATCGTTTCATAATTTCAAAATAATTTTTCAACGGATTAACGAACGGAAAAAATTGTTTCAACATTTCAAAAAGATTTTTTCAAAGAATAAAAGAGAGTAAAAAAGTTACAAAATTTCAAATAGTTTTTTTTTTAGGAATCAAAGAGAGTAAAAAAACTGTTTACGTCAGTTCATAATGATTTATTTTTCTTAACGACAAAATTGGAATTACGTATCTTTATTCATATAATAAAGGCGAGCGAAATATTCAAACGAGGATAGGACAAATTTTAGAACTACAATGATTCCTGAGTCACTTTTCGCCAGAATTTAAATAATAATTGGAAATTTACCAAAATATCAAAAAAGACAACGATAAAACGTTTCAAACGGCCTCAACATTGAACGATTATAATTGAAAGTACGTAATGAGATAATGAGTAAAATGGTTTGAAAATTCAGGCAGCTGGTTTTTTTTTTTTTTTTTTTTTTTTTTTTTTTTTTTTTTTTTTTGAGGTATTGTCAATACTCAAAACCGCTTTCTGAACACGTTTCTGTGTATCTGTGATAAAAAATGACAAAAACCGTCATAAATCCGTGAAAAATGAATTAAACTCGATGAAATTTTTAGAGAATGTTCTCATAATAGTAACTGTGCAAAATAAGCCTTTCCGGATTTTGGATAACGCTCAGTACTTCCGAGATATAACCGTAGAAAAATTTCAATTTTTTTTTTTGGCCAAAAAGTCGATATTTTTTTACGTTCGAGGTCTTAAAATGTCCGTTATAACGAGCAGATTATGCTCGATTTTTCGTATATTGGGTCACATACCGTATTATGAGCCATTTTCACGATTTCACTAGTGCGTATTTTGTATTTTGATTTTTACAGGCCGCAAAAATCAATATATTTGAACGGTCAACGTCTTGAAATGTTTGGGACGGCGATTGAATGAAGTCTGATTTTTATCACGTGGCTCACATACAGTACTACCGCGTAATATTGACTTATTTTGATTTCTTCAGTCTGCAAAAATGATTATATTTAAACGATGGGGACTAGAATTGTTTCTTCATGTCAGCTGAATGTCGTTTGATTTTTATCATTGGTCACACACACCAATTGCTGCGTTTTTAATTGATTAATTTCCATTTGTGTTCTTTCTTGTCGAGCTATTGGCAATAGAAGGTTAAATTCATTGGCGATTGTCCGTGACAGTTAATCCTCGAAAAGGCCTTTACCGTGTTAAATTTCGTCACTCGAAATTATCATTTTACAAATCTTGGCTTGTATCGTAATGTTAGGCTCGCATACTGCACTTTCGCATTATTACTAGACGTGCGTTTTTTTCCATTTTGGGGTTTTCCTAGCTAGTTTTAAATACATTTAATTAAATAAATAAAATTAATAAATAACAAATTAAATAAATAAAATTAATAAATAACAAATTAAATAAATAAAATTAATAAATAACAAATTAAATAAATAACAAATTAAATAAATAAAATTAATAAATAACAAATTAAATAAATAACAAGTTAAATAAATAAAATGAATAAATAACAAATTAAATAAATAAAATTAATAAATAACAAATTAAATAAATAAAATTAATAAATAACAAATTAAACAAATAAAATTAATAAATAACAAATTAAATAAATAAAATTAATAAATAACAAATTAAATAAATAAAATTAATAAATAACAAATTAAATAAATAAAATTAATAAATAACAAATTAAATAAATAAAATTAATAAATAACAAATTAAATAAATAAAATTAATAAAAAACAAATTAAATAAATAAAATTAATAAATGTTAAATAACAGTAATAACGTTGCGCCCTTAGCTCGAGCTTCTTGATTTTATAATCGGTTATTCCTGTAACTAATTCTAACATGGAAGTAATGAATAATCTATGCACACCAGTGGTTTCTCCTTAGTAAAATATAAGATTTAGTCAGATTTACCATCGCATTAGCATTCAGAGGATGCCTACGTGAATTCTAGATGTTTCATTCGGTTACAATATAATTAACCAGACTAGAGGTCAACTATCATGTTTGTTCTATCATGTTTGTCGTAGAGGTATCTTTGTTTGAGCTGCGGCAGTCATCAACAATGATTTTCCCCTTGAATTTCGTTACGAAACAGCCACTTTCAACATTTGCTCGCGCTAAATCATGATTTAAAATTCTCCAACACGATTACCTACATCATATTTTGCAAGGAAAAATTATTGGGGTAGTAATAATTAAAATTACGACGGGATAAAAGGTAGGTCAATTTTGGAAAATTATGACAATTCAATTTCTCCGGCAGAGTTAGTAGAAATCAATTTCAATAGTCGTTCGACGCGGAAATAAGCGATTTCACCTTGGGCGAGCTCTCGAAGCTGATTTCCTGTTCGCGCTCGAACAGGCACTTGTCCTTTTTCGAAATGCCGGTTCCAACCGTCCATTGTTTTATTTACCTAAGGGACTTCCTTGTTAATAAAGTTGGATGATATTTCCATTTTATCGGTTAAAAAAAAACCAGGTATAATTTATTTTATTGATAATACCAAGGATCTTCATTTTTCAGACGGAGAGAAGATCCATTTCGCTTACTGTTATTTTATTAATATATTTCTTCTTATATAGACTTCAAAATCGAACGATCTCGAGCCATTTTGTGAACTGGATGCAAATCAGATTGATTCTCGGATTGTCAGCGAAGTTGTTTACTACTCGTCGCACGGTTGGGTAACGCGGAAGATCTAGATTTCAAGGATGCTCGATAAGATCTACCTCGGAAGCTAAAATTAACTCATAAATAAGGTTAAGCTAATTAGATAACAGTTTTAGCGTTTAATTGTTGACAACACGGGGAGATATAGGATCAGCTGTGTTTGTTGCAAGTTGAACGTCAACGAAAATCATTTTTAGAGAAAATAAATATGCAACATTGAATATACGAATTTAAGTCGTTGCCTTATAATGATATATATTAAAAGGTATGGATACCTGTTTTTAGGTTAATTATTAAATAATATAAAAAGCAAATAGAAAAAAATGAAAAAATGTAAAAATAATATAATCAAAAATTTTCTAACCCCCTCAAACTCTGATGTTTTACGTTTCAAGGCATGTAGAATCCGAATATTCGATTAAAAAATCTCTCCGTCCGCCGTCAACACTTTTCTGAAAAAAGTGTAAAAGCCACATTCTCGAGATTTTCACCAAAAATCTATCTTGGCCTGACATCAGCTCAATTCTTCAACCGAATCGCTTCCTCAATTTTAAGGGTATTTTTTGGTGGTTTTTGAAGGGGAGAAAAGTCGTGTTTTCCGTTTTTCAGAAAAACGTGTTTTTAGTATCAATTTCTATAGATTTTTGCACGCTACATCGATTGAGGCCGTAAGTCGATAGCTTTATTAGTTCTCGAGTTATCGCAGCTTTTGCGTTGAAGTTGGGAAATTTCCAGAAATTGAAATGACTTGAGAGCTCTTAGAGCTATAAAAATCGTTCCATACTTGTTGGAATGGTCATCAAACACTTTCTTCAGCTGTACCGTAAGGCGAACAATTTAGCTTTTAATTTGAAAAATAAGAAAAATAAAAATGATTAAAATTACAATAGTTGCTACAAAGTTTCCTCCTATAGTTACCAATCTGTTTTTCGGTGGCAACGTTCGCGTAGACAACGGTCTAGCTGGATTTTTGGTTTATTATTCAATAATAAACCATTGTAATCGCCCAAGAAAAAAAATTTTCTAACCCCCCTCAAAATTTGATGTTTTACGTTTCAAGGCATGTAGAATCCGAATATCCAATAAAAAAAATTCTGTCCGTCCGCCGTCCGCCGTTAGCAGTTTTCCGGCCAAACTGTAAGAGCTAAAAATTTGAAATTTTCACCAAAAATCAATCTCGGTCCTACGACGGCCCAATTGTTGAACCAACTTGCTAGCTCAATTTTAAGGGTATTTTTGGGGGTTTTTGAGGGGGAGAAAATTCATATTTTCCAAGGTTTATCAGAAAAATGTGTACTTGGTATCAAATTATATAGATTTTTGGACGCTGAATCGAACGAGACCATCGCCGGGTCGATAGCTTTATTGGTTCTCGAGTTATCGCAGCTTTTGTGCCGAATTTGGGAGATTTTTAGAAATTTGACATGAGGGTATAACTCGAGAGTTCTTGGAGCAATAAAAATCGTTCTATACTCATTGGAATGGTCGTCAAACACTCTCTCCAGCTGTATCGTTAGGCAATAAGTTTAGCTTTTAATTAGGAAATTAAGAAAAATAAAAATGATTAAAATTACAATAGTTGCTACGGAGTTTTCCCCTATAGTTACCATCTGTTTTTCGGTGGGAACGTTCACAAATGTTCGGAATATTTAAAACGCTGCAAATGATTGTACAGTGGTTTATTATTATTTCGCTTCAATATTGATTTAAGAAGACTATCCATTTGTCATTTTAAATATTCCGAACATTAATTTGTGAACGTTCCCACCGAAAAACAGATGGTAACTATAGGGGAAAACTCCGTAGCAACTATTGTAATTTTAATCATTTTTATTTTTCTTAATTTCCTAATTAAAAGCTAAACTTATTGCCTAACGATACAGCTGGAGAGAGTGTTTAACGACATTTCCAATGAGTATAGAACGATTTTTATAGCTCCAAGAACTCTCGAGTTATACCCTCATGTCAAATTTCTGAAAATCTCCCAAATTCGGCACAAAAGCTGCGATAACTCGCGAACCAATAAAGCTATCGACCCGGCGATGGTCTCATTCGATTCAGCGTCCAAAAATCTATATAATTTGATACCCTGTACACATTTTTCTGAAAAACCTTGGAAAATATGAATTTTCTCCCCCTCAAAACCCCCCAAAAATACCCTTAAAATTGAGCTAGCAAGTTGGTTCAAGAATTGGGCCGTCGTAGGACCGAGGTTGATTTTTGGTGAAAATTTCAAATTTTTAGCTCTTACAGTTTGGCCGGAAAACTGCTAACGGCGTACGGCGTACGGCGTACGGCGGACGGCGTACGGCGGACGGCGTACGGCGGACGGCGTACGGCGGACGGACAGAATTTTTTTTATTGGATATTCGGATTCTACATGCCTTGAAACGTAAAACATCAAATTTTGAGGGGGGGTTATAAATTTTTTTTTCTTGGGCGATTACAATGGTTTATTATTGAATAATAAACCAAAATGACAAATGGATAGTCTTCTTAAATCAATATTGAAGCGAAATAATAATAAACCACTGTACAATCATTTGCAGCGTTTTAAAACTCTTTTCGCTTCAGCTTTCCCGATTGAGTTCTGCGTATTCCCGACATAGAAGAGTAGATACGGTTTATTAGAAACTTTTTCGTTTATTAGAGAATTATTTTTAATTTTTTTTTTTTATTAATTAATACCAAAGTACTACACTATTTGTTTCTATCATAGTCTCTAGTAATTAAACGTT
Organism: Tupiocoris notatus; assembly: GCA_037159825.1. NCBI lineage: Eukaryota > Metazoa > Arthropoda > Insecta > Hemiptera > Miridae > Tupiocoris > Tupiocoris notatus. Next base: position 797,562 of record JASJUZ010000009.1, on the reverse strand, counting down.
ATATTGCTAAGTTTTCGACTGATGGAAATCCTTATGAATGTAAAACCAGATTGAATACATTTTTTGAAACTATATGCTCAATTCTGTCATTTTTTTACACTTTTTCATCTTCGCTACATTATTTGCCTATATTATTTTTCAATATTTGCAATTAAAAAATCCTAATCAGCATAAATGAATGTCAATTCGAAAAGCTTTCAATTTTCATCCCTTTCTGGGCCCCTGTTTTGAAGAAATTTGGCTCTTGAAGCGGCTCATAGGCCGGACCAAATCCAAAGGCTCGCGCTTGACCTCTTTTTGCGATTAGTCGCGTACTAAGCCGATAGCCAAGTCTTAATTCAGGCTGACACTTGCCAAAACTATTAGCAGGGCACTTTCTCAATTCAACGCGACACAACGTAAAGATCTGACGGAAAAATTAGAATACGAATTTCCTCTAGCGGTTTGCGCGGGATGAAATGAAATCCGAGGGACATTGAATAAACAATGATAATTTCGAGTGGCGAAATTTAACAAGGGAAAAACCTTTTTGAGAATTAATTGGGATTTTTTGAGGGTTAATTGGGTTTTTGGATTAATTGGGTTTTTGGATTAATGGGAATTATTTGGGATTGGGGAGAATTTATTGGGCTTTTTGAGAATTAATTGGGAATTGGGATGGATTAATTGGGATTGTTATTTGGGATGGGGGATTTGGGATGGGATGGCGAATTAATTGGTTGGCTTTTTTGGGGAGGATTAATTGGGATGGGATTGATTGGAGAATTAATTGGGCTTCTATTGCCTATAGCTCGACAAGAGAGGACACAAATGAAAAATAAGAACCGAAAAACTAGAATACGAAAACGGCGTAAAAAGAAAGAAAAAAACTGGTATCTACGGTTTATTAGTAGTTACTAATTAGATAGCCTTGTTTATACACTTAAGGAGTTGCTTAAGTTGTACCCAAAGAACAGGCGTTCTCCAACGGACATATTTTCCACCGGACACCTAGCATTTTTTTGTGAATAAGAGAAGGAAACCCGTCAGAACATCTCTTATATTTCATTTCTTAATTTTTCACTAAATGGCAAATTTTCCAATAAAAACCCAATCAGAAAGTGAACCAAAAATTTCAAATTTTTAAGAGCTCATGCCTGTAAAAAAAGTTTTTTTTTTTTTAAATATGAGGGAGAAAACTTTTGAGAGTTGTTACAAGGTTAACTTTGCCGACTCCGCCGCGGAATAAAATGAGCCGAATATTTTTGACGTCAATTCTAACTCCACTGTAGAACAAAAGGAGCTGGATAATTTTCCAATGACGATACAGCTCCAAAAATGACAGCACATATTCAGATAATCGTACAGAAAAACTGACCTGAATGATTCACCGATACTGAATACAATGGTCTAGGAAGCGCGGAAGCTCAAACCTGCTCTAGGTTGAGCATGAGCAAATTGCATATACTTAGGACATGAAATTGATTTCAATATTAACATACCTGGAGCGGGCGACGAGTAGATGTGCTTGTCGCTAAGTAACGCTGGAACATTTTCGGGCGGTATGATTCTGTCTACGCTTCGATCCCTCTGGATCCATCCTGCGAAGACCTCCCTGAGAACGAAAACTGTCCGGTTTTTGAAAACCATTTTTAACCGACTTTCAGCAAAATAATTCCACAATTATTAAATTCCACGCTCAACGCCGAAAAACGAAAAACAGGGGAACATTTTTTTTCAAGCGACTTTTTCAATAGTCTTTTTTAAAAGTCTTTTTCCACGTCTGGCCCTCGTATATATATTTTAACAGTGATAACCGGGGGCCTATAGCTGATAAAGGGAACAATGGCGACTAGAATTCTATCACTCGGTTTCTAAGTTGTTCAAACACGTCTTAGCAACGGTTATCAGACGTACGCAAACGAACGGACGCGACTGGGGACTGCGAGAATAGACCCAGGAAGGGAGCAAGCAAATCCGCATATAGAGGGGGTACGGGCTACAGCGGGGTTCAGTGAATGGGAACAATTGGTATGTGCTCAGAGAGATCCTTGTGCGTCTCACGTCGAACCTTCAAGGATCGAAATTTCGAAGTCAAATTCGACCGGGGAATGTCAACATCGGACATTTTTCAACAGCAGAACGTCGGGTAGAGAGTCTCGAGGCAAAAAAAAAGTATAGACGGGAGTAAATTTAGAGGGGAAAAAATTATAGATAGCAAGGATGATTCAATTGTTTTTCAGTAATGGTCCAAACTTTTCTCGTCAGTCTACCTTTCTATGTTCGTTCTGCACCAAAAACGACTACTACCAGCGCTACTTTACCGGCTCCCTCGACAGGTTAATGCTTTCCTGAACTCGGCGCTAGAAGCTGATAAATCTCTTCTCCAATTTTTTAAAATTAGAGCATGTGTCCTGCGGTCCACTTGATGTTACCCCTATCCACAAGTGCATTTCCCCCATCCATTGGTAGCTATCTATCTTTATATAAAACTATCTATATTTATATAAAAAATCCATTGATATAGTATCCTGGTCCCCTTTCGATTTCTTTTTTTTACTATTATTCTTCTTCTTTTTTATTTGCACTTTGCTAGGAGCTGATACGAAAACCTTTCTTTCGTAAATTGAGCGATGCTCGTAATTTAATCGTTTAAATAAAGATTACAGAAGATTACATAATGGATCACCAGGTGACATTGTCTATAAAATCTCAAGGACTCTTCTCAACGATTCCAAAACCCGGCCCTAAGGATGCGCGAAAGAGCTTAAAGAGAACAAGGAGATTGAGTCGCCAATTCAAGAAGAGGAACGATTTTATTTTCCTAGTTATCGAACTTCAATTGTTATTTGCGGGGAATACTTGCACATGCTGCTGAAAATGCCCAGATGGGCGAAAGTGCTTGAATTTAAAGGAAAACGCGGGAGAAAACGTTGCCATAGTGACCGTCGCTCGAACGATAGCTACCGTTGTCATAGCGACCGTTACTCGACCTAGCGTTGCCCTGGCGACCGTTGCTTGGGCAACTTGCCTGTGCACGTATGTAGCGAAGAGCAAAGAGGCGACATCAACATTTGCCCGAAGGGAGAGAGCAACGCGCGAAAGGAAACAGCGGAGATAAGTACCTGTTTTGGTTACTATGCACGCATGGGATTGTAAGAGACTTTACTCAAAAAACGACGCCACTTGGCTCGGAAAAAAACACCGTTAGTAGAGAATTTTAGTGCAGTTTTAGTGTTTTCTTTTTAGACTTAAACGTAGGAGTACTTAGTAAAATCATAAATCTCTAATGGTCACCACAATCCGCCATTCACAAGGAGGTAACCATAAGAAACTAATGATTTTAACAAAGTAACCAAAACTCCCTGGGTGAACAAAGATAGAAGAGCATAAATTAAGCAAAAATCCCAGAGTGAAGTTTTTTTAAATCGCGCAGTGCGCTAAAACTCTCCAATTTCGACCCCAAAACGCGTAAACAATCTCATGCACCACTAAGAAAAAACTCATCCTAAAAAACCTTGGAAAAATTCTAGAAGTTTTTTTTTAAATTCTAGAAAAAATGGATGTAAGAACCCGAATTCCAGGAAAAAAAAAAACATACCCATACATTTATTTATACAGGTGAACATGATAAGGTGCGCGGTCCTTAAACCACTTATTCAAATAATATGCAACAAAAAAGTTCCTAAACAGTTTTTTTTCAAACCCCCCAACTTATCCCAGTTTTTTTCACTTTTAAGATGTTTCGTATTATTTTCATTAATTCATTAACACTGTCATAACTTCATCCTCCTTCAAAAAAAAAAAAAAAAAAAAAAAAAAAAAAAAAAAAAAAAAAAAAAAAAAAAAAAAAAAAAAAATCAAATCTGAGAATATTGTTGAAAAGAGTGTCAATTTGCTATTTTTTTGGTGACAAACCGATATGTTTAGGTCACGCTAATTTGACGCAAAATCAGACTAAAAAGCAAGCTTTCTGAAACCTTAAAAAAAGTTTCAAAACGTTTGATTATGCCTGTGCAATAGAACGACTGAGCACACGACTGTAGCCTAAAAAGTGCGCCAGACGGTCAGCTTTCAAATGGTACCAATATTTAAAAAAAATTTACTATTGAAATAGACGGTGGAAACGTCGTATGAATGAAAAAAAAAAAGATTTTAAAAAAACGCTGCAAGTGATTGCACAGTGGTGTATTATTCCTTCGCATAGATAATGATTTAAGAAGACTATCCATTGGTGGTAATAATTATTCCGAACATTTGTGAACGTTCCCACGGAAAAAAGATTGGTAAAGGAGAAAACTCCGTAGCAACTATTGTAATTTTAATAATTTTTATTTTTTCTAAATTTCCAAATTAAAAGTTAAATTTTTCGCCTAACCGTACAGCTGAAGAAAGTATGGAACGATTTTTATAGCTCTAAGAGCTCTCAAGTCATTTCAATTTCTGGAAATATCCCAACTTTAACTCAAAAGCTGCGATAACTCGAGAACTAATAAATCTATCGACCCCGCGATGGTCTCATTCGATTCAGTGTCCAAAAATCTAAAGAAATTAATACCAAATACACCTTTTTTTCTGAAAAGCGTTGGAAATATGAAATTTCTTCACCTCAAAAATACCCTTAAAATTGAGGTAGCGATTTGGTTAAAGAATTGAGCCATTGTCGGGCAAAGATTGATTTTTGGTAAAATTTAGTTCTTATAAATTTGTCAGAATAGTGTTGACGGCGGACGGACAGAATTTTTCAAATTGGATATTCGGAGTCTACATGCCTTGAAACGTAAAACATCAAATTTTGAGGGGGGTTATTAAATTTTTTTTTTTTTTTTTGGGCGATAACAATGGTTTGTTATTTAATAATAAACCAAACATAATACGAGTTTCGGGCGGAAAATTGACGTTTTGAGACACTTATGACTCTACAAAGTAACCAGAAATTCTCACGTCCACGTTAGAAAAAACGTTCAAAGAGCCGAAACTCTAATTCTAAATCATTAGCACGTGTACTATTTATTCTGAATTTAGACGGTCGAATATTTTAAACTGCATTTTGCCCACAGAGGAAGACCGACTTCCTGTTAACCTTGTTTGTTCCGCGTTCAGAATTCAGCGCACAGCGGGCCAAATATTCGAACAACACTGTCTTCACAGTCGACCGAATGTATTTTTTTCTCAACCCCTATCCCAGACCTGACCCGGTATCTATTAGTAGCCATGTTCTCCCTGTGCGGCCTTAATGTTCTCTTTCCATCTTTCATCTGTTGCCCTCCTCGCTGTCAGCTCCGTATCCCCATTTAAACATCCTTGCTTATATCAGTAAATCTCCGCAAACGCGATAATGTACCGACCTTAACACGCTTTTAGACCGAAGAGCGATTAATGAATTTATTCCGATAGTGAAATCAAACGACGGCGAATTATGCGTCGCTGGGTTACATACTGTAGTGAAGATGGAGTTCTATGAAAAATGTTGCATGGAGTCATACAAAATTACGTTGATAGTTACAAAAAGTATATTCAGTCTTGTTCTAGCGTTCAAACGAATTGCCTTTATTTTCAACAAAGTCAGAATCCTAACAATACTTTCCCCTGAAAACGCACGTGAGTTTAATAGGTAAACCGAAAATAAATCAAATTTCAGTCGTGAAAATCTGGACGCAAGAACTTCGATGACTTAGGAATAGGAGCCAGTAAATATAAAAAGGTCCTTGAAATTTACTTTTTACAAAGAAAACGTCCACTGCTACAGAAAATCTCATTAGACTCAAAACACCCTTGAAAAATAAAACAGAAAAAATTAAACGCTTATATAATGGAAGCGCTAGCTGTACTCTTCAATATACCAACGACGAATCGAATGGCGTCAATCATGATTCACAATTATCAGAAACAATTTTCAGGGGTTTCAATTTCATATCACAATAACAATACAATATCGACAGCAGTCGGAATAATTGGAAAATAAAACGATCCTCAAGGATCTTATCTGGCAATTGAAAAACTCAATTTCGTCTGTCACGTGTTCCTCGAGTCATAGAAAGTGACCGAACATTTTTCCAACCAATGCTCAAAGAGGAATTTTATAATTGTTGAATGTCAACGTTTGTTCATTATATCAGTAGGAAAAGCAAATTGGGTAGCCACACCTCGACAGCTGGACATAGGGAACTGGTTAGTCACAATGGTAAACCATAACGTGCTTTAGGTTTAGCAAAACAATCATCAGTTCAACGTAAACAAAGTTATTAGAGCTGAGAAATTTTTTAGCATTTCTGTCATGGATTTTCCCTCGATTAGAGAAATTCTCGACAGGGTATACTTCACTAGGAGAAACTAAGTAAGCGTAAACATCGATTAATTACGTTCATTTAATGTTCCACAACTCTCGCGAATTAATTTCTTGTGAACACACTTTCCTCAATGAGACAAATCAGAGAAAAGAGTTTATAAAACTTTATTCAGAGTCATAAAACTAGGTACCTTCCTATACAAAAAAAGGATATTACAACAAAAATATGAATTAATAAAATAAGAAATGCAACAAAAAATAGAAAAAAGTAAATAAAATAAATAGAAAACATTGAATACACAAATTAAGTTAATAAAGAATACTTAAATATTGATTAGTGGCTTTGTACCAACACATATTTCAATCATAACACTAATCAATCGTATCAATATTTAATAGTATGTTTTCAACGATCTTTTCGTCATTTTTTTTTATCGAACAATTTTGGAGTAATTAGTTGGGTGTAAAAAAATATTATTCTTCAGCTCATTCCCTCAACAAAATGACTAATATTGATGGAAATACTTTTTTGTAAAGAGTGTTGTAAAGTTTGTAAAATTATCGGTGAAAAAGTAATGAAAATGATTTTAATAATTTGTGACAAAGTTTAGAAAATTACTACGCCCTTCAACAGCCGAAATTCCAATAACAAATACGTGCTTGTGAATTTTCAATTGGAAAAAAATATCATTACTATAATAATAATAAAGTATGGTAATGGTTAATTATTATAATAATTATTAACTATCACAAAAAGTAATTATGACAGTAAATCATAACTATTATAATAATTAATACGATTAATAGTTAGTTATGATTATAATTCATACTTATTATTATAATAACGTAATTAATGATCATGATCATGTTTGATTTAAATTAATTATTAGCTAATATGATAATAATAATAAATTATATTAATAACTAATAATTATTCGTAATAATTGTTAACTATTATAATAAAAATTAATTATAATAAATTATTAAAACTTATTATAATAACTATAATTTTTAATTTTTAAAAATGCGGTAAAAAGCCAAGCTATGTTGTAAATGGAATTTAATTTCGTTAGTTGTTTTGAACAAGAATAAAACGCGGCTGCGATTCCATTCGGTATTTCAAAAGATGACGGTTCGATAATCCCCCAAAAAGTATCACCTATCTGAGATGACGTAGATTGCAAGCGGTTAGAAAACATTACGCATTTATATAGTGATTAGATAAAATACGTGTAAAATCGTTCATCGTCTCGACCATGATTTCGGGAAAAACAAGAACGTCATATCGAAATAGTGCGATTTGCGGATCCGGTTAACCTGGAAAATCCGATTGGCACAAACTGCGTAAACGGTAGCAATCGATAAACAATGTTGTTCAGAAGGCTTAAAGTGAAAGTTTGAAGAGCATATAATCTCAGGCTATATTTTATTTATAACCAGGTTTTTAATATTAATAATAATTGATTTTTGCTTTTGTGAAAAATATTTTTCTACGTACAAAAAAAAATTCCGAAATTCGAAAAGTTTTTCAGCAGTGTGCATACCGGACAAGATTCTCACGCGTCATTTCTCATTACATAATCGAATTCGATGGCCAATCTCGTATTTTCGTATTATCTCGTACAGACGGTATTGAAATGTCTGAACGCTATCAAAATAATTTCAGTTCTTCGTTCATATGACAATTTCACTTCCGTCTGGTTAAAAAAAAATATATTTCAAAAATATATTCGCAGCCGATAATAAATTTTATTGGAGAAATATCAGTAAGATTTTAAAGAGAAATAATTGGGCGTTTTCTTTTTCTCAATTTCAGTTCGGCTCTTTACCTTTCACAATTCATCATTCAAATTATCAATAGCTTCATTACACCATTATCTCCATTTTACTATAAAAAATCCATCTGCACCTTTTGTGGTTTTTCTAATTAATTGAAGACTGTATTAATTTTAAAAAAATCCTAGTATTTTTCACATTTAATATTCCACTTCTAGCTGAGCGATTTTTTTCTAACAAGTCGATAAATACCACTAATTGCAGCGAAGATTTTCGACAAATTGAAGGTTGAACTGCAAATGTAGAGCAACGAGAGGCGACGAGGCCATGAAATTAATGGAGATAATTTCAAGAGTGATTTGAAATAGATACGGAAAAGGCAAACAATTGGCGAAGCGTTCGAAATTAAATATCAATGAAAAAGGGGTTTCTTCCAATAGAAAAATAGTATCAGTAGCAAACTCCACACATAACAAGCAAAATTATTCTAATTTAAAAAAATAAAGGATAGGCAAACAACTGAGACGATAATAAGGATCACGATAAATTAATAGAAATTCCTGTTCGACGATTAAAATTCTACCAAGTTGAAAAAAAAAATCTAGAGAAAAACATTTACCGTGAAACGAGCCTCGACGTGATAATCAAAACCGTTAGTTTCCATCGCACCGAAACGACTCCCATCTTCATTCTGACGGTGAATTTGAATCGAACTGAACGAAACGTATCGCGTGTGAACACCATGGTATCCTTTTGAATTCTAATACATAACAAACCCGATACCAGGGGAGCGATAATCGGAAAAAGGCGGTATCTCAATTGCTTTATATCTCAGGATAACCTAAACAAACAGACGGGGACCACTTCGGTCCGCACTCTTCGCGCTTTTTTGAAGGATAACATTTTTTACGATGCCAATCGCGCTTGAAGTGGCCGTTTTGTGCGAGAGAACTAAGTAAACGCCTTTGTTTGCTATGCGTAAGTCGGATTTCAAAACAGAAGGTAATTTATACCAGAAAATCATGTGAAACGGAAAATCGGTCCATAACAAACAGAAACTTGCTTTGAAATAAATCGTAGGAAATAAAAAAGTATTAAAAAAAGAAAGATTTACAGTAAAAGAGGTTCTACAAACTGAAAATCCAACAAAACATTTTAAAAAAATTTAATTTTAATTTAATTTATAAACGATCTAATAATCATTTAAATTTAAAAAATTATTTTTTTAAATTTAATTTAAAAAATGGAGAAAAAACTTTTTTTTAAACGGACGTGGCTAATTTTTCTATTTTTCCCGTTACTAATAATGAAAAATTTTACAAAAGTGATTATACATGAGGAGTAGGTACGAAAAACTATAAACCGTTGCGTTGGAAATTCCAATGAATTACAAAGTTGAAAAACGAAAATTAGTGAAAAAGGAAAAAACAGCCGCCGACCCAATTGCCTCGTTCTGACTTTAAATTTGGATTTATCGTCACAATTCTTTTGAGATAAACGTTAAAAATCTATTGATATCGACAATAATTTTCTCGGGCAGAGAGCAATTTTTTCAGATAAAACTCTATCTATTTCTTATGTTCAAGAATTTTCGAAACATTAGATAACAATTTTCTAAAAACGTTTAATCCTTTTTTTCAGTATAAATACCAACCACCTCAATTTATTTTTATTTGGTACAGTAAACTTAATAAATAAACCAAATAAATAGTAAAAAAATGACCATAAAAATAAACTATATAAATACTAATAAAAAATAAAATAGTAAAGTAAATACAATTTATTTTTATTTGGCTCGCAATGCATTTTGCTAAGTTTCGACCGTGAATTGCTCTGATAAAATTCGAAAACTGATTTTTTTTACACCAATTTCAAATTTTTGTCAAAGAATCGAAAGTAACTTGCTGGTTTATATTTTTGTACGGTAAAACTTTCGGAAAAAGTTCCATAGAATTACGAGAGGTTCAAATGGGCAAGAAATTATTATTTCTCAAAAATTTAATAATTGCAATTAAAATTGTTCTCCGCTTTATTGTGTCTAATGCCACCTAAAATTGTTTAAGAGAAATATACTGGGTTTTATTTGTTTTGCATTGAATCGATGAAAAAAGGTTCGAAAGAATTTTTTTTCAAAAATATTATCAAACAAATATTTCGAATACAGCATAAACGGTTGAAAAAAAATGCACAGGTTGACTTTTAGAAGAAAAATAAAATATTTTAATTACCTATCTTTTGATATATTAAATCTTCTGAATAAACTTCCGCTGTTGTTACTGTCAATTGACGATAATGTTGGAAATCTGTAAAGGCCTAAAAACTACATTTTTTTATCCATATAACATTCCATCTGTCGTGGTGATTTTTCCCTCCGCTCGCGAATGTTTCGATACGTTGTACACGATTTTCCAAAAGTCAAGGACTTTTTCTCGCAGCGGGAGCCGTCGTATATTTACGCTCGTATGAGAGAGGGCGGCTCCAAAATTAGAATTTGACGCGTGGGAATCGGGACGGCCTGTTGGTTTTCTCTAACAGCATCAGATGTTCACAGATCCAAAGGTGTTCGCTAGTTTCGGCCATTGTTTTCATGTTCTTTCGTACACGGGCCGAACTTGGCCGTGCTTCGTGATTCATCACGTTCTACTTACGGAATAGTCGCTCGAATAAGTCGTGACAATAACTATAGAAAGCTTTTGGATAGTTCTCAAGCTCAGCACGAACGACGAATTCAAGCTGATCGGAGTTAACAATTTTCTCCGATACATAGTTGGGATTTTTTCATGCAGAATCTCCACCATTTCTTATCGATCTTTCTACCCTTTCATGTCACGATTCGCCGCAGCAATTTTGCACTTTTATTTTCGACGAGTTTCTTAGAAAGTAAATCCCTAGCAAGAGCTGCAATAAATCGAAAACCGCAACAGAGATGGAAAAACGACATTTCAAATCGCATGTTTCTCAAACACAAATGTTTTTAATCGATCAGGAAAAAATCACGTCCGACGTCCATATTATTGTATCGACTTGACACGATCGAAAGAAGCGGACCGAGGAGCAAAACAGATGCAAACGTAAATAAACAAAAACGTTTCTATGGAATCATGACTGCCCAAAAATGATTTCCTCGAGATACAGAGGAATTTCTCTGAATCGCTCTATATACTTGCACAAGGAAATATTTGAAAAAATATGCGCTATTGAACAGCAGTATGTGACATTTCACTTTTTAAGATTTTAACGCATTAGTTGCTAAAGAGTTGTTTTTTCTTTTTTTTAAGTTGGATGATGAGATGGAAATTTTTACGCAGACGCATTTTGAACTGATTTTTCACTCAGATCGTTAGCTCTGCTTAACAAATTGAATAGGAGAAATCGTAAGAGTAATTTTGCGGCATTTAAGTAATCAATTGTATCGAGTAATTTTTGAGCAATATTTTTTCTGTAACTATCAGAGCGTTTTTAGAGAGGAAATTTATGAGGAATTTAGCGCGGCAATTTATTTAGCTTTTTTTTCACCACGTTGGCTAACTTTCAAACAATATTTCCTGCGAGGAAAATTTAATTTAAAATTAATTAAAAATATTCGAATAAACGGTTAAAAAACGTGTCAAGCGCTAATAACGCGGGGACCTAACATAAATAGACCGAAATAGACCAAATTGTACGATTTTGATAGCTCTTTCACACCTCTAAGTTAGAATATGTAAAATTATTCGGTTCATATTTTATTCTTGAACCTCATAAAATTCGTGAAAAATTGCCTCATCAAATTTTGAAATTGAATAAAACTAAAAATAAGTCTAATTTTAAAAAATAAGCCTTTTCCACCAGATGAGTTTATTTTTATTTGACGAATATCGGTCGGAAATTTATTTAAATTGTCCCAGTTTCTCAATCAATTGGATACCCAAGATTTTTTGACATTCGCTTCGAGCCGCACTCCTGCAAAAACCGTCCAAAATACAAATTTTTGCACTTTTTCGTTCAGAGAATTGAATAATCTACTAATAGCTGTAGTAAAATTTACAACTTCAATAGGAACTTTTTGAGAAAATCGCGAAAAATGAGGTAAAAAAAAAAAGTAAAAATTTACAAAACTCACCCCTATAAAAAGTTAAAGGCCTAAAATGAAAATCGAAGATTTTTCCTCCGTATCTTATGAGGAAAAACAATGTACGTAAATTATTTTACTCTCGGACATGTCACATCTCAGGTGGCCTCTTCAGCTGTCGATTCCACCCATCCTGTTCCATCTCGAATATAATCGTAGGACTGCGACAAATATCATACCACCTCGAACGAAAGCAGGAGCGATTCGCCTTTCTTGCGAAATGTTGAATTCATAGAAACGAATGCTAGTCATAGTCGAAACGTTTCGACGCCATTAGCGTAAAACCGCGAGAGCGCATTCTTCAAGGCTGTTCCAGCCATTTTCACCTGAGGATTCAGGATTCTGACTCAGTGATGAACGATTTCTCATTGACGAGTTGTCAGGGCGAAGGATCGGTTCGAAATTTTAACGAGCTGTCTTCCCTGTTGACATTTTTTACTCATGAATAGGCGTTCTACCGCGATTATGTCAATCGCTTCCAGGATTCGTTCGGAATATAGTAATACTAGTGCTCGGCTTTAAAAATAGCGCTTAGAGAGTGTAGTGTTTATTCCGTTTAGGACGGTTTTTTCGTCACCTGGTTTGACCGTCTGAAATTAACCGATAGGAATTTTGCATTTTAAACCTATTCCCTTCGCATTTTATATGTTTTTGGGTCATGTAATAAAATATTGAAACTCGAAAAGAAACCTGAAATTGTGAAATAGTAATGCGATAACGTTCAGCTCGCAAATAAAGACAAAATTGCTATAAAAATAATAAAAAATAAAATAAAATAATAATAAGTAGTAAATAAAAATAAATGAATAAAAATAATTTCTAAATAAATAAAAATATAAGGAAGACAAAGTGTATAAATATAAATTGCAAAATCATGTTGCACTTTGGAAGCCCATTTTATTCTCTACCTTAACAGAAAACGGTTCAGACCAGCTCTTTTAATCGGATCAAACATATTAATCTTTCACCCAATCCGTCCATAAATCGTCCGATCTTAAGGTTCGTTATCTCTCCAAGGATACTGTGCGTAATCTTAAAAATTTTAAAATTAAAAATCGTAAAAAAAATAAAAAATAAAAAAATAATTAAAAATAATAATTTCTAAATAAATAAAAATATAAGGAAGACAAAGTGTATAAATATAAATTGCAAAATCATGTTGCACTTTGGAAGCCCATTTTATTCTCTACCTTAACAGAAAACGGTTCAGACCAGCTCTTAATCGGATCAAACATATTAATCTTTCACCCAATCCGTCCATAAATCGTCCGATCTTAAGGTTCGTGATCTCTCCAAGGATACTGTGCGTAATCTCCGCACCAACTGGCTTACAATTACTTACAGTAAACAAAACGTGAATTACATGGTCCTCCTGCAAGACGTGTTTCTATAGCGATCGCCGACAGGAATCAGGATCACGAGGTGAGCACGAGGTTCTCGAGAGCTGCGGGGCAAAAGAAATCGCCCCGCCCGATCGCAAAGCTCCGACTACCGAATGCGAATCGACTACTGGACATTCTCATAACTCAGCTTAAGTTCCACTGGATCGACGATACGAGAAACCTTCCACTTCGAAAAGGATCCGATTACAAAGGGAAGCGGAGATTGCATTTCGCATCTCTTTTGAGGAATGCGACTCAGATACGTCTCAGTCGTTCTACGCAAAAGTGCAGAGCTATAAGGCGTATTTGCAGGAACAGCAGTTCATCGAGGAGAGCTCGACTTCATTCATAAACTGCGTCCACAGAAGGAACGAGTTTCAAGGACGGTAAATAAACTCAATTCGACGGTCGTACGAGAACGTGGAACAGATACGAGTAGAACAGATACGTATATTATTGAGCCACGATTATGAATAGGATTTTCAGGAGGGCAAAAATTCAACATAATAATAGTACCACGAGTTTTTCCATCATAATACGTGCAATAGAGGAGCAATGTATTAGAGGCTAGACGAAAAACTTCTCAATTTCTATGTCTCTATACAATATTCAGGGCTGAGCGCACTCATGTACACATGTACTGCATGTACTTAGTATCATAAAGTATTGGGTTTTTCAACTTGTGCCAAGTTTTAGCCGAATTAGACATAACTTCAAGTTTTCCAAGATTTGTAACTTGCACAGTGGATAACTATAACAAAAATTCGTCAATTCAGATGTTTGAATATACCAAAAGATAGGTAATTTATCTGTCCACACTTCTCTCATGTAATATACCTATCCATTTTTCAACCGTTTGTGCGGTATTCAACAATATTAGTAGACTATAATACAAAATATCACATTTTTCAACTTCAAACGTTCTTTTCATCTATTTAGTGCTAAATAATCAAATAATGAAGCATATATTATTGATATACACATCATCAACTATCATCATACTGAATTTGAGCGAAATCGAGATAAAAAAATTTTTCACGAAAAATTCAAGGGGTACCCCTGCGATTTCTTTGAACCGATCAGTTAACGATTTTTTACTCCTCTCTCAATTGAGATAAAAATCTGAAATTTTGAAGAAAGTTGTGTTATACCAAGATGTATTTTTGTGATTTTTTTTATTTCTTGGAAAAATCTGCAAGTGGTCCAAAAAAATCAGTTTTTGAAAGCTCGAAAATCGGACTTCAACCGTGATTTTCGGGGTCAAAATTTATGTGAATCGATCGTTTTATTATGCAGGAGTCTTCATTTGAACGTCTTACACACGTACATAGCAAAAAATTTGATTAAAAAAATTTAAACAGCGCCACAGAAATTATTTTCCGTAAATCGAGTTTTAACCGGCCGAAATTACAAGCTGAAAAGGATCAAGAATTAAATTTTCGTTTTCAAGCGACTTTGAAAGCTATTCTTATAGGAAATTTAACGCTGAATCCAAATTCGACGTCAAAACAACGGAAATTTGACGACGACAATCAGTTTTTACTAATTTCAACACTATACGTTTTGATGTTTTTCAACTTTGAAAATTCGTTGCAAATACTTATAGTACTGTTCAGGTTTGATTAATTAATGATTCCTACAGGAAATTAGACGTAGAATTCGAATTTGAAGTGAAAAAAAAATCAAATTCTAACAATTGATAAATGTGTTTGGTTTTTCACACTTTGGATTTTTTTCGTGACGTTCGCAAATATTGAAAAATGAGGTTCTGTGCAAGCAAATTGAGGAAATTTAACTTAGTAACGATCAAAAATAAGAAAAGAGACGGACTATTTTTTGTTTTCGAGATATATTCCAGTTTTTTTCCAGTTTTATGTAAAAAAAAAATGTGTTTTCGTTTTTCTTCGAGCGCTAATAGCTCCGAGGGGAGATATTTAAATAAATAATAATTTACACCAAATAGCAGGATTTTATAGCTCTTTCTCGCCTTTGAGTAATATACCTATGTAAAAGTGGTCGGTTCAAATGTTATCGTAGGAAAACAGTAAAAAACAGGGTCATAAAATTTTAATGCGCAATAAAACTAAAATGAAGGCCTAACAAAAGAAGACGAAAATCAGCCAACGAACAAATTTCTGTACATTTTCGTTTAAAGAATTTAATAATCTACAAACACCTATCGTAAAATTTCAAACGCTAATGAGAGTATTTCGAGTAAATCGGTTTGATTTCCTCAATTGATCATAAGACTCTGAAAACTGTTCAATTCCAAAAAAAAATTTTTTATTTATTTTTTTTAATTCATGAAAATTGTTTTTCAATTATTCAAATTTGTTCCTTCGCTCGTCAAAATCGTTCGTATAATTGTTTTTAAAACTGCCATTCTGTGGTTTTCAAAATTGTTCCTTAATATGCCAAACTTGTTCTACAATTTCACAAAGCTGTTCTTGCATTTCACCAAAAAGTTACAGAATTATTCAGAATTCTTTCTCAATTTCTCAACGTTTTTATACAATTCCAAAAATCGTTCCTCAGTAATGCCAACATTGTTCCCCAAATTGTACTTCAATTCCTTTAACTGTATTCAACTTCTCAAAACTTATCCCTAACCTTTAACTTGTTCCTCAATTCTTCAAAACGTTCCTCAATTTTCCAAGATAATATTTTAATTCTTCAGGACATTACCTCGATTCCTCGAAACTGTAACACGGTTTCTCGAAACTGTTCCCTAACTTCTTGAAATTGTTCCTCGATCTCTCAAAATGGTCCACGGTCCTTTGAAATCGTGTCAAATTTATTCATCAATGCCTCGAAATTTTTCTCCGACTCAGTCGGTCAGCAAAATATGAAATTGTTGTACAATTCTTCAACATTGGAGTTTCAATTAAAGGAAAATCGGCAGAAAAGAATTATTAGGGCGAAAAGAATAATTATTATGAACAGAACAACTGAACAATTCAAACCAAGTCCACAAAAATGAAGAATTGTTTTTGGCGGCACTTTCAAGAGAAAAATTACCTCCAGAAGAACAAGAGATCTTTCACTCGACTCGAATTACGAGTATATAAAGTTTAATAGGGCCTTGGGTTGCGAATTTATTTATTTTTTTTCAATTCTCATTAGAAAGATTCCTCACAACGTTAAAACGTAGTTAAGTTTTAATAAAAAAAATATAAAAAAAAAAAAATAAAAAAAATAATAATAATAATAATAAAAAAATTGGCAACGCTCACATTATGTTTACGTTCAGTTTCGTACGCTTTCTAACGTGGAATTTTGAGCCCGCACTTGAACTAATCCGAAACCGCCGCTCGTCTCGTGTACGAAATCTGCGGTTTTATCTTCGGGATAGAATAATCCCCGATCAATAAGGAAAGGGAAATAAGGCGAAAAACCGTCGAAAGTGGGAGATAAGGAATTGATTCCGTGGGCGTTTGAGAATGCTGCTAAGCGGTGTTCTTGAAATGGTCAACCCACAAGAATCGACCTCGAAACGGTAAGCCTTGAATGACTCAGTCGCGGAATTGAGCTAAATTATCACCGTGTAAAACTAAGCAAACGCTTGCGCGAGGAATCGATAGCATCGGTTAATTGAAGCGACGGTATTGCATAATCGAGGTAAAAAAAATTGCACCTGATTTTTCGGAGTCGTTGAAAGCTCACAATTGAAGTCTTAGTATGACCAGCAAGAGGGTTCAAAATTTTTTTCCCAAATATCAATGCTTGAGGAGAAAATTTACAAAAAAGCGAATGCGAGATGGTGTCATTAATAATAAAAATAATAAAACAAAATAAGTAATAATAATAATGAATAAATAAAATAATAAAAATAATGAATAAACAAAATTCCGTCCGTCGACACTTTCTAATTATATCCTAAGAATGGCTGAAATTGATCTTTTCCATTATTTTCCAGACAAAGATGAGTCGATAAGAATTTTTTTAGTTTTAAACCATCAATCAAATACGACCATAATGAAGCACAAATGGTTCTCAGCAATAAGGTTAGAAAATAAAATGTTCAAATCACCATACTTGATGAGAAAAATTGTGTTCAAGACAGGGGTATTATTTATGGTAGAAGAGGGAAGAAGGAAGGATTCAATGTAACAGAAATTACGTCCAAGTCGGGTAAGCGTCAAACATGTCTGCCAAGGAATATTTCTTGAACATCTTCCATTCAAGGTGTAGCAGCCAGGGAAACCTGTCGAAACCTTCCTGATACACACTCAAGACTCAACAGCGAGCTTGGATGAATAACAGTGGATGAACACACTTCCACACTTGTATTCAGGTAATGCTCAATCACAATAGTCGTTTGTGTGTAACAAAAAAAAGGCCTACAGTTTCAATATATATCTTTATATCTCTCTCCAATGCTGTCATCCTAACTCCCCACCACTTCAGATAATACCTCCCACACACAAAATACAACTTTTTTTCAACTCGTACGAATGAATCTGAACTGAACTGACCAGAACCTGACAAATGAAAATGTCAACAGAACGAGAATGAATGAAGGCGTGTACCTTGCTCAAGAGTGACTCACCCTTGTA
The DNA here is from genome assembly GCA_037159825.1 of Tupiocoris notatus. Taxonomy (NCBI): domain Eukaryota; kingdom Metazoa; phylum Arthropoda; class Insecta; order Hemiptera; family Miridae; genus Tupiocoris; species Tupiocoris notatus. The sequence continues at coordinate 779,469 of JASJUZ010000009.1, read as the reverse complement.
ATGATTTCATAATCGTTTGTGAACACTGCGAAAGCAGCGTCTGGAACATGGCCGGTGTTGCGACCTCACTAGCGCTCGTGGTGACCGTGCTACTTAACTACCAAACCCCAGAGACAGAGTCTCTGTACTAGACTTTTCCGTTATCGTTGGAGTTTCGGTGTTTTCCGTGTTTCGTATTGGATGGGCAACTACTTATGTAGATCTCCTTTTCTTTTTTGTTGAAAGGTGTTGTCCATATTAATTAAATTTTGACTATTACTTGGAAAGGCCATATTAGAACTTGAACTACATTTGAGAATTTCCTACCCGTCCCTTTGCAGAGAATAAGTACATTTCAATTAGGTACTCAAGTTCAGTCCAATTCGACGCACGTAACAGATCAAGTAAATTATTCAATCTCGTTCATCAATAAATAAAGCAACCACGAACTGATCTCAAAAAGTAAAAAAATCTCTAAATCATTCCAATTTGACGTAAGCATTAGTAAAACAGTTCAAGTGAGTTCTTGAACTATCTGGGGTTCATGGAAACTAATAAACTCAATTTTCCCAAGTTGCAGCAGGAACGCAAAAATTGTATTCACCTGCTCACACGCATCTAAGCTACGCAGAAGTATAGTTTATGGTATAAAATTAATTTGTTCCACTTGTCTCCCATAAAGATGGTTATGCTTGGTGCCACGGCCGCCAAGAGCGCTAGTGAGGTCGCAACACCGGCCGTGTTCCAGACACTCCTCACTGCGAAGACCTCTTCGTAGATCTATTTTACCCGCTGCTTGCTTGGGCATGTTCTATGCCATGTTCTAGCCAACTGGCCATAGTCCCTATTTCAAGATCAGCAAGTGAACTGCTATACTACATCTGAAAGAGGACAAATCTCAAATCTCTAGCCAAGAGATTCGTCTCTCCCAGCTCCCGAGGAGTTTTCGTAGCCACTCTTTAACTTTTGGCCACACTAGCTCTGGGTTCGAACCAAGGCCTTATAGAGTCGAGCGCCTCAACTGTTTCACCCTTGGAAGCCCTTTGCTGGTGACTACCCTTTGAAAATACATCATTCTAACGGATCATAATATCGGAACGAACCTAACATTCTACATTGCAATAGTCATTGGCAAGCTCTTCACACAAGCAAGAACTAAGTAATGTTAGCAAAGCATCAGTCCACTAGAGTTCAAACATTTCCAATACCTCGATATCCTCGTGTAACGCCTTGTTCTTGGATATCCTCTGATGCGAAGGGCTTTCGATCCTTCGATGGACATAGGCCGAATCGCCCTTTCGAAGGATCACTCTGGATTTCACTGGACGACGCAGAAGATGGAAACGAACTCAAGAAGATGCACGAAGTGCTCCCGTATACGGCCTACCTTTCATTCTCCCCTCCCTCTTCGGTTTTCCACTGAAATCAACGAAACTCCATCAGCTCACGATTGGCTTATCTTGAGTTTCAATTAGCCTTAAAACGAAAAAACCCGCAAGTCAACTATAGCAAACTTCTCCTTTTGAAGTCCAGTAAAAAGGAGAAAAACCGGGGAGGTTTGATGATGAAAAAAGCGCGAAATTTGTCCGTGAGGCTGACTCTAAAGGTGCTTACAGACCAAATGTTAGTGAAAACAAATGTTATTAACAGAAGATGTTGATAACAATAATGTTTGTAACAAAATGATATGATCTAGAAAATATGTTACCAACGTTGTTGGCAACAATGTCGTCAACTTTTTTGTTGCCAACAATTCTTCCGTCTGTTTTATTTGGGTCTAGTTCTCTAACAATGTTATCCACAATGTAAGTCACAAATGCCGGTTTGTTATCGCTCATGGCTCGATAACAAAACTCGATGTCGCCAACAATGTTACTAACAATGTTGACGGAAAAAATAACAATGTTACAGAAAATGTTGACAACAATGTTTCCAATAACATTTCGGGGGAGGAATTGTTATCAACATTTTTCAAGTGCCGTAACAATGTTATTAACAATTCCTCGCCCGATGTTGATAACATTGTTGCCAACAATGTTGCGTTCGGTGTGAAAGGAATGTTAGGTACTGAAAAATGCTAATAACAATGTTTTCAACAATGTTATCGTCCGGTCTGTAAAGGCCTTAATGATGGTGGAATTTAATTCTCCAGATAGTCCGAACTGAAATGGTAGTTTATAGCAGGTTGCAAATTGTTCGAGGTTAAAGCTTGAAAGTACATTATGCGACTTTCTCCTTTCAGATGAATAATTATAATGGGCGTATTTCGATGGCTACAGGACAACATGTGATATGAAAAAAATGGTTTTGAGGGTTTGGATGATTTTCATTCAGAATTTCATGCCGAATCTCGTGGTGGCCTCAGTTTGTTTTGTTGGTAGCGCTGGGAATGAGTTATTCCCGCTTAAATAACAACATGTTGTGTTATATATATCATTCTCGTCGGCAACAAGTGTTATCAAGGTGTTTTCCTGAATTGAGCTACTATCTAGCTCCCAATGCATGTGGCGTCGTAATGAAAACTTGCCCTGGTGATATCACGGGTGGCCCCAGTTCTGCACTCTTCAAAACACTAATTGTCCCATTATGTTTATAACGTTATTTCTCTCTCCTGAAACCAGCCAAATTTTAATAACACATGTTGTTCTGTAGCCATCGAATTAAGACATTTTGGTTTATTAAGTAATAAACCATTGTAAGTAATCACTCAATAAAAGAATGTCTCGCCGTCCCACAAAATTTGATGTTTTACGATTCTATGCATGTAGAATCCCAACCAATATAACTATTGTACAGTGGTTTATAATTCATTTGCTTCAATTATTTCAATTATGATTTAAGGAGACCGTCCATTTGTAATATTGACTATTCCCAACATTTGTGAACGTTCCCAACAAAAAACAGATTGGTAAGGGAAAATTCCGAAGCAACTTTGTTAATACTAATCGTTTTTATTTTCCTCAATTTTCAAATAAATAACTAAGTTATTCGCCTAACTGTACAGCTGAAGTGTGCACCAATTTTCACCAAAAATCAATCTTGGTCTGACAATGGTTTAAATCTCTAACCAAATCACTATCTCAATTTTAAGGGTATTTTTGAGGGGGGAAAATTGGTATTTTTTATTGTATTGGGATTTTGGGACGCTGAATCGATTGAGACCATAGCTTAAATGGTTCTCGAGTTATCACAGCTTTTGATTATAATTGGAGAGATTTTCAGAAATATGGAATGAGTGTACAACTCTAGGATTTTTTGGAGCTACAAAAATCGTCTATACTCGTTGGAATAGTCTCAAACCTCTCTCCAGCTAAATAATTAGACGAATAATTAAATTTGAAAATTAAGATAAATGAAAATGAGTAAGATTACCAAAGAACAAATCATAACAGAGAATCGCCTAAATTCTCCATTATCAGTCCTGATTCCGGATTTAATCAGTAGTGATTAAACGAGCGTCGTTGATTGCCTCTCATTAACTATTGTAAGCTTTAGGGAAAATACCTAGGTAAACAGACGCATTTGCCATTATGCGACTTGCCATTTTTTCGTTTTGTTTACTTTGATGTTCTGTCGATTTGAAATGGCTCAATGGCAGTAAAAATAATTATTAAGGTGTCAGCAGACTTGTAGCCAATTTTTTTCAAAATAAAAAAATGTAAGTTCGAATATCTATAATTAGGAAGTGGATATTTCATCACTTACGAGGCCTGTATTTCACCAGTAAATTACTACGCTTACATAAGAGTAAAAAGGCCTGAAAAAAAAAAAATTCCAGAAATTTCGGTACGTTGTATAAACCAATTTTAGTATTTTTCGCTAAAATCGTCGACTTTTTTGGCTATTAACAAATGATTCAATAAAATTCAGAAATTAAGTGCAGATAGGATGTTTGAACAGGCCTAATTGTGTTGTATAAGTTAAAGCCAAAATTACTTAGACTCAGTTGTTTTTAAAAATGAATTGAAAAAATTTTAAAAATTAATTGAAAACTTGTACAACAGGCTAACTAACTTCCACTTGGCTTAAACAGCTGTTTAACTGATAAATCTTGTCTAAACGAGCAATGCACACACGGCCCGAAGTCGCATAATTATAATCTCTACCTTCAACCGCAAACAATTAATGACTAAAATTTATGTAGACTGCTGTATAGCAAGCAAGGATTGTCACTTACGATAACAACATCCAATATGTCTTCGGGCGATTCTTCTTACCTGGAACAAAATTAAAACCTATTATGAAACCACTGGCCATAGAAAAAATTTAAAGAAAATTTAAAAACTGTAGATATGTCGAGAGATACGAACGAGGCTTCGCAATTTTAGTTTTTTCCCACCCAAACTCCACGATTGATGGCGAATCAAGATATCAGGGATGTTCATGAATGATGAGAAACATTCCTGGTGATTGGTTATATTTGTATATACGAGGGATATCCAGAAAATAAGGTTACAACTGCTGCCAAAAATCGAAAAGTGCATATATTTTAACCAAATTTACAGGGCACGTAGATTACGTTAGATTTACGTTTCAAGGCATGTAGAATTCGCCGTACGCCGTCAACACTTTTCTGACGAAACTATAAAAGATAAATTCTTGAAATTATCACCGAAAATCAATCTTGGTTCGACTGAGGTTCAAAAATCAATCTTGGTTCTTGGTAGGGATGAGGTTGAGATATAATCAGCGACGTAATCTCATTTTGACTTTCTATACTTCTAGCGCTTTCGCCATTCAAGGCCTCTTCAGGAAACATCTTCTTCATATATTTTTTCTAAAAATAGGTCCTGTAAAATACTCCACAAGGCTGGGATTGTCATGAACAGGAATGAATTTGGCATCTCGAGAGGCGAATTTCTCAACTCGAGAGTTCTTGGTATTAAGAATTGTTTTATACTCGCTGGAATGCTCACCGAACTCTCTTTAGCTGCCCGTTAGGCAAAAAATTTAGCTTTTAATTTGAAAATTGAGAAAAATAAAATTGATTAAAATTACAATAGTTGTAACGGAGTTTTTCTGAGGAAACGTCCTGTGTGACAAAAAGTGGTAGAGTGGTAAAACCCACTCAGCGTTTTACGTTTTCAGATTTTGAATAATTTGAAAGAAATTATGAAATGTGCAATAACTATAATTTGAATGTGTAAAAACTTTAATATGAATATTTTGTGTAATAATTTATGGCACTTGGAAAAATTAAATAGAGCTTAAAGAAAAAAAAGCGTGTTGTAGTAATAATACATTGTGGAATTAATATTTATTTATTTAGCTGTCTATCTAATTATATAGTGCTAATGTTGGTAGCACTGGTGTACCAATGATATATATAGATACATAGATACACACCCAACGTAACAGTAACCAATCTGCTGTTTAAAAATGTTCGGAATAATTACTATCGTAAATTGATGTTATTTTTACATCATTATTGAAGTTAAGAAATAATAAACTGTACAATCATTTGCAGCGTTTTTATACCTTGGTCTGAAATTAATTAGTACTGTAATCTAAATCGTATCGCGTAATGTATTATGTAATCTGTAATTGAGCTTGGCACGAACGTGTAAAATAAATAAATAATATTCTTTGTAAACCGGTGAAAATTATTTTCTTCTAGACGCGTAACTGAAATGAGCCAGCTAATGAGCTTAATTTCTTTTTGTAAGTGCCATGGGAGTGAGCTTCGAGCCAAATTACCCTCGACGTCCTGGAAGACGTTAACCACATTCGAAGAAGGCGATTTTCGATTTAAAATGTCGATGAATTGATTTTTCCAACTCCCGACAAATTTGATCGATGATATCTAAAAACTCACTTCTCAGACACGCCTCTCTGTTATTTAGCTGAAGTGAGCTACTCGCGAATGTAACGAGGGATGACGAAATATGTCTAAATGAGCACAGTCCGAGGTGAAACAATAAAAAAAACGCTGCAAATGATTGTACAGTGGTTTATTATTATTTCGCTTCAATATTGATTTGAGAAGACTATCCATTTGTCATTTTAAATATTCCGAACATTTTTTTGTGAACGTTCCCATCCCACCGAAAAACAGATGGTAACTATAGGGGAAAACTCCGTAGCAACTATTGTAATTTTAATAATTTTTATTTTTCTTAAGTTCCTAATTAAAAGCTAAACTTATTGCCTAACGATACAGCTGGAGAGAGTGTTTGACGACCATTCCAATGAGTATAGAACGATTTTTATAGCTCCAAGAACTCTCGAGTTATACCCTCATGTCAAATTTCTAAAAATCTCCCAAATTCGGCACAAAAGCTGCGATAACTCGCGAACCAATAAAGTTATCGACCCGGCGATGGTCTCATTCGATTCAGCGTCCAAAAATCTATATAATTTGATACCACGTACACATTTTTCTGAAAACCCTTGGAAAATATGAATTTTCTCCCCCTCAAAACCCCCCAAAACACCCTTAAAATTGAGCTAGCAAGTTGGTTCAAGAATTGGGCCGTCGTAGGACCGAGATTGATTTTTGGTGAAAATTTCGAATTTTTAGCTCTTACAGTTTGGCCGGAAAACTGCTAACGGCGGACGGACAGAATTTTTTTTATTGGATATTTGGATTCTACATGCCTTGAAACGTAAAACATCAAATTTTGAGGGGGTTAGAAAATTTTTTTTCCTAGGCGATTACAATGGTTTATTATTGATAATAAACCAAAATGAGCTTTTTAATAAAAAAATTACGCACAAGCGATTATTGAAAGTCAGTAGATTCGTTTCTTGGGATTTTTTTTCAACGATAAAAGATCGAAGCGACTGACGTTATCGGATTCGCAGTCACGATCGCTACGTCCCCAAGGAGAATTAAAGGGTAGAAACGTTAGAGAGGCTGTCGGTGATGTCATTTTCGAATTCGCGCACTTCAAAGGCCGAGCGGAGGCCGGGGAATTGCGTACGTACTTGTAAATCACCGAGCGATGATGCTTTCACCTTCGCGTATATTGTTAGGATATGACCGGCCGTACATCGTGAAGTAAGTCATGTCCGAAAGCGTTTCAACCTTAGGCGGGCACATGTTTTTCGCTCACGTCACCCAAAAGTGCGGCTAATTTTAGAACAAAGAACCGAAAGGCTTGATAAAAAAACGTACAAAAGAATGCGAGACGGGAAACTGTTCAGTTTGGTTATTTCGATAATTTCAATAGCCGAAGAAAACTGTCACTCACTTCGAAATTTGACAATAATACAGTGATTTTGATCATTTTTTTTTTCAATTTTCAAATTAACAACTAAATTATTTGCCTAAATGTACGGCTGAAGGGAGTGTTTGACACCCATTCCAACGAGTATAGAACGATTTTTAGAGCTCCGAAAATTCTCGAGTAATACCCACATGCCAAATTTCTTAAAATCGCGCAAACTCTTCACGAGAACCATTTAAGCGATGGTCTCGTTCGATTCAGCGTCCAAAACTCTATAGAAATTGATACCAAATACATATTTCTCTGAAAAACCTTCGAAAATACGAATTTTCTCCCCCTCAAAACCCTCTAAAATACCCTTAAAATAGAGGTAGCGATTTGGTTGAAGAATCGATCCGCTGCCAGACCAAGATTAATTTTTGGTGACAATTTGTTTTTCAATGGAAATGTTCGGAACAGTTAATATCACAAATGGATGGTCTTATTAAATTGAAGCAATGGAATGATAAAGCACTGTACAATCATTTGCAGCGTTTTTTATGCTCTTTTATTCAATACTAGGGTTCTGCATGCACTGAAGCGTAAAACATCACATTTTGAAGGGGTTAGAAAATGTTTTCGTTAGCTAATTATAATGGTTTATTAGTAAATAATAAACTGCAATCGAATTAGGTCGACGATAGAGAGAAAAGCTCTCTAGAGAGCAACAGGAATGCCATTTTCACCAAAACTCATTTATGGCCCAGCAATTGCACATTTGTTAAGCCAGAGCAATGAATTTTTTTTCATAGTATTTTCAGGCGTTTAAAGGGTGGTCAAATGTATATTCTCCGAGGTAAGCTGGTCCGTTTTTCGAAAAGGCTTTGTTAAAAATAAAACTTTCAACACTACGTAACTTTGCAAAAAAAAAAAAAAAAAAAAAAAAAAAAAAAAAAAAAAAAAAAAAAAAAAAAAAAAAAAAAAACAGCAAAGTTACAGTTCTGAGTGAGAACTAGAACATTCTAGTAGAAAAACAGAAAACTCTGCTCGTTTTCGATGGTTTCAAAGCACCAAATTACTCTTCATTTTTCATAGTTCCCAATTTGAAAAGTGTAGCGTTGAAAAGTACTTTAAAAAATAGTCTCTAGGGAAACTACGGGCTAAATTTCATACTTAGGTCCGTTCTACTTGCAATCAATCGTCCACAAGTCGAATCCTACGCGATTACTGTTCGCTGAATTTATACAAAATAAAGGCGCCCTCGCAATTTTCACTCTAAATTTTTTTTTTTTTTTTTAATGAAAATTTGTTTTTTGACAGCTAATTCCCACTATTTATTTGACTGGAGCAATCTTCGAGGATATTCTCACATCGAAAGAAAGAATGCTAATTTTCGACCAACGGTAGCGATATTATCAAGCCAAAACTACGTAGAAGAAAAAAAACCGGTAAAAATCTCGACGTTTTATCAGCCGGCGATAAGTTCTAATTGCACTGAAGTCACAGCACCACTCGAATTGGAACAAGGAAAAGTAATATTTGAAAAACACATATTCGCGAACGTTACTCATCGACTGAAACAATAGCTCAAAAAGCGTTCACTCTGTTTGGTTTGGGTCGCTGAAAAGGCGCTAAACGCTCTCCTCCTTCGCTCTTCGAGTGATCTCACCCTTAATTTTAATTCTCGCTCGTCGAATCGCATGCTAGATTTGCGCATTAGAGTTTCTCAAACGAACGCGCAATACATTGAAGTAATTTTTTTTTTTTTTTTTTTTTTTGGAAAAGGATAAAGATAGTGAAGGAAAATGGTAAGATGGCGATGCACGAACGCTAATTATTTGAATAAGAAGTTAACGTGAAATTTGAGAGATCCCCGAAAAAGTTGTTCAACTACCAAAAATAATTCAGCGATGTTTTAAAAGATTCAGCGTAAAAATCAAAATGTAAGAAGTACACAAATTCAAATATGGAATAAGAAAGGAGAGCCAATCTACCGCCAACGCAATTTTAAGGAGAGAAAATGATAGAGATTACAGAGATCGTTTTTAAACTGTCAATAAAATAGAAAAAAATATGTTTTTTAGCAGGGAATATTCTTGTTTTATTATATTTTATATTGATTTTTTTTTTTTTTTTTGGACAAGGCACTGACGAAATTGAGAAATTATTCGACAGTTCTCGAGTTGAATTATAATCGGAGTGCTTTTTAAGTTCAAGAAAAATTCGATACATGATAGCTCGAGTCTTTTATAAAGCGAGCAATTTCTGCCAGAATACTCTTTTCTAAAACTCTTTCTATACTAACGTTTCTAACTATAGGAAAATTTCTGCAGGTTGAGGGGGAGAGTAACGAGACGACCTCTTCTCCATTTTTTCTTTTTATTACGCCGAGTACTTTCGCCCGTTCGGGCTTCTTCAGGGCATTATAGGACCAATTATAGGAAAATATAATAACGGAAGGAAATATAAATTAATAATAGGCTTACAGGAAAACTAAACTCGATCCACAGAAGGTGCTAAGAATTAGGACATTGAGGACTTTCAAAGGTAACGCAGTTTTTCGATCCTGTTTCATCAGTTTAGATTTACATTAGCATAGATGAGGCGCTGAATCAAGAACAAATAGTGGCCGAACATAATTTCATGGGATCCGTACATCGTAATTTTTTTTCCGTAATAATAACATAAATTATACAGGCAGGACAAATAAAAATAAATCAATTAGGCAGGATAAAAAAGTCGTTGAAAAATAATTAATATGATTGAATGTAAACTAAATTTTGTTAATTAAATTGTATTAATCATAATCGGAATATCATTCAATTAAATTTAACTTGTTAATTGAATTAAATTGCATTTAAATTTAAACCAAATTACATTTGAATTGAAATTTGAATTTAGAGATTTTAGGGATAATAATTATCAACCTATGTATTTGCGCAGTATACCATGCGACTGTTTTGCATAGTTTTTTTTTTTTTTTTTTTTTTCTTACAAGGGATTAAATTTGGATAACTTCGATAGTAGCATTGTTTGATAATAGGTACCTCGACTATTATTTTCGGTCGCCGAACTGCGTTCCAGGTTGAAATCGCATCCTCGCTAGACCTGCCGCAATTCGAGTACAATTAGCTACGAAGGTCATCGTGTCAAATGTGTTCACTACGGCAGCTCAATGAGCCCTACATAATTACTGTCCGCCGCCAAACGATCAGGTGTCAAAATTGCCAAAATAATTCCTCCAATGAGTCGTTGATTAATAATGGAAACAACGTAATTACTAAAAATAACTTATCAACAGTCCCCTTCGCCAGATAGTGTCAGATTAATGGGAGGATAACTTTGATGTTTAGGTCTCCGTAGTAAAATATGCGAACGAAAACCCGCAAAGCGAAGGAGTCGTTAAGGCCAGAAGATTCAATGGATCGTCGTAGAACAACTTTTGATGATAGGTTGCTTTTAGGATATTTTTTCCTACCACTTTTACGAAGTAAATGGAAGAATAGGGATCGTCCGAAAGGTTGAATTTGAAAAATGGTGGTGTATTTTGAAAAAATGTACATAGTATACTCGAAAAAACTTTCTGCGCTGTAGTAGGAAAATGACAGAAACCGTCAGATCTACGTTAGAAATCGATTGCGTTCGAAGAAATTTTCAGAAAACGTCTCCAAATAAATATACACAAAATAGTATTGATTTAAATTATCGAATTTTGAATAGCACAAAATGCTTACGAGATACAAGCGTTTCAAGTTTTTTTTTTGTTTTTATTTTTTTTTTTAATTTTTTATTATTTTTTAAAAATCTATTTTGAATTTTCCTGGCCATAAGAATCAAATTTTTTGAACAGTCAATGTTTTGAAATGTTACTCATGACTTGTACAGAACGCTTGATTTTCTTCGTTCGGCTCACACACTTCACTTCCACGTAATGATATTTTTTCGCCATTTTTCTAGAGCTAGCTTATTTTCAGTTTTGATTTTTCCAGGGTGTAAAAATCTTTGAACGCTCGAAGTCTTGAAATTTATTGTGGTCGGTAGATGACGACTGATTTTTCATCTGTAGGGTCACATATCGTACTCCCGCGTTAATCGCATTCGAGCGTTTTCAATTTTCAGGTCTCCTGGCTAGAAAATGGTTCGTCTTAAATGATCCAACGTCAAGAATCGTCTCCGATTTTTAAATTATTAGCTATTAGAAATAGCGTTTTTTTTTTTTTTTTTTTTTTTTTTTTTTTTTTTTTTTTTTTTTTAATTAGATTGTGATTAACAATTACTCATCAATATTACGTAATAAGTCAAGTCACGATTCAAATTTCGTTCATTTTCGTTTCACGCTTATCGAATGTACGTTTGTCAAATGATCGAAATGTATTTTCAGCTTTCTTTTCAAGCATTGTCAATTTTAAGCGTCGATTGTATTCATATGATTAGATTGATAGGAAACAAGTTAGGAACTAATCTTCACCAAGAATTCCCTCACAGACTCCCTTACAGACCACTAGAAGCACGGTTTACATGATCTACGTTATTCACAAGTATATATGCCTAAAGATATAAAACAACCAGGAGCCTCCTCTCGACAACAATATTAGAAGTCAGTTATCAGTTGGCTCATAAAATTGGGGTATGACCGAGTGGATTTTCTCTTCAAAAGTATTTATGTTTAATTTATCTCGTTGGATTTTTTTTTTTTTTTTAACAAGAAGAGTTTTATTTATGTTCCTCTAATGTAAAGTAGTTTGACGTAGCAGGCAACTCTTGTCCAACAGTACAGGCCTGGCCTAAGGTTGGACAATATATTTATTCGAGTGTATTTTCTTTGATTATTTTTTATGCGAATGTTATTGTGAATAAATACATAAATTAAAAAAAGACCTCATCAGAGCACTTGATAAGTTCAGCACGATGAGTAGGAATTTCCAAGTAATCTTTCAATGTTATACGTAAAACCATTGGAAATTGCTGTTATACCAAATCTTGACAAATATTCACGAATTAGACCGCTTGAAACAATTTCTACAAATTCAATCTTCAATATAAGCTGTTGTAACTTTGTCGTATCTTATAAATAAATGTTTCCTAATCTAACTTGCTGTGCGACCTATACACGTCAATATTTTCCGTACGTTTCAACTCGGTCGAAAGAGAAAACCGCAGCAACAACGTACCCGTGGGACGCTATTGTCGAAATGTTGACGACGATATTATCCAGAAGGCGGTGGCATCCTGCTGTCGACAAGCGACTTGGACCCTTCAAAATGCACAGCTCAACTCGAAAACATTTTCGGTACGTTAAAAATTTACGTCTCGCGATGCGACCGTAAGCGTCCTTGCGGCGTTGCTAGGGCTACGGTTGAGGACCGAGAGTCAACGGCCGAGACTGACGGGCGCTAGCACCGGCGAGACGGCTTTCGGTCGCTAAGAGGGGAGGAAGAATTAATGAAGCACAGACGAAGAAGGGATGAAGAGAGAGGTGATCCCGTGGGATGTCGCGGGAAGGGGCAGTTCCTGCTACGAAGCTGATCAACTTGGCTCTAAACGTCGCGAACCCGATTCGACATTGAGAAAAATAAAAGGGCGTATTTTTAATTAATTGGGTTATGAAAGTAATTTACGCGCTTTTATTTAGGTCACGGAACATCATTTGCTTCCGAATAAATATCATCGTCAGTACATACAAATGTTCCCACCAAACAACAGATTTGTAACTAGAAGGGAAAATTCCGTAGCAACTATTGTAATTCTAGTTATTTTTATTTTTATTTTCTTTCATATTGAAAGCCTCATTTTTCGCCTAACGGTACAGCTGAAGAGTGTTTGACGAGCATTCCAACGAGTATAGAACGATTTTAATAGCTCCAAGAACTATAGAGCCAAATTTCAGAAAACCTTAAAAATTCGAGAATAAAGCGACGATTACTCGAGAAACATTAAAGCTATCGACACCGCGATGGTCTCATTGGATTCAGCGTCCAAAAATCTATAGAAATTGATACCAAACACACGTCTGTCTCGTACTGGGTTGGTGAGGGGGAGAAGAACCAGGCGACATGTGGAACATGCGATGTGGAACCATAGGTAACCACAGCCTGGCTGTGGTAACCTATGGTTCCACATCGCCCTGAGGATGCCTGAAGGGGCGAAAGTGCTCGGCCAGTAAATAAAAAATCGGAGAACATGTCGCCTGGTTCTTCTCCCCCTCACCAACCCAGTACGATGAGAGATGCGACGACTCAACCAAGAAAAACACTCTGTCTGAAAAATGTTGGAAAATTCGAATTTTCTCCCTCACAAAAATTACCTTAAAATTGCGTTTGCGATTTGGCCAAAGAATTTGGCCATTGCCAGGCCAATATTGATTTGGTGGAAGCGTCAATTATGTAGATCTTATAGTTAAACTTACTAAAAACACTTTTTTCTGAAAAAGTTGGAAAACACGAATTTTCTCTCTCAAAGTCCTTCTAAATCATCTTAAAATTGAGGTAGCGATTCGGTTATAGGGTTGAGCCATTGTCAGACCAAGATTGATTTTTAGTGAAAATTTGACGAATTTAGCTTTTATGGTTTCGTCAGGCGGACGGACCGAATTTTTTTTATTTGGATATTCGGATTCTTCATGCCTTGAAACGTAAAACATCAAAGTTTGAGAGGGGTTGAAAATTTTCAATTTTTTCTATTTTTTCTATTTTTCTATTTATTTATCTATTTTTTCTATTTCTATTTTTTTTATTTTCAATTTTCAATTGAAATTTTCGATCAAAATGGTTTATTATTAATAATAAAACAAATTCCGCAGCAAAATATACAGGGTGACCCATTTCCGACGTGTTCTACAATTGATTTCCGACGAAAAAATCCGATAACTTTTTTCTTGCACTGCTAAAAATTCCACTTTTTCACTTCGAAATTATTTTTCGTGCTTTCGACCTTACTTCACATATTTGGCCATAATTTAATTCGCGTGCATCTTTACACCGTTGGAAAGAGCGTTAAATGTCCTGCCTTTTGCTAGGTGGAATTGAGACGTGAAAATAGAGTCTGATACGTAAATTTAGTCAAAATCTTGCAAACCACTTGGTTTTTTGGGGGATGGGGCGTATTGAAACGCTGATGTATCTTGTGGCAGAAATGTGAAGGTGAGCTTAAAAAATGCGTCAAAGAGTCAGCTTTCTAAAGAACTAATTGAATTTAATTTTACTCCTGAATTTCAGAGATAAAACTAGACTTCAATTAAGTAATAAAGAAAAAGAAATACCATTTTCACCAAGGAGATGGCTACCTATTCAATATATAAGTAGAAACATTCACAAACGGACAGAATAGTTACTATTACAAGACACTTAGAACAAAAGTGAAGCAAAGGAATAACAAACCTCAGTACAATAATCTGCAGCATTTTTAATGCGATATTCATCAAATTTTCATGGAGTTACAAAATTTTTTCGTAAGCAACTAAAATGATTTATATTGAATAATATTAGCAGAAAAATTCCCCACTGTTTTTTGGTTAATAGCAACATAATTGTGAGCCACCTCCAGCAATGCAATTGTTGCTATTGATTTATTTTCAAAAATAAATATTTTCAAATAATAAAAATCATTCGTTCATGAAATATCGAACAGGTCACATAATATGTGATAATATTATTATCTCTCGTAAATCTTACAAGTGCTCACACTGCTGCTTTGATCTTTAAAAATAAATGAAAAAAAAATTAAAAAATATCATTTAAAAAATATTAAAAAGCTGAATGTGTTCAATTGGAGAATATTCTTGTAACAGACGGTAGGGAAATATTGATTTGGATATATTGCTCAGGGATATTGAAAAGAAAATATTTGTTTTGATATATTTTGTGTCATTAGAATTGATGAATTGCCACGCCAGGTGAACCATCTGCTTCAAACCCACCCAGAAATAGACTTTTTCACTACACCATTACGTACAATCAAATCTGTTTTTTTTTTTTCTCTGCCACGTACTGATTATGAGCCCATGTTTATTTTTCCTTATACATTAATCAATAGTCAACTTTTATGTTTTCAACTTTTTGGCGCTGCGATCGCATAATATATTGTTTAATTTCTCTGTAAATACTTGGGTGTTATGCCCGTTTTACGAAATAAATAATTGAATTTTGTTGAAGTTTTGTACGCGGGTTATCACTTTTTTTCAACCATTTTTCCCAATTGAGAGAGATTTGTAATTTTTTTTTTAAGTGAGGAAAGTTGGCTGCACGTAGCTAAAAACGATTATTCACTCATTTTCACCCTTGTCGGCTAATTGGGATTTTTTTTTTTTTTTTTTTTTAATGAAAAATGATTTTCTTTTAAATGCATTTATTTTGAAATTTAACATTTTAGAAATACATGTAACAATATACACTTAATGCTACGGCTCTTTATGAGTAAAAATTTACTCGTGCTAAGAATAATAAATAAATCACTTGCATTGGCATTGCGGCAATTTTACTGCGCATTTCGCTATATTTTCCGTCCGATTTCTCACCATGACAACGTCCGAGCAGAAGATTCGCGAGTGTGGGAACCGAGAAAACGATGCGGGCCACAAGTTCAAGCTCATGATCATTTCGATTAGATCACTGCGGCTGGCGATTTCCGACGAAGGCCGTTCGCGCTTCGGGTTTATCTCGTCAAGTTCACGATTTTAATATTTCCCACGTTCCACCCGACGTAAATATCCCGGATATGCTCGACCGTTGTTTCTTGGCCGAGTTCGATTTACGCCACAGACTGTCCCGCGTCCGTTTGGCGCAGTACCTGCAGCAATAATGAGATCATCGTATAGTTTTAGCTTCTCTATTTCAAATCCCGCACGGCCGCTCGTCCTGGGAAGCGAATATGTCTACGCTCGGCGATTATTTGGCCGTTGTTGCCGCTATAGTTATTTTATCAACCGTAAGGTCGATCTCGATAGCGAATTTAGAGCGTTTTGCCAGTATTCAAGATCGAAAAGCTCGAGTTGAATTACCGCCAGATGCGGCTATTTCGGCTGGGGAAATGTTTACAAGAGTAGCTTTACTATTCTTGCCAAATAGTCGGAATATGCAATGGTGGGAGATCTTTCCGCGTTCCCTTTCCATGTTGAAACTTGGTCAACCCTAGTATCTTCAAAAGTTGAAATTGAAATGATACTTTCTGCATGATGAGGGGGAGAATAACGAGACGACCTCTTCTCCATTTTTGGTTTATTATTCAATAATAAACCATTGTAATCGCCCAAGAAAAAAAATTTTATAACCCCCCCTCAAAATGTGATGTTTTACGTTTCAAGGCATGTAGAATCCGAATATCCAATAAAAAAAATTCTGTCTGTCCGCCGTACGCCGTACGCCGTTAGCAGTTTTCCGGCCAAACTGTAAGAGCTAAAAATTTGAAATTTTCACCAAAAATCAATCTCGGTCCTACGACGGCCCAATTCTTGAACCAACTTGCTAGCTCAATTGTAAGGGTATTTTTGGGGGGTTTTGAGGGGGAGAAAATTCATATATTCCAAGGTTTTTCAGAAAAAGGTGTACGAAGTATCAAATTATATAGATTTTTGGACGCTGAATCGAATGGGACCATCGCCGGGTCGATAGCTTTATTGGTTCTCGAATTATCGCAGCTTTTGTGTCGAATTTGGGAGATTTTCAGAAATTTGACATGAGGGTATAACTCGAGAGTTCTTCAAGCTATAAAAATCGTTCTATACTCATAGGAATGGTCGTTAAACACTCTCTCGAGCTGTAGGGTATGGAAAAAAATTTAGCTTTAAATACGAAATTAAGAAAAAAACGCTGCAAATGATTGTACAGTGGTTTATTATTATTTCGCTTCAATATTGATTTAAGAAGACCATCCATTTGTCATTTTAAATATTCCGAAAATTTGTGAACGTTCCCACCGAAAAACAGATGGTAACTATAGAAGAAAAATCCGTAGCAACTATTGTAATTTTAATAATTTTTATTTTTCTTAATTTCCTAATTAAAAACTAAACCTGTTGCCTAACGATACAGCTGGAGAGAGTGTTTAACGACCATTCCAATGAGTATAGAACGATTTTTATAGCTCCAAGAACTCTCGAGTCATACCCTCGTGTCAAATTTCTGAAAATCTCCCAAATTTTTCACAAAAGCTGCGATAACTCGAGAACCAATAAAGCTATCGACCCGGCGATGGTCTCATTCGATTCAGCGTTCAAAAATCTATATAATTTGATACCACGTACACATTTCTCTGAAAAACCTTGGAAAATATGAATTTTCTCCCCCTCAAAACCCCCCAAAAATACCCTTAAAATTGAGCTAGCAACTTGGTTCAAGAATTGGGCCGTCGTAGGACTGAGATTGATTTTTGGTGAAAATTTCAAATTTTTAGCTTTTACAGTTTGGCCGGAAAACTGCTAACGGCGTACGGCGTACGGCGGACGGCGTACGGCGGACGGCGTACGGCGGACGGCGTACGGCGTACGGCGGACGGCGTACGGCGGACGGACAGAAATTTTTTTATTGGATATTCGGATTCTACATGCCTTGAAACGTAAAACATCAAATTTTGAGGGGGGGTTATAAAATTTTTTTTCTTGGGCGATTACAATGGTTTATTATTGAATAATAAACCAATAAAATTGATTAAAATGACAATAGTTGCTACGGAATTTTCCCCGATAGTTACCAATCTGTTTTTCGGTTGAAATGTTCACACATGTTCTGAATAATGACTATCTGAAATGGATAGTCTTCTGAAATTTTATTTGAAGCGAAGGAATAATAAACCACTGTACAATCATTTGCAGCGTTTTCTTTTTTATTACGCCGAGTACCTTCGCCCGTTCGGGCTTCTTCAGGGCATTATAGGACCAATGGTACCTATGGCCATAGGTACCATTGCCCGAACGGGCGAAAGTACTCGGCGTAATAAAAAAGAAAAAATGGAGAAGAGGTCGTCTCGTTATTCTCCCCCTCAACACGCAGAAAGAGGGAATACGACCACCTGGAGAAGAAAATGATATGATACTGATTTATTTTTCCAGAGGAAAATTTCGGAGAATTTCTGCATTCCCAAATTCGGAGATTTGTATAGTATTTTTGGCCGGTCAATAAAAGAACATGGGGTCTGCTAACTTTTACCCTGGAGTGTCGATTCTGCCTCAATTTTGGGTCGCGATTTTTCAATAAGATGCATCCTCACCCTCCATAAATCCTCTTCCTCCAAACATTGTGAGAAACAATGAGAAAACAATAAATGAGCGTTACCTAGAGTATTTTCATTACTTCCAAGTTTAATTGCAGTTGAAGTGATCGGCTTAAGTATAATGATTTCTGGAAATGATCTTAATCATTCGTGTTGAATACATGTAATCTAGGAAACGTAATGTAATCGCAGGAGTGAAAATTTTTGAGAGCCCAAAAACGTCGAGATTTTTGGACTTTTTTCAAGTTTTGTTTTTCATTTATAACTTCGAAACTGCCCTGTCTACCGAAAAACATAATATAGATCGAATTGAAGAGCATTCAATTTTAAATCCAATGATATCCTAGAATTTGATATTCGATCGGTTTATTCAGGCGGTCAAAGATGGACCTTGTAAGAGCGGACTAAAAAAAGAAAAGAAAATAAGAAGATACCAGTCAACAATTTTGAACATTGACCGAATATATAATAGCTAAAATTCATAGTCAACAGTTTTAAACGGGATGAGATATAATGAAAAACTGAGAGAAGTAATTTTTGAGTCGCCAATAATTTTAAAACGAGGTATAAAATCTAGAAAAAATACCGCAAATTCAAATTGTAGTTAATTTTACACAGAGAATTTTTTTTTTCATACGGTTTTGCCTCTTTACAGTTCTTAAAGTCGGCTCAATAAATTTTTGAATTTTAGGATATCATTAGACTTAGAATTCTATAGCCTTTAAACGCTCGAGACAAAGCATTTTCGAAAATCTCGACATTTTTAGCTTAAAAGTAT
This sequence comes from Tupiocoris notatus, assembly GCA_037159825.1. Classification (NCBI taxonomy): domain Eukaryota; kingdom Metazoa; phylum Arthropoda; class Insecta; order Hemiptera; family Miridae; genus Tupiocoris; species Tupiocoris notatus. Next base: position 760,362 of record JASJUZ010000009.1, on the reverse strand, counting down.
CGCACACCTCTTGCAATGTTGTGTTCTCCTGACAACATTCAGCCCCAAGGGAATAAGATCATTCTAGCGAAAAATCACAATTGCTGACCATAGTAATTAGTCAAGCATTTATTTTCGGATGGCGTAAAATTTAAAATATAAAATACAGCACAATAGATGCATTTTTTTAAATGAACTTACAGTGGCTCAATTCTTCTATCAATTTAAAATGTATATTTTAAGGGTTTTAAAAAAGAAAAAATAATTTTCGGCGGTTTGGAGGAGATAGGTGCGTTGAGTACAAATTTTAATCGACTTTCGAATCGAACGACGTTATATCTAAGTACCTGTCTTTACTGGTTTTCTCCTTGTAGCATTTTCGTGAGCAATTTTCAAGCAATAAGAAAATTCGGCAAGATAATATAGGTAACTTTAGAATTTAAAAAAATTACCTACGTCTAAATCCATAAAAAATTGAAGAACTTATCCAACTTGAAATTAGCGTTTCTTCAAATTGCACCAGTATTTTAAAAGGTTCAACTTGCTTTTCTACCATCGTTTCGCACACCTCCTTATTAGTACGGGAGCGTTTCTTTATGCTAATTGGTAACGACAATTTGGCTCCGGCAATTCATTGCGATTAATCAAGAATTGTGTAGGATGTAGGAGCACTTCAGTGGCGCTAACATCCTTGGCATACAGCCACGCAATGTCTGCTGGGCGAGAGACGCACTACAACTGACACTTTCCCTTTCGTACGGTATTCAATTATTTTCCGCCGGTGATCTTTTACGATTTAGACGCGCGAATTATTTAACACTCGAATTCGCGGTTGTTGATGTGAGTGGAAGCAACGATCGCCCTTAAAGCCGAGTTCGAAGAGGAGGATTATTCGACGACATTCGATGAGAAAGTGGATTTTGAAAAATGACGGTTAACGTGGGAAAAATATCTAATCTTAGAAGAAACGCCGATTTATACCAATAAATCTTCAATTTTCTCTTTTATATTTAACACTAGTTTGGCAACCTCAATTTTCACTTGGGAGATCTAGCGTTTTGTTAAAACGCAAGTAAACGCTGGGAAAACGCCACTTTTTACAAGAGGAAATTCTCCCATAATACGGCATAACATAATAAAAATCGTCAGTTATGGTTTATTATTCGATAATAAACCATTGTAATCGCCCAATTTTTATTTTTCTTAATTTCCTAATTAAAAGCTAAACTTATTGCCTAACGATACAGCTGGAGAGAGTGTTTGACGACCATTCCAATGAGTATAGAACGATTTTTATAGCTCCAAGAACTCTCGAGTTATACCCTCATGTCAAATTTCTAAAAATCTCCCAAATTCGGCACAAAAGCTGCGATAACTCGAGAACCAATAAAGCTATCGACCCGGCGATGGTCTCATTCGATTCAGCGTCCAAAAATCTATATAATTTGATACCACGTACACATTTTTCTGAAAAACCTTGGAAAATATGAATTTTCTCCCCTCAAAACCCCCCAAAAATACCCTTAAAATTGAGCTAGCAAGTTGGTTCAAGAATTGGACCGCGTAGGACCGAGATTGATTTTCACCAAAAATTAATCTCGGTCCTACGACGGCCTAATTCTTGAACCAACTTGCTAGCTCAATTTTAAGGGTATTTTCGGGGGGTTTTGAGGGGGAGAAAATTCATATTTTCCAAGGTTTTTCAGAAAAATGTGTACATGGTAGCAAATTATATAGATTTTTGGACGCTGAATCGAATGAGACCATCGCCGGGTCGATAGCTTCATTGGTTCTCGAGTTATCACATCAAGCGCCACATATCGTTGCAATGAAGTTTTTTGTGTCTCCTGTAAAAATCTATCAACATTCAAGTCATTCTTTCTCTTTATCTGTGACCAAGATTTTTCGAAATATTAGAACAAACCTTTCCTCTTTCTTCTTTCACAATCAATTAATATATATTTATAATATATACATAATAATATTTAATTTTAATTCGTAAAATGAAACAAAAAAAAAACGAATTAAAGAACGTTCCCACATTATTACCGTGCTTGGCATTCGCACTAGCAATTCTGATATCATTTCTATTGATATCCAACGTCCGGGATACATGGGCGTGCTAAGTATTAAATCGTGCGTTAGCTTCGGTTGTAAATCTGAATAATGCGGCCTTCTGACGGTGGAATTCATTCGGCTATCATATCGTGAGCGTGAATAGGAAAACTAATGAGAATTTTTTCATCTTTTTTCAACCTCATTCTTCACGAGCGTCAACCAAATGGCGTTAATTATACGAAGCGGTTAAATCAATCGTGGTCCTATTTTGATGTTGTCAATCAGAAGCAAATTGAGCAAATAATTTGTTTTTCTAGCGATGGGTCACTGCTATCTCAAATTGGACCGACTGTGAAGCACCTGGTGCCTATTTTGGTTAATTATTCAATAATCAACTATTGTAATCGCCCAAGAAAAAAAGCGCTATCGCCAATTTTCACCAAAATCAATTTAGGTCTGACATTAGCTTAATTCTTCAGCTTAATCGCTAACCTCAATAAAAAAATTTAATCCTGACTTTTTGAAAATTGACGCTTTGCGAATTCGACGCGATTCAATTAAAAATTCACGTTTTTTTTTGTAATTATTTTAAAAAATGCAGCTTTATATTTTCGTCAGAAAAGTGTTGATGACGGAAGAGGCAGACATTTTTAATCGATAATCGGATCTTAGGTACCTTGAAACGTAAAACGCAAAATTTTGAAGGGGTTCGAAAATTTTTCGCTAGCGATTGCAATCGTATTATTATTATTGTCGAATAATAAACCAGAAAATTGACCTTCTTCAAACAGAAACCGGCGTTTGTCGACCGAGCTTGTTCCCTAATGAAAATCGATTTCAGGACGATTGCGAAAGGAATATTTTAGAATAATTTTTACATACTCGTTCCGCTCGAGGCAGAAATCGCGTTCCTTGCAAAATGTCAAACTATGTATCGCCCCCGTTTGTCGCTTCAGCCCGGCGAAGGACTTTTTCCAATTAGTTTTTTTCCTTTTAAGCCCTCCGGGTGACAACCGGCTCCTTTCCCGCTCCTCCATGTCTCCCAAACAAGGTTCCATCGGTTTCAAAGCATGCGAGGGTACGATCACACTTATAAATAGGGATGACATCATTCGCGAGAAGTGCCCTGAGCTTCGAGGGTTCCAACTGTCGAGTACGTGATATACCTGAGTGCTTTGGGACAGAATGACGTTTATGGTCAAGTCGCATAAATGATACGAGCGCTTGCTCGGGAGCTCAGGTGAGATAGATATGGCCTGGCGAGATTGGAATCTCTCGTTTGGAAAATATAGATAGATAGATAGATAGATATATAGATAGATATAGATAGATATAGATAGATATAGATAGATATAGATAGATATAGATAGATATAGATAGATATAGATAGATATAGATAGATATAGATAGATATAGATAGATAGATATAGATAGATATATAGATTCTTTATTATTGCTTCACAGATCAAAATCCATAGCAACAAAAAAATTAATTAATTAATTTAAAAAAAATAAAAAATAAAAATAAAGTACACCAGATACCAAGACTGCATAGAAGAAGAAACAGAGGTTGACCACAAATAAAAATAGAAGATAAATAATAATTCTACTGGGCGAAGAAAGAAAAATAGAAAGCACCAGCTGGCAAATATAGAGAGCGATAAAGAAAAGGAAAAGCGGCCGTTATACTCCAATCGTTTGGAAAATATCTTCGGGAGATTCTAATAATTGACGGATAATTTTCATTGATAAGATCGAAGTCGAATCCGATTCTTTTAGTGATTATTCAGCACAGCGTGCACTAATATCTTGAATAATAGAGAAAACGTTGGGTATTCGGATTCTACATGCCTTGAAACGTAAAACATCAAATTTTGAGGGGGGTTAGAAATTTTTTTTTTTTGGCGATTACAATGGTTAATTATTGAATAATAAACCAAAAATAAAAAATGAACAAAAAAGTAGAAAAATTACACGAAGTAACTTATTTTAAACTGACACATAAACTTGGAAAACAGTGGTTTATTATTCCTTCGCTTCAATATTGATTCAGGAAGACTATCCATTTGTGATAGTAATTATTCCGAACATTTGTGACGTTCCCACCGAAAAACAGATTGGTAACTATCGGGGAAAATTCCGTAGAAACTATTGTAATTTTAATCAATTTTATTTTTCTTAATTTCCTAATTAAAAACTAAATTTTTTGCCTAACGGTACAGCGGGAGAGAGTGTCTGATTACCATTCCAATGAGTATAGAACGATTTTTATAGCTCCAAGAACTCTCGAGTTATACCCTCATGTCAAATTTCTGAAAATCTCCCAAATTCGACACAAAAGCTGCGATAACTCGAGAACCAATGAAGCTATCGACCCCACGATGGTCTCATTCGATTCAGCGTCCAAAAATCTATATAATTTGATACCACGTACACATTTTTCTGAAAAACCTTGGAAAATATGAATTTTCTCCCCCTCAAAACCCCCCAAAAATACCCTTAAAATTGAGCTAGCAAGTTGGTTCAAGAATTGGGCCGTCGTAGGACCGAGATTGATTTTTGGTGAAAATTTCAAGAATTTCGCTATTATAGTTTGGCCGGAAAACTGCTAATGGCGTACGGTGGACAGACAGAATTTTTTTTATTGGATATTCGGATTCTACATGCCTTGAAACGTAAAACATCAAATTTTGAGGGGGTTATACAATTTTTTTTCTTGGGCGATTACAATGGTTTATTATTGATAATAAACCAAAAGTGCCTTAATCGACACCGTTCCATATTCCTATCAGAACCAACGCATGCACAATTACGGGGGAAAACGAGATCATTTGCAAATATACGAAGAGCTCGAGCAAAATAAACCTTATGCGAAAGTTGGCAACTGCCGTTTTTCATCGGAGCAAAAATGGCTCGAGTTGTCCTTTCGACCGTATTCTAACGGGTTCGAAAACGTCGCCCACGTATTGGGCTGGACGATGATTTAAACGGACGATAATTGGCTAAAGCCCACGAGGCAACCTAGAACCTAAGTTGATCCATTTATTATAAACCCACTTATGGAGTAAAAACTAAGGTCGCATTTATTCGTAAAAAGTTTCAAGATACAAAAAAATATTGACAAACAGTTGGATTATTTTATTGAAGAAGTAATTGATAAGGACGTTTTTTCATCCTTCGAAAGGAAGATGTTAGAAGCCTGATACCCTTGAAATTTTTGCACTTTTCTGATATAACAATGCAAAACCAATACACTGAATGATAGCCACGATTTTTACTGCTATGAATCGGTCATGTAGAATATTCACAATTGACCATTAACAAACGGCGTTATTATGTATTTATTATTTCCATATGTACCTACGTAGTTAATGCAAGTATTAAGATCGTCTGAAAACGTTCGAATTTGGAACGGAAATGGATTTGGAAAATTTTTTCACAGTGCTATACTCAGAAACACGTTTTGAACAAGTTGTGTCTCCAACTCTGTGGTAAAAAATTATATAAATCGTCATATCTCCGTGAAAAATGAATGTAACTCAATAACATTTTCAGAGAATGTTTTCCTAGTAAATGTGAAAAATTAGCCTTTCCGAATTTTAGATGGAGATTTTTACAGGGCGCAAAACTCAATATATTTGAACGCTCAAGGTCTTGAAATATTTTGGACGTCGAGTGAATGAAGTCTGATTTTTATCACGAGGGTCGCATAGAGTGCTTTAGCGTTATACGCAAAGTGATTATACTATTTTCAGATTACAAAAATGATTATATTTAAACGCTGGGTGACTTGGAATGTTCCCTTATGTCAGCTGAATTTCGTTTGATTTTTTTATTAGTTCCACACACGCAATTATTTTATTTGTGCACTTTAGTATAATATTTGGGTCTCTTTTTTAATATTTAAAAAAAAATGACTCCACTTCACAAAACGTGTTTTGTAATAATATGATCACACACCGTACTTCCGCCTTATGCGGTTTATTGACTATTTCGATTTTTACAGGCCGCGAAAGAATCAGTATCTTTGACGCTGGGGGTTCATAAAAACGATCTCAATTAACAAAACTTGGCTTGTATCGTTATTTTCGGCTCACACACTACTTATTCGTGCGTTGTTCTATTTTTTAGTTTTCCTAGCTAGTTTTTCAATAACGGTTGTAGAGTAATAGCGTTGTGGCGTATGAGTTTCGTGATTTTAAAATTGGTTATTCCTGTTACCGTCTCAAACATGGAAGTACTGTGTAATCTATGCACACCACTGGTTTAGTCGTTGGAATGCTGTGTATCATAATAAGTTGGAAATAAATAAATAAATAATGGTCGTCAAACACTCTGCAGCTGTACCGTTAGACGAAAAATTCAGCTTTTAATTTGAAAATGAAGAAAAATATATTCAAACGGTCATTGTTGCTACGGGATTTTAGAAGACTCTGTTTTTAGGTCGAAACGTACTCTAATAATATTCGGACATAATATATATATGAATATCCCGACTTCGACTTTTTTAATTCGCCGCTTTCAAACCTGAAATACATAATACTTTCCTCCCCTCTAATTTTCACTTAATGTTTTTCCCCCTTGTTAAATGACGTACTCACTTTGAAAATGTAATTGGGCTTGCCCGTGTAATAATAATAAACAAACAAATAAATAAATATATGTGAATATTCGAATATGGTCTTCTTACATTATTATTGAACCGAAGTAATATGCTGCACAATCGTTTGCAGCGTTTTTAAAAAGTTTTTATAAACCCGCCACTTTTTTCAAATCTGGCTTTCGAGTCCTCGCGTACTATACTGCGAATTTTCGGTTCTCGAAATTGTGATCATTCCCATAACGAGATTCTCGAGAGGATATTATCGAATAATCGACCAAAAGATAAGTGACTGCGGTTAGAAATTCGTGAATATTATGCCAACCGATAATTTTTGAAACGGTCAGCACAATCAAGTTCTGCTTAAGCTGAAATGAAATGGAAGCTATTTAAGTCGCCTTTGACTCTCTCGTGATAATCGAAAAATATCTCCTAATAGGCTCATTATTAATACACTAATTAGGCGATCAACTAAACGAATTCGAAGAGAATGCAGCATCGACAGTTCGAACTAGACGGATGAAAACGATCGAATCGCTCAAACCGAACTCCTGGTTGAACGTCGTAAAAGCCGAGTCTATCGGGTCTGAGTTAATATCCAAAATTAGATTAGTTTTTTCCCACTTCGAATAGACCAAAGCGTATAGGAAAAAAATTTAACCGAGCATTTTCATTTGTAACATTTTTTCCCCTCAAAGACATTCTAACGAATTTATTTGAATTAGAAAAATTTGAAGTAAAAAATTATAAATAATTAAGAGCAATGAGTTTGAGGATAATTCGAGAAAATTAAATAAAATCGAGAATGCAGCAAGATCATTTCGGTTTATTATTCAATAACAAACCATTCTAATCTCCAAAGAGGAAAATGTTCAACGTCCCCTAAAAATTGGATGTTTTACTACGTTCAAGGCATGTCGAATCCAAAAATCCAATACAAACAATCCTATCCACCCGCTGCCAATAGTTTTTTTGAGGAAGAAAATACTTGCATTTTTCACCAAAAATCCTTCTTGGCCTCACAATGGCTCAATATTTTAGTCTAATTATCATTTCAATTTTAGATGTAAACTTTTAGAGAGCAAGGGTAAAATTTGTATATTCCAATGTTTTTGAAACATAGGTGTGTTTGATATTGGTATTAACTTATATGAATTTTTTTAACTGGTCGATAGAATACATTCTCGAGTATCCCAGCTTTTGAGAGACATCTTCGAGGATTGGAGAAATACATCCTTATTTGACTTTTTGAAGTTATAAAAATCGTTCTATATTTGTTGTAATGCTCTTTGAGCACTCTTTCAGCTGTATCCTTAGGCAATTAGTAGGTACTACAAATTAAGCTGATATGACAAATAAAAATATTATATAATATATATGGTAATATATTATAATATATATAAAAAATTATATTCAAGTATTCTGCAGTATTATGCACGTGAGATATTTTTCTTTCATGTTTTACTTTAGTGCAGTGCCTATATAACCAATTTACTTAAAATTTATCTCGAATTGCCAACCATTTTAAAAACGAACTGTTTATTACAATAAAATCATTATTTATCTATCATTATCTAAAATTATTCATTTATAAAAATTAATTAATTTTAAAAAATATTTAAAATTGCGATATTTTCTTTAGAGTACCAATTAACTTGTTCTTCAGTGAAAACGCTCACATTTGTTGGGATCCTCTTAAATCGTAATTGCCTCCGTCATGATTTGGAAAGACCATCCATTTCTTTTAGAACCTAACCCTATCTCTTGTGAACCTACAAACATATTTGTAACTAAGAGTGAGTCATTGAGAACTATCCTACTTTAATTTCATCTTACTCGTAATTTACAATATTTTGATTATTCTCAATTACTATATTTAAAGTAAAATAATTGCCGAACGATACAACTAAAGGAAGTGTTTGACGAGCTTTCCAACGAATATAGAACAATTTTTATAGCTCAGTAAATGACCGAGTGATACTATCTTGCCAAAAATCTCAAAACCTCGAACATTCCTAATAAAAGCTAAGATAACTCGAAAAACATTAAATCTATCGGCTCCGTAACGGTCTTTTTCGATACAGCGACAAAAAATCAACATCAAATCAACATAAACTCACCCACTTTTGAAAACATAGTAAAATACGAATTTATACCTCCTCAAAACACTCTAAAAATACCCTTAAAATTGAGGTAGCTGTTTGGCTAAATGATTGAGCCATTGACAGACCAAAGACTTTATCGATTTTCGGAGAAAAGTTCACGAATTTAGCCACAAACCGACATAAACCGTATCTCCCTGAAAAATTAATGAAACTCAACGACATTTTCAGGAAATGTTTTCCTAGTGTATGAGCAAATTTAGCTTTTATTGAATTTTGAATAATACACTGCGCATTTGAGATATAAGGGTTCGAAGTTTTTTCTGTTTTGATTATTACAAGCTATAAGCGGGAATATTTTTCTACGCTTGAGGTCTTAAAATGTTTGTTATGGCGAGCAGAAAACACTAGATTTTTTTATGTGCAGGGGCTGTGAGGGGGAGAAACCAGGCGATTCATTCTCCGAATAATTATTGGCTGGCGGAGCACTTTCGCCCGTTCGGGCATCTTCAGGGCGACGTGGAGCCATAGGAGCGAAAGTGCTGGGCCAGCCAATAAAGAATAGGAGAATGAGCCGCCTCGTTTTTCTCCCCTTCACACCCCCTGGACAACAATAAACGCGACGACAAGGAAAAGAAAAAAAAATTTGGCGATTATATTGGTTTATTATTAAACCGAATTCGCATGGAAAATTGAATAAATTATATTGACATTTTCCGTAGAATTCGAATCTGAAATTAAAATAGCTATCTTCATCCAGAAAATTGGATGTGAACCGGTAAATAAAATCGCAAAAATAACGGTCGGACGCGGAGCCGAAAAATGCGCGTTTGTCCGTAAATTCAGAAACGTACTGTTCTGATGGGAAAATGTTACCCTCATATGATCGAATGATTTTTGTCAAGTCATCAGCTAAATCTCATTATACCCTTCCTTCACGTACGATCATCACGTATCCAATTGGTCCGACAGTCTATTAGCATGCGGCCTGTGAACCGTTGTGTATATTTGTCTCTGACGATAATTCAGTCAGTTAATCTCGTTAGAGACGTAATAGACGGCCATTCAAGGCGTCCATTACCGTCGAGAGCTGCTATTGAGGTCTTCCTTTATTGAATGTAAAATGGCCCTGCGTAGGAAGCGCAGTTTGCCTCGAAAAAGCCGAATGATTCACGCTCGTTTTTCATGAAGGTTCATTTTGCGACGACGACAATTTGTGATAAAAAGTTAATAATTTTTTGGTCTTTTAGAACTCCCATCATGCTCCTCATTTCTATGTCATGACATAGAGTGCAACCATATTCAGTATTCTAAGCAGATTTCCTCTTACTTGTACGTTTACGTCGTAAATGGGAGTACTTATTGTGATTTGTTTTTATTTTATACAGGGTTTCCCAGCTAGCTTACTCCTATTATTTTTAGAGAGCTATCATAAAAACTCGAAGCAAACGCTTTATTCAATAATAAACCATTGTAATCGCCCAAGAAAATTTTTTTTCTAACCCCCTCAAAATTTGATGTTTTACGTTTCAAGGCATGAAGGCATGTATCCGAATATCCAATACAAAAAATTCTGTCCGTCCGCCGTTAGCAATTTTCCAACGAACAATTTTCCGGCCAAACTATAATAGCTAAATTCTTGACATTTTCACTAAAAATCAATCCCGATCCTACGACGGCCCAATTCTTGAACCACATTGCTAGCTCAATTTTAAGGGTATTTTTGGGGGGTTTTGAGGGGGAGAAAATTAATATTTTTCAGAGTTTTCCATGAAAATGTGTATTTGGTATCAATTTCTACAGATTTTGGACGCTGAATCGAATGAGACCATCGCGGGGTCGATAGATTTATAGGTTCTCGAGTTATTGATTTTATTAGGAATATTTGAGATTTTGAAGAATTTGCTATGGTGGCATAACTCGATCATTTGCGCATCCGCGCCAAAACGCTCAAAGCTCACAAACGTCGTTTTGATTAAGGACCCCAATTTTATGTATAATATTATTTTACATAATATTTTACCAACGTTTTTCTTCCATGACTGTCTTTTTTGAGCGTGATAATAAATGGACTTATTAAAAGTGAATCACTGTTGAATCCTGTATGGTCCATGATTCTGAGCTGTTATCTCCTGATAAATCACGTATTGCTATTTTTTCCATAATCGTCTTGGTATTTAACATCGTAGCACAAACAATGGAAATCTGTAGATACTTATCTAGCCAATTTCAATACGATAAAGTCTGAAACATGATCGTCATGTATTCACGCTGAATAATATGTTTTTTTCCACGAAGTTTTATTTCCTCCCATCATATTTTAAACTGTACTTGGAACAAAGTTTGGCTGGGTATACAAACAGAACGTTTATCTTCCAAAATACAAGTAAAACAGAAAATTAATGAGAATCGAATACAAAGAAATTTCTCGGCCATAAGCAAACTAAAAGCTCACAATCTAGTTCCATACTCACGTGATTTAACGCCAATTAAATCTAGATTTGCGCGATTAAATCTAGAATGGGCGCCTGAAGCACGTTTAACGAGCTCAAAAAAAGTCTTCGAAGCAAAAGGTTGATAAAATTTTATCTCCTATAAAAAAAAAGGGTTTCTAATCTGATGATGATCTAATATGATTTATGAAGACCATCCATTCGTAATACTAATATTCCGAAAATTTGTGAACGTTTCCACCTAACAACAGATTGTTAAGTACATAAGAAAGGCTCCTTGCAACTATGGTAATTTTAATTTTTTCTTTTATGTTGGGAAATACACATTTTTTACGCCTTCAAACCCAGCCAAAAATACGCTAAAGAATCGAGCCATTGTCAGACACTGAGAATAACTTTGGTGAAAATTCCAACTTCCAATCATACCTAGTTTTTTTTTTTTTTTTTTTTTTTTTTTTTTTGAGAGGTTTGGAATTTTTTTCGAGCAATTACAATTCATTATTCAATAATATGCCATTGTAATCGCCCAATTATTGAGTAATGAACCAAAAATGGTGACCAAGCGTCGTTGTGGACTAGGTTTTGATTTTATGCGATTTTAGGGGCGCAGCATTTAATCATATTTCATTTCGTGTGGAGATAGATTTCCTATAACAAGCACTGGGTGGTGTTGTTTAGAAGAAGTCACGATAAAATGTCTTTTCTGCCTTGTTCGACTACCATGATCCTGAATAATCAACAATGCCTTATCATCCAATTTTGCTCGATTATACCAAAAAATTCACACGTATTTCGATGAATTGTCGTTGAACTATATCATAATTAAAGTATGAGCAGGATTAATTTCCTCGGCCTTTTTCCCATGGCCTCAATCCAGTTGTCATTATTCTTCTCAGGGAAAGACAATATAACTGTGCAACAAGTTGATCGTTAGTGACTTTTTTTTTTTTTAATTATTTGATCACTTTATTGTATAAATGATACATTATAGTTGATATAACAACAACGGAAGAAAAAAAAAACGACATGGTACTCGAGAGGGAGCTTGAAAAGTCCAACGACTTCCTCCCAAAACAATTAGTAATTGAACGTTGAACGAAACACGTTAAATATCGATATTAATGTTCAAATGGACTTTCACAGAGATGCCGCATATCGAGGTTAAACAGATTACAATATATATATATATATTTTTTTTTTTTTTTTTTTTTTGGAGGATGATGCGCGTTTGGGAGGATTTTCATGTTGCTAGAAGGTCGGTGTGTCTTTTTCTTTTAAGCCTTCGTAGTGTTGGTGGTGGCGGTCGCGTGTCCAGTATTCGACTTACCAGTGGATTTGGGTGGTCATGGATTCGGCTGTGAAATCGCTCGTAAGATGCTTCAATAACATCCTTCACATAAGGAATGCCTACGTCGTTGTGAAGAGTCGTGTTCCGAATATACCATGGTGCCCCCGTGATCATCCGGAGTACTCTATTTTGGTGTGTTTGTACTCTTTTAATTTGGGAATCGCTCGATCCTCCCCAGATTTGACAACCATACTCCCAGATCGGTCGTATGAGTACCAGGTCGTTAGTGACGCAAAATATTCCTCTCGAACCCGTAAAAGGGTTCGATGATTGGAAATACGTGGGCCGTCGGAATGGTCTCCAGACGAGTCGCCCACGCGAATCCCTTGCTCCTGATGGGAGTTTTTCGACCTGGTCCGGTAACATTTTTCGGAGCTCGACTTACAATAAATGAGCCGCTTGATTCGCTCGCGTATGAAGTGCCATAAATTATAAACTATTTTTCGGTAAAAATACAGAGATTGCCGGGATTTTCAGTCCAATAATTCGAGGAATGTGAGATAGACACAAAATTAAGACTAATAACTAAAATGGCGCCGAATATGGAACAAACGACGAAAGAACTGTCAAATGAAGTTACGTAATACGTAATATCGTTACGTATTATCAAGGAAATATATATTCATTCATTCATTCAAAAAATACCTACCTACAATTGAAAAAGGACACGATCGATTAGTATACATGAAATTCACTGAAACGCAGATGTCTCTGACAGCACGAGCCTGAGGAACAATAAATTAAAAAGCCTAACACCTTCTAGGAAATGCAGATGAGAAGGACGAACTCGTTAGGAAAACATGGGTTGGGAGTATGACTTCATCTGACGTGCATATATTAATCAGCGATACGCTCCAAATCCGGAGACGAGATGAAAGTTGAGCTTTTGTCGGAAAGAAAGCGACACGCGATTGATGCACGCGATGACGTGACGAGCGAATGTCGCGGAAAAGCTGATTGATGGGTGATGACGAAGAATTCATTTAGAGCAGCGAGAAAAAAGACGTTGGAACGAGTAAGGCCGAGGGTTGAAAAAGCTCAGTACGGAGTACTGAGCTTCTTTGGTTAATAAATTTTTCCAAGATTGTCACTTCTTCATTTACTTGTCGCGAATGAGTTTTTGACTCGATGAATTGCTCTCCATGAATGATCGAGCTATCGTACTGCCAAATTTCTCAAAATCTCGAAAATTCCTAATAAGTGCGGGAATAAAATATTAATTTTGGAGATAAATGTCAATCTTCATGTTGAAGTTTTAGAGCAGCATCTATGGTTTACAGGACCATTATTTTTTTAAACTACTGACACTATTTATTCTTTTAACTTGGGTTTTTTTAATTGGATTAATTTTATTTTTTTTCTTCTCGAAAGCATATTCTTTTAACCTTATTAAAATTAGGTTATGTGGGCTTAAGTTTGTTTAAGGCTTTTATTTTATTTATTATTATCATTTTTTTCTTTGGTTAGTTTGTTTTGTTTGCTGTTTGTTTTGGGGATTTTATTATATAGGTAATTCTTTTATTTTCGTGTTTTATTGTTAGCGAGGTAGTTTTAAGGTTATCTATTTTGGACGGGATGATGACTGGATTTCATGGGGATGACTTTGTTCCTTTAATGTATTAAGAAGTCATGAGTTAGTTCTGTAATTTTATATACGATAATATTCGTATTATTTTTTCATTACTATGTTTTGGTTCAGTTTATTTTTTATCAGACTTTTATTTTTTACTTTACCTTCTTTATTTTTATCTTTTATTTATTTTTTGTTTTACTCGAGGGCCAAAGCTATCTACCTCGTTATTGTCTCATTCGATTCAGCGTTCAAAACTCTATAGAAATGTATGCCAAACATAACACTAAAAAAAAAACCTTGGAAACTAAGACTTCCCCCCTCAAAACCTCCCAAAATACCCATAAAATTGAAGTAGCGATTTGGTTAAAGAATTGAGCCATTGTCAAACCATGGTTTCGGTGAATGTTTCCAATATCTAGGTCTCATAGTTTTCTCAGAAAAGTGTTGATGGCGGGCGGATAGAATTTTTTTTATTGGAAATTCAGATTCTTCATGGCTTGAAACGTAAAACATCAAATTTTGAGGGGGGTTAGAAAATTTTTTTTCTTGGGCGATTACAAAAACGTAAAATTTAAAACAGAAGGGGTAAACGAAAATCGGCGTTGCTGAGAGATCCGACACGAAATACCCGTTGGTTAGAGTTTTCCTTGCGATTCAAAAACAGCTAAACACATAATGGGGAGTTTTAGTGTATTTCGTATTTTTTGTAAACTTAAAAGAGTTTTGGTTACTTTGTTAAATCATATGTCTCTTATGGTAACCAAAATACGCCTTCGACCAAGCAGTAACCATAAGAAACGTATGATTCAACAAAGTAACCATAACTCCTACGTTCAAGTTTTCGAAAACAATAAAGGCACAGAACTCAATTTTTATTTCAGGAAGCCAAGTTTGCAACAAGTACCATAGTTTGAAAGGACAACGATTGAGCAATAATCACGAGTATTAATCGTTCGTAGAAATCGAGACAATTGCATAGCCCTAAGCCACTTTTTTATTCACAATATACGATTCAATTCCACTGACCTTACAATTTGGCTTAAAGGTGATGTCCATGATTCGAGGGCATTGGCCGAATATGCCAAACGCCCGAAAGAGATGTAGCTGAAAAAAAAAAAAAATGAACATCAGAAATTAAAACAAATATCCAGGCAGTATGAGTCAAACAAGTATTTAATTGTATTCACCCTTATTTTCAGGAAGAGCGATTGCAAAATAAAAATAATGAAAATTTTCCACCGTTCTAGGAAACTAAATCCGAAATTGAAGTTAGTCTCCAAACTCAAGAAGACTTCTAATTAGAAAAAAAAAATTATTTTTGAGCAGACAAAATTTTCTACAAAATTATTAGTACCTATATATTATCAGAATGAATAAATTATTAGAATGAATAAATATTAGAATTGGTCACTAAACGATTAGGCGATCACATAGATAACCACTTCCAAATCGGCCAAATCAAAGTAGAAGAAAAAAATCACCTGTGTAATTGCGTCTCGTATAATTCCTGACAATTTGATTAGTCAAGTTATGAATAATCACCGCACACACAAAAAAAATTTAACTGGAACCGAATTGCCTCGTAATTCCCATCGTGGTCAAAACAGACGTCATAGCGTGCGGAAATTTCCACCAACAGGCAGCTCACCTAAGCAATTTGCTATTAATAATTTCTTTTACTCATAACTTCGTTCCCTCTTTGTTGACAGATACGTTGAACGGGCGAGTTGAGATATGCGCAGTAACCCATCGGTAAACGTTTCTTTTTATTGTCCGTACGTAGTTTCCCATACATAACCGAAATGAAATTAAAACTCCCTTAGGTAAATGCGCTTAATGCTCGTGAAAAAGCAAGATGCTCAAATTAACCTAGTAGAACATGGACATTGAACTAAAAACCAGCAGAAAATTTCCAATTTCGATCGAATTTCAGAAATTTTTCCCAAGTGTCGAACGTAGTTGAACGCAAATCGAAGACGTTTTTTTCCATGAGATGAAATCTAATCAATTTTGAGTATTATTCCGCTTTTAAAATCAATTCAATCACAAAACACTATAGATTTTTTTTTCTTCAAACCGGTCAGACAAAGTGATAGCTCTAATATTCTCGAACAGATACAATCCAATTTTTCCAAACTCCTCTATTTATTTTGATAATGTTCTAAAACCTCAAATTCAATCGCTTTATTTTGATCGAATGATCCCGAAAACAGAAATCAGACCAAAATGCCGTTTGTCAATTTAAAAAAAAAAAAAAAAAAAACCCGCTTGTAAGTGCATAATTGACTTCTAGAACGAATGCAGTTGTATACCTTTCAGATAGTCTCGCCTGTCGATTTATCAGCATCAAGTGCTTTCGACGAGCACTTTAATGTAAAATCGATGTTGAGCCCGAGTTTTTATCTATACATCTGCCAAAATGAACTTGCTATGGCCGAATAATTCTAAATCCGAACATAAAAATCTCAATAAAGAATTATCTGAATCGGAGGCTGGGTATTTAGGGCACGATATTTCTTTAATTGTTATCCAACGAATAATAATAGGCAGAAGAACGATTAATGTTAGAGAGCTGTCACTAAAAAACAATTTTCCTACCGTAAAGCCGTCACGCGGAGGCCTAAAAATGTATTTAGTTCAAATCCATTTGCCCGTCGAGCTATTTCATTTATTTACTGAGCTATTTGCTCTCTCAAACAGTGCAATCACGTTACGTGATACGTTGTGAAAGCCGTGTGTAGAGCAAACAGTTTAGCTAATGGACGAGAAAAATTTGAAGAAAATTCTTGCCATCGCGTGAAATGACGTGATAACATTGTCTGCGCCTCAAGCTATTCCTCCAAGTTGGCTCACGTTTCTTCGAATTGACAGAAAATGACTCTTGCCCGTGTGTTCTAATGTCGATTTAATAGACGAATCGCAATCGTTTAGTGTTATCAAAATGGTCGGCTATCGTTCCAAGGTGCTATTGTACAATAATGATGTCAGACGCTATTTATAGATATGAAGTCACGGCTCGACATGTAACGCCACTGCTGGTCGTGGAAGGGGGTGAACGAGTAGAACGAAGCAGAGGGGATTCGAAAGACTAGAGAGTGCTCCTCTGGTTGGCCTTTAGATTTCAACGATTTGTCCGACGTCCGGACCTCTCGACGAGAAAAGGGAAAATAATAATAACTTGGCACGGCGAAAAATCGCCAGGCATCAGGTAGCACTTGAAAATTGTGGAATACTTGAGCTGATAAATCCGAGGTACTTCAAACCGCGTGAAGTAAGGCAATCCCACTAGCGAGTTCAAGGTAGATACAAACATGATGTTAGAGAAAATGGAGTGAACAAATTGAATACGGAGAAGAAAGGAGGAATGGGGAAGGCGCCTATTTTTTATATTCGTACCTAATGTCCTGAGTTCTGTTATTTGGTGTCAGCTGAAGACGGAATGACCAATTTTTCATGAAAATTGTGAGTTTTCGCGGAGAAAATCGCTAAGGAAAATCAGTGGTTTGAATAAACCCGGGGATGTAACTCCAACCGATTGAAGTAACTCCCTAGAGCGCTCTGCAGACGGCTGAAAGACAGACAGTAACAACAAGACGGTCTTTAAGACTGGAGTCATGCTAAATCGAGTAAGTGACGCTAACTTCACTGCTACTTGTTAGGTTTTTTTAATCGTCGAGTTAGTACCCCCCGAAATGCCTCGTAAAGCAAATAAATTGCTGAGGGGGGTTTGGTAATCTCACAGCAACCTCAAATTATTGCTCCCAATGTTAGTTTATTCTCCGAAGATACAAGCGCTAGTGTCGCTATTCACGTTCGACTGACTAGTTATGACGTAATAACTATTCATTTTTCGTTCAAAATCATCGGTTTTCCTTAGCGATTTTCTCCGCGGAAATTCACAATTTTCATGAAAAATTGGTCATTCCGTCTTCGGTTGACACCAAATAACAGAATTCAGGCCAAAAGGAACGAAAATTAAAAATAGGCGTCTTCCCACTTTGGAAGGATCAGAGGCAAGTCAGTATGACAGAGGAAAGAAAGGCAGGTACATTCAATCGATCTGAAGGTTCTGATTGACTACTTGAAGCTAGAATGACCGAGGTGATCAGTATGCAGAACTATTCAAGCCACAACGCACGATAGATGCCAGTGAACCTTTCTTTAAATCTTCTTTTCCTTTTCGTCGCATTTCTTGATGTCCCCTATGGCTCCGCGTCGCCCTGAAGATGCCCGAATGGGCGAAAGTGCTCGGCCAACCAATAATGAATCGGAGAATGAGTCGCCTGGTTTTTCCCCCCTCGCTACCCCTGGACTTCCTTTAAATGTTCGAAGAAGCTGACAGCAGTAAATCAAATGACAATTCAGGATCATGGGATAAATTCTCCGGGGAGGATAGGGGCACAGAAAACAATATTAGGTAGGTTGTGATAACCTATGAATTCACATACGTGACAATGCCTTAATGGCAAAAGTACTTAGTCAAAAAAAGTCCAGAGTCGCCTGATATTTCTCCCCATCACCACTCCAAAATTAGAGTCTCCCCAAGCTGAGGAAAATGTCTTTATGTCGTCCAAGCATTTACCAGTCCAATAGTGCAAGGTATTATGGAACAGCAACTAGTCTCTAATCATCATCATTGCAGGACCAGTAACTTTGAAACGGTAAGCAATTTTCCACCTCGATTTCAACTCTGAGACAAAACTAGGACTACGTCACGTATTGATCTACCTTCAGAGCAGCTTGTTTTAGCTGTCATTCAATGAAAGCCTTAAATTTCTCCCAACAGTACACCAAAAGCCAACTATTGATCCAAAGAAACATTAACTCCAATTTTAAGGTTGCTCATCGACTCAAGCCAAGCTCCTTGCTCTAAGAATAAGCCAGAATTTCTTCGTTTAATCAGCTTCTATTTTTGATCTTGTTTCTTTCTAAGCCCTGAAGATCTCTCATGGAAAATTCCAACACATTCTAACAATGCAACAAAGAGCAAAAAACAGGAAAAAACCCTGCAAATTATTGTCCAGTGGTTAATTATTCCTTTGCTTCAATAATAGTTAAGATTATCATCCATTTGTGATAATAATTTGTCTACACATTTATGAACGTGTCCACCTAACAACAGATTTGTAAATAATACCTTCAAAAATACGTTTTAAATTGAGATCTGGAAAGAATTGAGCCATCGTAAGACCCAAATTGATTTTTGGTGAACATTTCAAGAATTTAGCTTTTACAGTTTCGCCAGAAAAAAAGTTGACGGCGTGCGAACAGAATTTTTGGTTTATTATTCAATAATAGACCGTTGTAATCACTCACAAAAAAAATTCTAACTCTCCAACCTTCAAAGTAGATGTTTTACGTTTCAAAGTACGAAGGATCCGCCGTCAGACAAAACTATAAAAGAAAAATAACTGATGACTGACTTTTGATTAAAATTTTCACAAAAAATCAAACCCTGACAATGGCCCAATTTTTTCGCCAAATCGCTACCTCAATTTTATGGGTATTTTCGTTAGTTTTTTGGGCAAAGGTGTATTTGGTATCAATCTCTATAGATTTTCGGGCGCTGCATCGAACGAGACGACGATGCAGTCGATAGCTTTAATGGTTCTCGAGTTATCGCAGCTTTCGCGAAGAATTCGCGGGATTATCAGAAATTTGGCACGACTCGAAACTCGAGAGTTTCTGGAGTATCAAATATAAAAATCGTTTCATATATGCTCGTCAAACATTCACTTAAGCTATATCGTTTGTTAAATAATTTATCTTTTTACTAGATAAATAAGAAAAGTCTCAGAAGCCCTTGTCTGTTGGAACACGCATCCATCAATGTTCCTCGGTTCTTTTCCCGGCATTTAACCCTTTTCCACGTTGGCTTCTCCCCCACAAACTACCTCTACCACCGTCCACTGAGCCGTCTCCCCCGCCAGGCAAATTTATTTTTGGAGAACCACCCCGATATTGATTTTTTCTTTACCCCCCTCAGAAGTATAAAAACTGTTTTTTTTTCCCCTTTAATTTTGTACATGTTTTTCTTTAAATTTTTAATCAGTATTTATATTATGTTAATCAAGAAGCGCTGTTATTTAATTTAAGTTTATTGGGCACATTATGCCCGTGAATATGTAAAATAAATAAATAAATAAATAAAGTAAAAATTATTAAAATTACGATACTTAAAGTTTTCCCTTATTGTTATCGATATTGTTAGACGGAAACGTTCACTAATGTTCGGTATACTAACTCAAGTGTATGGCAAAGTAATAATAAACCACTATACAATAATTTGCAACGGTTTTCTAAGTCCTATTCTGATTCTAGATGCCCTAAAATCATTTTTTGAGGGAGGTAAAAATTTTTTTCACTAGGGCTATTAAGTACAATGGTTTATTATTGAATAATACACACAAAATAATACTCAAAGAACATAAGTGGTGCCAAAGAGGTCAGAAGCTCGGTAACGAATTTGGCAAAAAGAATTCATTGAGAGCGTATTTTTAACCTTCTGGCCATCTCATATCCTACAAATTATAACGCCTCTATTGTATTAGGAAAATCATCATCAGAGCTTCGTTCTTAGCTATGAAACTGCACGATCGCATTGCGAAATTCAAACTCTGAAGAAATGGGATATTTCTACTCCCAAACTATGATTGATTTTTCCTTTGGAAGCACATACATAAATATTATTTACATCACGATCGTCGCAGATACCTGCCACATTACAATTATAAACCTTGCAATGTCGCATCTTGCGCGTTCGGTGAGATCGTTAGCTAAAACTCGGCTCAAGCTTAATTTTAGTTGGTGCCAATACTATTGAAAATATAAACCGACGAAATCGTGCAACAGAAAAACAACCGCTTCGATGTTAACAGAAAATGTAAAAATGTTAAACAACTTCGTGAAGTACGGGCAGTTAAACTCACCAGGTTATTCTTAGTACAAGGAATGACTAGATTGTAGGATATCAGCGCGCGAGGCGAATTTTTAGAAAAGGAGTAAAATTTATTTTAAACCATTCGGCGATTTTCTTGACACAAGCGCGTAAACGAAAGCCACAGACAGGAATCGGTCGCAGAATAGGAGAACTAGAATGACCACTAAAAAAAGCCTTGAAAAGATAACAGATTATGTATCACAATCGATTTAAGAGTAATCGAAATATCGAAATGTGACTATCGATGATCTTGAATCTTTCGATTTGAAAGTGGTCTGAGATATTTAATGATCAATTTTTAATTTGATGATTCTACAAAAAGAAGAATGTTTATATATATTTTTTCTTCGTTTCTACTGTTTCATTGTTTATTTCTCACATAATTTAAACGAATATTTCATAGTTTTTTATTCCAACCAATTCGATTTTTACATCGATCACTAAAATCGATATGTGTCCATCTATCGATACTAAAAATGTTAAGCACTGATAATGTATTTTCTGGTATCAGCTATTATCAAAGTGCGCCTGCTATTTTCGAATCAAGAAAAATTATCGTTTTACGATAGTGAAGTTTAATTACTCGTCGAAATCAAATTTTGAAATGTGAATAGTGAGATTTTATAGTAGGCGGGGAAGAGATTTATTGGTGATTTTATTTCTTTCAAAGTGTACACAATGAGTAAATTCAGCCGTCCTGCAATGAGCTTGAAGGAGGTAATTTCTTGATTATTTTATTTTTTTGTTTAATCATAATAGATTTACACGCTCGCTTGAGAAATTTACAATCTAAATAAAATTCCAGTGTTTTATTTAATCCTTTGAAAAAATTATAAAGTTAGTTCTGATTTTCTCGCTGTCTATGTGTATTTTCCAGAAGCTGACGACGGAGTTAAATTCTCGTTTGATATTGTTTCAGTTCATGCTCCGCAAACAAGTCCTCCAACTCTATCGTGACATCCTAAGAACGATTAAAGAAGTGCCATCCCTTGAAGATAGAAAATATCTGAAAGATTGGGCGAAAAGCGATTTTCTCGCTAATAAACTTCTCACCGACGAGGTAAAATAATAAGTTTGCGAATAGTGACGATTGTGTTGCGCTACTTTTCAACGTTCTTTTGCCTGCGTTTATTTTTCAGTTGACGATAAAAATGATGATTAAACACGGAGAGAGGTCGCTGAAGGAGTTGAAGCAAAGTTTAGAAATGAGTCGAGGATAAATATTCCACCAGTACGTATAATTTTTTTTCTTCTTTCCTCTTGTTCTATTTTCTAATGTCGATATTTCTCAACGATTGCCTTCTAAAGTGACTGAAACGCCTCACAGTCATTCTCTTCTGAAAAAAATGCAAAGAACATAGGTTAATTTTCTCTATTGTACAATGTTCTAAAAACGGTTCTTGAAAATGCTCTTTAAAAGTTCATTCCACTTTCCTGTTATGTCAAATCACAACTTCTTGTTCTATTTTTCTATATGGTCAGTTAAGTGTTACTCATGGCTATTTCAGCACCCTTGGAGACTAATAGTTGGCTCTGGGAACTCAGCTACTCCGCTCTGTACGTCCGATGTCTCAGATATCACACTAGTGGATACCAATATTGCTGAGAAATCCATAACAATCTTGCCATAGGTTGTGATGAGCTGCTCTATAACTCTTTTACGCTCTATAACTGAATTTAGAGTTTCATTTTTTTTAATTTCTTGGTGTTGCCGATCTCAAGCTTAACCTTTCCAATTATCGCAGTTTTGTTGTTTCATTTGCTTAGCTTTAGGTCGTGAAGTGGAGGTGCGCTTCAGTGCGCTCAACCATTTTTGACAGATGCAAAAGCATTCTCATAACTGTTGAAAATTCTACCCTAGGAACCATTAGCGCATTTACTGTGGATTGCTAATTGGAAAAATTCCAGCAAACTTGCATTAAATACAGGTTAGCTTCAAACTCAATTATCTCCTAATACTTATATTGTGAAACTTAAAACTGACGATACGCTTCAACTTAATAGACCCTTTTGAGGATAAAAACAGGGTCAAGAATCTGTGTGGGATCGTTGTACAAGCATATAAAAAAAGCCGCAAATGATTGTGCAGAAAACCATCAATTTTTAATAGTAGCTTTTTGGAAAATATGTCAACGTTTCCACCTAATAACAGGAAAACTCCGTAGCAACTATGGTAATTGTAATCATTTTTATTTTTCTTAATTTTCCAATTGAAAGCTAAATTTTTCGCCCGACAGTACAGCTGAAAACAGTGTTTGACGAGCGTACAAACGAGTATAGAACGATTCCTATGGCTCCAAAAATTCTCGAGTTATACCCTTGTGCCAAATTTGCCCTGAAAATTGAGGTAGCGATTTGGCTAAAGAATTGAGCCATTTTCTGAACGAAATTGATTTTTGGTGAAAATGTCAAGAACTTAGCTATTATAGTTTTGTCAAAAAATTGTTGATGGCGGATGGTCGGTATTTTTTTTACTGCACATTCAGCTTCAACATGCCCTGAAACTTAAACATCACATTTATTGTTGAAGTTTTTTTTTTTTGTGATAGCAATGGTTTATTATTGATCCATTGCTATTATTGATCCGGCGGCCGCAGTGAATCTGTTATCATAAATCACGTTTATTTCCAACTTCATTGCAAGATTATTTCATTATACATTTACTATCACACAACAATGGAGCATTTTAACTTCTCAAAATTTAATAATTTTCTTCTGGTGATATTAAAATAAAAATTTACTAACGAATCTCAATTTTTTCACTTGTCCATACCACATAGGTGCCTTTTTTTATGCAATGTATTAGATTTGATGATTATGTATTTTCAACTAGAAAGTGATGGAGGGAGCTAAAATAGCAGAATAATTATATTACACCGAAAATCTTATCTCGAGTTCGAAGAACCAAATTGATGCAGTTTTTTGGCTCTTCTAAATTTTTTTTTTTTTGAAAATTCACATACAGTTTTTTGCAATGTGGCTATCGATATTGTCATAACTCATCCATGGCTAAAACACATGAAGTTGTGGGAATTTGAAAGAATAAAAATTGTTCAAGCAGTGGTAATGCATATACTTGTGATGAGCCTTCAAGCCACTCAATAGTTTCAAAACTCAGAAAAAACAAAACCGACTTCTAGAATTTTTTTTGTTCGAATACATCCAAAAGAAAACACTTATAAGTATTAGTTATCACTATTTTTTCCAATCACTTCACTCTTACAGTTTGAAAATGTCCGTGAATATGAACTTTCATACTGTTCGAATCGCCTGAAAATAGTTCAGTTCAGGTTAATTTTTCCCCTGAAATTGGCAAAAAGATGATTTCCAGTTCAGACTAGATTCCTTTAAATCGTATGTACAGTTTGTATGTGCTTGACGAGTTTGTCTTTGCGTGAGTACGCGGCCGCGCACATGTCACACTGATAAGGCTTGCAGTTTGTGTGCGTCAGTAAATGACGAGAGAGATTGTGGCGGGACGAGTAGCTCTTCATACAGACGCCGCAGGTCGATAGATCACGTCCATGGGTCGCCCTTTCTATTCCATGGGTTTTCATGTGTCTTGTCAGTTTGTCTCGTCTGGCGAAAGCCTTGCCACACAGTTCGCAAGAGTACGGCTTGTAGCCCGTGTGTGTCAAGGAATGGCGAACTAGTTCGCGCCGCTGGTGAAAGCCTTTG
Organism: Tupiocoris notatus; assembly: GCA_037159825.1. Lineage (NCBI taxonomy): Eukaryota > Metazoa > Arthropoda > Insecta > Hemiptera > Miridae > Tupiocoris > Tupiocoris notatus. The sequence continues at coordinate 735,631 of JASJUZ010000009.1, read as the reverse complement.
TTGCAAACGGGGCATATGAAGTCCCGACTTTTTCCAAGAGAGTGCGCTGAAGCCACGTGCTGACTTAGCTCTTCAGCGTCGTTGAAGGTCTTGCGACATGTTTCACATTGAAACTGATGTTGGATCTGTGAAGTAAAATTTCACATTGCAATTACGTTTCATTCATGGGTCGTTTATGAAATTATGTGATTTATAAGCATTCGTAGCATATATGCTATGGGTCTTATTATTGATATTTACGGCTTCGGGTTGAAGTTAAAAACCGCATCTTCGCAAAAAATAGCGTGCTGTTTGTTATGTCTTTACTTGGGTGGCAAAAAGCTATATAGCGCCACTTTGAAAATCGAGTTTTCTCCATCCAAACGCGCTTTAATCTATGTCCGAATGTATGGCTAAATTGGCTCTTTTTCGAGCAGGCAACATCAAATAATTGAATGCGCAAGCTTTGGAACAAAGATTCGCCTCCCAGCGTGCAGTAAGTTAGGCTGATGGTCTGTCTCTCCGCCGCTGTTCCCACCGCAACAAAGATTTTCCCCCGTTTCAATTTATTTGGGCCGTTATAAGTTTGATTTAACTTTCTATTGAAGTCATGAATTTAGTGATAAAATCCAAAACCTCCAAGTTGTAGTAGAATATAAGCCTAGGTAGGTGCCAGTGTTTGCATCATTTATCCAACTCCAGTGCCTTCAGGTGCCACTCCTCGGCTGGGATAATCTCTATGTTCGCCTACGCCGTAAATAGCGAACATGAAATTACCTACACTTGTGCAATACCCTGTCAATTTCATTTGTCACAAAATTATTATCAAACAGTGTAACTGCTTCATCTCAACAACTCGCCCTGTCTTCACGCCTTTGTAAGAACTTACAGAAGTTTTTTCTCTAAAGGTGAACTTGGTAAAGTGGTTTCCAAATATGTGATCTCAATTCAATAGTAAAGGAACTCTACCGTCAAATATGGCATGAGCTGAAAATGCGGATTGTGTTATTTCCTGTGAATAGGCAATTTGCGAAAACCTACTGAGCGATAATAACAATGGTGGTTTACAGGTTTCGCATGAGTACTCTTCATCCAGACCGCAGAATTTTAAAAGTAGTTTCAGGGGTTCGAGAGAAAAATTCACATTTTTTTACCTATTGAGACCATAACAAGGTTGATAGCTGTACCATATAAAGGGAGAGGGCCATCTTACAACTACCAGCGGTTCTAAGGCAAAATTGGGTGCCTTCTCGCCCGTTAGGTCGGGGGTTTCCATTCTTGACGCAGCTGTCCACATAACCTATCACTTTGGAAAGCAACGATCTACTACCGTTCAAATCCTTTAAATATGGGTGACGAACAGAGAAAGGTTAGCATCATAAGATGCTTGCTCTAGCTGGGAGATACGGACCGATATTCCCGTTCCCGCACAGCAGGCAATGTAAGCGAAAAGGAGCCACCTTGTATTTCTCCACCTCGACCTCAAAACAAGGGAAGACACACAAAAGTCAAATAATTATTTCCAATTTGTTGCTTGGTTAAACTCATCCCTTTAAATTTCCATGGGAAAAGTGTTCCAACTCCTGTTCCTAAAGATGAGTATCCATCAGTCTTATTCCAGTGGGTCGATTCGAATTCGCTTATTTAAAATTGACAGCAGAGCAATATTTCTTACAAGAGTCTGAGGTATTAGTCGAGAGTTGGATGACGATGAGTCGTCCCAGTTGGACGGGTCGACGCTGATGACGACATCTTCCGTAGTACCTTCCTCGTTGGCTTCTGATGATCCCTGGACGAGCTGTTCGGTTTTTATTTTCGCTGTCAGCTCCAACGGTTCATCTGCGTCGACCTAATAACGCAAAATTGAGCCAACCATCAAGTTTGAAAAAAATCTCATACTTCTCTTATCTCTTACAATTTTAGAGGAGAATGAATTCATTTGCAATTAATTACCTTTTCTTCCTTAACAATGACGGCATCTAAAGTCGCAGTATCGCTTGACGAACTCTGATCATTATCGATTGACCTGATCGCATCGTCTCTTCTAACTACACGTAGATCGGTAGCCGTTTCTTCGTCATCAGGTAGGCCATTGGTATCTTCGTCTCTGCTGTTCTCTTTTATCGAATTCGAGGAATCTTCTTTTTCCTGTTTGATGCCGTTTGAGCCTTCGTCGTTACAAATCTGCGCAAAATCAGTACGTGTTATTGTAGCGAGAGAGCTGAGAGTAAATTGCATGGGGAAACATTTTTATGCTCTGCCAGGTAGAAACGTAACCTATCAAATTTTGCTTCAGACGAAGAAATAAAACGGGATAATTTTTTTGCAACATGTTAAGTATATCTGTTAAGTTGTATATAAGTAAAGTATATCTTCTGTCAAGTATATCGTATCCCAAAAAAATCCTGTTCTTTGATCCATGTCCCAGAACAAAAATTGTACGCGTAAGCTTCGAAAACTTGGAAACCATTAAAGCTGTCGACACCGCGATGGTCTCATCCGATTCAGCGTCCAAAAATCTATAGAAATTCATACCAAATACTCCTTTGTTTGAAGAGCGTTGGATAATACGAATTTTCTGCCCCCTCAAAACGCCCCAAAAATAACCTCAAAATTGAGGTAGCGATTTGGTTAAAGAATTGTGCCATTGTCAGACCAAAATTGATTTTTGGGGAAAATTTCCATTATATAACTTTTATAGTTCGGTCAGAAAACTATAAGGATTCTACATGCCTTGAAACGTAAAACATAAAATTTTGAGGGGTTAAGAAATTTTTTTTACGGTGCATTATTAACCAAAAACTATGGAATAAAAAATTCTTCCTATTTTTTCGCAAAGATTTGAAATATATTATAATTACAGCGCATAGTCAATAGTTTTCTTATTTTAAATAGGAACCCCCTTAAGGTTTACCCCGTTTGAAATTAGAAAGCTATTGTCTATGCGCTGAAATATATTTTAGATCTTTGCAAAAAATATGAAGAATTTTTTACTCCAAAGTTGACGATTTTAGCGAGGGAACGATTTTGAGGACACTGTCGTTTAGTAATGACTTACCGTTGCATAATGGTGGAACTGAACATGTTTTGTCAGATCTTCTTTCCGGTTGAAGGATGTTGGGCATTCGATGCACGCGTGGGCCCTTTGGGGTTCTGTATGGAGTTTTTCGTGTCTTGTAAGTTTATCTTTCCTGGAACAAAAGAACGAATGAAGTCTTCAGTATTCAAGGAGTGAACTCGCGTTACATACTACAAAGTTAGTTATCTGCTCCATTTTATCCAGGTCTCTACATCCACCTGCAAAACAGCAGATTCTGATGTGTATATCACTTCATTATGTGGGCTGCTGGTTGATTTGAGCCAGAAGGTGCAGGCTCTGTTGTTTACAGGGGTTTTCTATTACTTTGTGTTGATAAAATTGTTGCTATACTAGACTTTTAAAGAATTTTTCATTAATATTTTAAGTTGATTCGGTTTAGACTATATAAGCTACTACGATGTAAGAGCAATGATTTTCAGATTTATTGACTACAACTTCAGTTCGAATTGCCTCAGTTGTCCATACGTGATCATCTTTCCCATGAGGTTCCATCCCAATCTATCCTCTAGTCTTTTCTTTGGCATCTTAGTCTTCTCTCATAATTCTTCATTAAAATCAGATTCAAAATACTGCGGTACTTGAGTTCTCAATTGGCCCCTCTATCAGCAAATGTTCTAACTTCAACGAATCAGTGGCCACTAAACCGATAAAAACATCTCCTTTCTTCAACTCTTTCCTCCTCAAATTCAGCCGAACCGTTAGTTGAAATGTTTTTCAATTCAGACCTACCTGTTGAAAGAGAGAAAACAAATCGGGCAAGAGTACGGCTTTTCGCCCGTGTGGATCATCGAGTGGCGCATCAGATCTCCTCGGGTGGCGAACATCTTGTCGCATTCTGCGCACGGGAACGGTTTGCTTCCATTGTGCACACGAGCGTGTTTGTTCAAATTCGTGCTCCTTGTGAACGCTTTCAAGCAGATAGGGCACACGTACGGCCTCACACCTGAAAAACAAATATTAGCCGTCGATTAGTCGGTTTAGGTTGTTTGTGCTCGGGCAATAGCACTGAATCATCATCAAAATCAAACATTTTCAATGAAATTTATTCTTTATTTTTAATGATAGCTATAAGTGATTGAGGCAAATGATGGAAAATATTATAAATTTAAGGGGACTTTTGGCTTCTCCGGCTTTCCATAGTGCACCCTTCCATTTCATAATCATAGCAACAGGTCTCTTCTCTTGAAAAAGTAGGCGTTCGAATCGAATAACATAATAGCCGAAAGTACACATTGAATTAGTTAGTGAACATTACCTGAATGAATGACAGAATGTTTTCTCAAGTCGGACCTATAGGCGAAGCCCTTGTTGCACATCGGCTCCGAACATCTGAACGGTTTGAGCCTATCATGGCGAGCAGTATGTTTGGCTAGGTTTTCCTTCAAATGGAAAGCCTCACCGCAAGTTTGGCACATATGCGATTTGTTGCCAGCATGAACTTGCCGCCAGTGGACGCGCAAGAGCGCTTTGTCCGGCATTAGAGCGGCGCAGTAGTCACAAGGGAATGGGCCATCCTGTTTGAAAACAAGGAAACAATAATGGGACGAAATAATTGTAAAATTTCATTTAAAAAAACGCTGCAAGGGATTGTATGGTTTATTATTCCTTCGCTTCCATCATTATTTGGAAAGACTGTCCTTTTGTTATTGTATCTAATAAAAACCAGGGGTTCACGGGCATCCATCAAATGCGTTTTGCATCAAAGCATTCAGCCTTCTTATTCTACATGACTAGAGGCAAAATTTTTTTATTTCGTGAGCAATTACAACGGTTTATTATTGAAGAAAAATCAAAAAGGCGTGAAGCGTTTGAACTTTTGGAAAGGGTGGATTTAAGAAGTTCCTGAATTGCTTTTGAAAATTCAAAGGCAGAAAAGTAAGCCACTAAGATTGATTGATTGTAGTTGTTTCTTTATCCACCAGGGGAGGTTAGGGCCATGTGACTCTCTTTTCCAACTCCCCTGGAAACATTTGCAGTAAAACCAGCTCTTACAATTGTTACAACTCAAGAATGAAACAAAAATACTTTAATTTTTTCTAAAAAATAAATTAATATTCTAATATTGTATTATACAAATTATTGTATAATGAAAAAAAAATGTATGTGTAATGTGTGCATTGTTGTGTGTGTTTTGTTGTTTGTTGTACTGTATTGTTGTTGTATGTGTTATTATATTATTGTTTTTATTGTATTGTAGTGTTATTATTTTTATTTTATTGTATTTATATTTATTTTAATTTTATAATTTTCTATTAATATTCATCTTTTATTAAGATTCGGCCTAGCTTTGAAAACTATTACAAACGTAAGGGCCGTTTGAATCTTTAACCGACAAAGCGATGAATTTTAAATTCGACATGGTGTTGAGGTAGAGACATTAATTGCGACGTTATCTCATATTTCGTTTGTATATTTCTTCTAGCGCTTTCGCCGCTCTGGGCCTCTTCAGGAAACATCTGTCAATTAATAGCTTCTATACCTATAAAAGTTTTCTTTTAAATTATAGGTCCTGTAATAGCTCTACAAGGTTGGGATTGTCATGAATTGGGAATATTTGTTTAAAACACGTCCGCTCTAATAAATTAAAATAAATAGGGGACTAGATTTAAATGCAGGCGAATTTAACCTTAAAACAATAAGACTCAAAAATGACTAGCTTGAACGAAATATAGAAACGAAATATGAGAAAACGTCGCAATTGATGTCTTTACCTCAACCCCATGTCGAATCTAATGGATACGCGACAAACCACAACGAATGAATTTTAAAGGCTAGAAACCAATACCTGAGTGTGAATGAGTGAATGTCTGTCGAGCGCCTCTTGTAAGGTGAACCGTTTGTTACAAGTGGAACAGGTGAGGTAATTTTCATCAGTGTCGTCGTCATCTTCGCTGCAAACAATATGATTAATATTAAATAATCGAGCAGAAACCGATTCATTTTTTCCGTCCTTCTGAACAAAATCTACCATTTTCAATTTTTTTCCCTGCTCTAGTTATTATCATAATTTTTCTCGTAAGTTTTACCTATTCTTTCACGTCCACCTGATTTCGTTTGTCACTCGAGATATAAAAATTTTTACCTGTTTTGATCGTCGCTTTGATCCATCGCTTGATATAGATCGCCGGCGTTTTCACTTCCACTATCGGCTTCGCCTGTTTTACCGTTCATGTCTTCGTCTGAAGCGGAACCGTTCGGTCGAACCTGTGACAAAATCCACCGTTACTTTTCTGCCTATTTTATTCGAAACCGTCTTCAAGAATGTACATCTAATAATACAAATGAATCAAACTCAATATATTATGTATGAGAAAAGTGAACTACATGAAATAAAAGAGAGCGAACACAAAAATGTCTTTTTCCATTCTTTGATATCCCTGGAGACAGTAACCAATACTTCACATTATATGGGTTTAGTTTCTAGCTCGCTCTTTGAAGCCGGTCGAACTCCTAAAGTTATAAAAGGCCTTGAATATATTATAAAGTGGTGACAGGTTGGAGTAATTTAATTGCGATTTTTTGTCAAGAGACCAATTTTTGTCGCTAATCTCACCAAAGTCAACTAGTGACTGTTCATTATTGTTTCGCTATCATCTGACCACGGTTAGGTAAAGGTAGATCATCCTCAATGAAGGAATTGTTTTTTAGTAATGTAATCTTTCTTCTGTTCCTATTTTTTTTTTTTTTTTTTTTTTTTACTATTTTTTATATATTTCTCTAGTGTTTTTGTATTTCTACTAAGTTTTTTTTTTTTTTTTCTGCAGTTGGTTTATATTTTTAAGGTTCAGAAATGTGATGTGCAGTGCAATTTGATCTCGGTGACTGAACGTTGTGCCAAGTGATTTATTTTCTTTCATGAGGCTCTACGATGAAGTATTACCTCCCTAATTACAATTACAAAATTACCTAATTAGTATTAGTACCAGTATTATTTAATTTATTTCCAACCATTGTGAAATCGTATGATAAACACAATAAAACATTTAAAAGAAAGGCCTTGACAGGTGAGATTTGAAAAATTATCAAAATTCGATTTCTGGTAATTATTGAAATTTATCTCCCTGAAAAATGAATGTGTGCAAAATTAGCTTTTATTGAATTTTGGGTAATTCCCTGTGCGTTCCTGATTTAACCGTTCAAAGGTTTTTCTATTTCGATTTTTACAAACTCGAAGTGATTATGTTTTTTTAACGCTTGAGGTCTTTAAATGTTTATTATGACGAGCAGATAACGCTTGATTTTTTTACGTAGTGGCTCGCACACCGTTATGAGCTTTTCTCGTTATTTCACTAGTGCATATTTTGTATTTTGATTTTTACTGGCCAGAAAACTCAATGTATATTTTTTATATGACTGCTGAATATCGCTCGATTTTTATATTGGTGTCCCACGTAGTACTTCCTCGTAGAAAGTATTCTCAGTTATTTTGTTCGAGCACTATTGTATTTTTCGGGTCTCTGCTTTAATATCACCAACTTTGACCTCGTTCACAAAACTTGTTCTGTATTGTTTGGATCACGCACATTACTTCCGGCTTAAGTCTTTTGTTTCGCTAATACGATTTCTACAGGCCGCGAAAACCAATATATTTGACGCTGGAGGTGTTTAATGTTAATAATGGCGAGAGAATGACTCCTGATCTTCATCGCTAGGGCCACACACCGTACATCAGTGCTATCCAGCCATTTTCTAGAATTTTTTCGGCCGCAAAAAATTATTTAAGCGCTCAAGTTCTAGGAAAGTTAGTCAACGGCGAAGATCACGCTTGCGATTTCATATAACTGAATTGATATACAGAAATGGTATCATGATTATGATGGGTTTTCACCTCGAAATGAACTGATCCTAGATGATAAACGAACAACACCGACAAACAGTTCGTCTGTTTGTTGGTTTTTATATAATTCAACAAGGTTTAAAAATCTCCGTTTGGCGTTGAGGACGTTGAAAAATAAAATTGTTCAACTTTTCTGGAAATATCAAAAAGTACCTTACTATTTTCAAACTAGGTTATTCCCTATTCTGATGGTTCAAATTTGAAAAACGAGCAGTCCATTTTACTTGTAATTTTGTACACTCTATAGAGTGGCAAACTTCGAAATCGACTCCAAAATGGAGACAGGAAAGTGAACAAAATTATATAGGTTTTGAAGATTTTCGATCTTTCAAATCCCCTCTTCGACCAATTGCCAAGCCATGAATCTATTTATCACCTCGAAAACCATTGGAACTTTTGAGAAGCTTATATTACTTCTTTACCGTGGAAGTACGCTCGCATTTTCGCCTATGTATTTTTGCCTTGCTGCATAACCGTTATTTTTTAGTTTCCCCAGTAGGGATGCCCAATGGATGTGAGAGTGGTTTCAAAGCTTTTCTCAAGGCTGAGCCCTATCGCGAGGAGACGCCAGTTCCTAGGTCCTCTGCTCCAGTCCCATTTACTCATCCCTCGTCCAAGCCCTCGTCCTTTTCACATCTACAAAACACATCGATCCCCTACCTCTGTTATTACAACAGTCGAGCTTAACCTAAAGCGCTTAATCACACGTACGAAAAGTCGTCGCACTTGCTAGTTATCAACGAGCGAAGAATTTTTTTGCTCACAAACAGCCAAACATGGAGAATAAATGTTACGGTTTTAAAATTATTGCTATGACGGGTAGATGATGCTTTATTTATTTATTCAATTACGAGCACATGCTCAATTGTATCTATTTATCGGTATCTTAGGGTCACACGCTGTACTTCCGCGTTATTAGAATTTCTTGTGATTTGTGGTTTATTATTCAACATTGGTTTATTATAATAAACCATCGCAATGGCCCAAGAAAAAAAAAATTCTGAATGCTTGATTATTTTCAATGTATTTTTCAATTTTTCACTCAGAATTTTCGAGCTTGTAGGTGTTTATTGTAGCCGAACAATAATTAAGTGGAACGCGGCAGAGTTGAAAAAAGAGGATAACCCAGGCGACTCATTCTTCGATTCATTATTTTCTGGCCGAGCACTTTCGCCCGTTCGGGCATCTTCGGGGCGACGTGGAGCGATAGGTTCCACAGCTTTTCAAATTTTTCATATTTTTTGTAGTAGAGTGAAAAGTTGGAGTATTTTTCAAGTTTTGGATGTACTTTACATGTGTTCCCGACTTAGCAAAGTAGGTACGCTTAATTAAGCAGTACACCTCGACGATCGGCTCGAATTGAGAGCTCGTTCAGACCGGCAAATATTCATCTATTGTGGTTCATTATTCAATAATAAACCCGAGAAATTTTTTTTATAACTGCCATCAAAATTTGATGTTTACGTTTCTAGGCATTTAGAAATCAATAAAAATAAAAAAAACTTTTCCGGCGAAACTATATTAAAGCTAAATTTTTTAAATTTTCACAAAAAATCAATCTTGGCCTGAAAATCGCTCAATTCGTTAACCAAATCGCTAACTCAAGTTTAAGGGTATTTTTGAGGTGGAGGAAATTCGTATTTTCCAACGTTTTCCAGAAAAAGGTGTATTTGATATCAATTTCTATAGATTTTGGACGCTGATTGAGACCATCGCGGGGTCGATAGCTTTATTGGTTCTCGAGTTATCGCAGCTTTTGTGTCGAATTCGGGAGATTTTCACAAATTTGGCATGAGGGTATGACTCGAGAGTTCTTCGAGCTCTAAAAATCGTTCTATACGCGTTTGAATGCTTTATTTCAATAAATAATGATTTTTGGTTTATAATTCAATAATAAACAATCGCAATTAATTGCCCAAGAAAATATTTTTCCAGCCCCCTCCTCAACATTCATCTAATAAAAATCATTTTTGCTCCGATAATGGCTCAGTTCTTTTACCGAATTGCTACCTCAATTTTAAGGGTATTTTTGGGAGGTTTCGACGGGGAAAATGAGCATTTTCCAATGTGAAATGTGTTTGTTATTAATTTATATAGATTTTCGGCGTTTAATCGAATGTGACCATAATGGAGTCGATAGCTTTATAACTCTCAAGTTAACGCAGCTTTTATTTGGCATTTTCGAAATTTTTTAGAAATTTACCGTGATAGAAGAATTTATGGAGCTGTAAGAATATTTTTACACGTTACTCGTCTAACACCGTTTTTTAAACAGGCTGAGCATTATTTTTTTAAAGTTGTAAAATCCTCCGACGTCGTTCACATGTATCCCAAATAAATTCACTCTTCTCCTATAGTTCGATGTGATTTCAGTCTATTAAAATAATCACCTCGTTATGCTAAATTCCGCGCGATTGAAAATATTCTCATCATTTCCTGTAGGACATGAAATTGTCGCACGTGTGATCGGGCTACGCCTTTCGTTACGGCCCCGCTCAGGGTAAGTCCCCGGTTTCGCCCTCGTCGCACGCACCCTTTGCAAAGAGGGGCCCCTTCCACTAGCCCTGGCCCCATCTACAGCCCTGAGAGCGGAGCCCTCAACGTTGGCATCTGCTATCGATCGCTAGGGGCTGCTGAGCTGTCCTCTGGGGTCCCCCTTCCGCTTCTCCCGCTACAGTTGTTACCCTCTCCCTCTTGTTACCAACTAAAACCTTCGGGGCGGCGAAGCTACCGACGAGGCTCGACTTCATGAAGAAAATACGGCGTGTAAATTACACTACTTTCAAACCCGATTGAGCATTGATCGGTGAAAATAGAAATCGAATGTCGACTGAATTTCGATCGATCGCAGAATAAGTTTGAAAATCGGTATGACAAAGCTGTAAGGACTGCTAGAGGTTTATTATTAACAGCCTTTGCTTCCAGAGCGTTCTTCATCATGTTTACCTATTGCAAAGTACATGGCCTAAATAATCCTAGTTTTCGATATTTTTATTTGTCAATGCTTTCTTAAAGTTATCCTTCAATCGATATAGCAGACAAGTGTGCGAAAAAATGCGTGATTTTTATGGTAGAAAAAAAATTCTCAAATTTAATTAGCATGCCGAGTTGTCTTTAATTCTCGAAAAATAACTCTATAGTGAACATTACGCGTGAAAGATTCAACTACGTTATGCTCCTATTCGAACTGGTGTTTGAAAACCAGCAAAACTCAACTGAAAACACACCCTTCGTCCAAAATATTATAAAATACGAATTTTCCTCTCAGAAAACCCCTAAAAAAATGCTCGCGATAATGAGATTGGCGATCTGACTGAACAATCGAGGCATTATTGGTTCAGAAATGAAAAGAAAAAGGTGAAAATAACATGAATTTAGCTGACATAGGTGCAAACCTCAGACGATAGAATATTTGGATTCTAAAAGCCTTGAAACGTAAAATATTCATTTTGAAGGGGGTTGAAAAAATGTTCAGTGTTCTAATACGTTGGTAGGAATTTACTTTCTCGTTGTGACGTGGAAACGTTCAAAACTGTTCTCATTTCATTTCACTCAAGCACTGATAACTCATCAGCTAAAAAATAATTCGAAGCAAAAGCTATTGAAACAATGGACCACTGTACAATCGATTTAATTTTACTGTTTGGTATTTTCTCTATTAATTGCCTTTATTTTTTATTATTATTATTATTTTTTTTTTTTGTCATAAAGGCATTTTTTTCTCTTTCATATAAATAATTCCCATACTAATGATTTGCTCGTATTAAATCCATGGAGATCAAAGGTCAAAATACAACCTTTCTAATGAAATTAAATCCGTATAATCTTGATGGCATTGGATTTTTATGAAACAAGGGTTGAATGTGAGAGTATCCGAAAGGTCTGGGGCGTCAACGGGGGCTCTGCCCTCTTCCCTTAGTTACCCTTCCCTACGTTATTGATCAGGCCGACCTGCCACAAGGGCCCCTCGTTCCCCTCATCCTGCTTTCTGTAGGGGGCTCCAACCCTCGAGAAGCACAAGCCCCAAGGTTACTATGCCGTTCTAATAAATAATTGAGACTCGTCCTTCCAATTCGAGAGATCTGAATCATCTTGGTCGCGCGGTTCCTATTTGTAAATTGTGTTCGCTTTTAGGTGAAATATGCGAGTGAAACGTACTAATTTGGAAAGTGCGTCATCGCTTGAAATCGCCGCGATATGAGTGGAAAAACCAATAAAAATATCCTCGAAATCGAAACTATAATTCAAGTTTATTATTTATTCTGATCCTCGAATATATAAAATAAAATATGATAAAATAAAATATATATGATAAAATATAAATAATGATGAAATATAAATAATGATGAAATACAGTATGGGACTATGTTTATGGATTTCGTTCTAAATGGACGGGTTATCCGAGAAAATATTGCTGGAATTCAGTGGTAGATTCTACGACTAATTGCGAACTTTTTTTGCCTCATTGTATTGTTTCTAGTCCGCTGAAAATTCGAAGTTTTGGTTTATTATAACAATAAACCATTGTAATCGCCCAAGAAAAAATTTTTTCTAACCCCCTCAAAATGTGATGTTCTATGTAGAATTGTTTTAATGTGTTTTGCTCGCTCAATACCTATTTAAAAATAATAAAATACTTTGAATAATATTTATAGTAAAATAAATATATTTTGATAATAATAATAATATTTTGAACTCTTGAAGAATACAAAATTTATTCGCAATTAATTTTCAGATTTTCAAAGAACAGATGTTTGTCTCGTTAATTGTCTCCTTGAATGTTTCACAATGAACTGGTCAGTTTAATTCCTCGACCGCCAGTCTTCAGGAAAAGTGTATTCAAACGCTCAGCTTTCCAACGGTGTTGCTATATCCAATTTATAACTATAAATTACGGGAGCTATGTAAAAGTGTTTTATGGAGCAGAAATCAAGGTTTTTTTGTGAAAAAATGCTATTACACGGAGTTGTAGCTTAATTACTGTTGGAAAAATACCATGACTTATTTTCTTTTACTTAGCTTTATGCTATTAGATGCTAGCAGATTGAATTTTTAATTGTCGCAGATAATCGTTCGTTATATTGATAAATTACTCACCGTTTTACTCTTCGGCATACCGGTCGATTTGCTATTCTCCCCGTTCGATGTTTTTTTCTTCTCTTCGTCTTCCATTTGCATGAGCACCTGAGGAAAAACGGATGTTGTAATAATCACTTGTTTTTAATAGGAGGAGGTTACTATGGTTGAGTTGCGGTTTTTTCGGTATGTGTTGTCTGAGCTTTTTTTTTTTTTTTGTCAAGGGTTACTATCTAGGGTAGGTCCCATAATTTTGGTTTATTATTCAATAATAAACCATTGTAATCGCTCAAGAAAAAAATTTTTATAACCCCCCCTCAAAATTTGATGTTTTACGTTTCAAGGCATGTAGAATCCGAATATCCAATAAAAAAAATTCTGTCTGTACGCCGTACGTATTTTTGAAATTTTCACCAAAAATCAATCTCGGTCCTACGACGGCCCAATTCTTGAACCAACTTGCTAGCTCAATTCTAAGGGTATTTTTGGGGGGTTTTGAGGGGGAGAAAATTCATATTTTCCAAGGTTTTCCAGAAAAAGGTGTACGTAGTATGAAATTATATAGATTTTTGGACGCTGAATCGAATGAGACCATCGCGGGGTCGATAGCTTCATTGGTTCTCGAGTTATCACAGCTTTTGTGCCGAATTTGGGAGATTTTCAGAAATTTGACATGAGGGTATAACTCGAGAGTTCTTGGAGCTATAAAAATCGTTCTATACTCATTGGAATGGTCGTCAAACACTCTCTCCAGCTGTACGGTAGGGCAAAAAATTTAGTTTTTAATTTGGAAATTAAGAAAAATAAAATAGATTAAAATTACAATAGTTGCTACGGAATTTTCCCCGATAGTTACCAATCTGTTTTTCGGTTGAAATGTTCACACATGTTCTGAATAATGACTATCTGAAATGGATAGTCTTCTGAAATTTTATTTGAAGCGAAGGAATAATAAACCACTGTACAATCATTTGCAGCGTTTTTTCAACTCAATCCATCCCGTAGTTACGTCGCCAGATGCGGAGAAATGCCGGAAAACTTCGCAAAAACAGCAAGTTTTGACTTAGTGAGCTCGTAACTTCTAGCAAAATTGCTCGATCGTTTTGCTTTTGATGTAATTTTGTTCATAATTTATCTGCAAATGAGGGCCTAGCTCCAATTTTTGTTCGGCATTCTGATATGGCGTGTAGAGAAGAAAGTGTAACAAAAAACGTGTTTGCCGATTTTCACTTTTTTGAGGTTTTCCGAACGCCATTCCCAACCAAGTTCAGAAAAAATGAACATTATTGCACTTGGAAGTACTCAGCAAGAGCTTTCCAGAAATGAAAGAAAATTAATTTTACATGACATAATAACGGAGCAATCGATGTTTTTATGAACCTATGTTTGAGACCTCATAACTTCTAAACGAAAACTGTTTTTTTCATAGTTTGCAGACTTAAATTGTTCAAATTTAAGTCTAGTTTACGTGATCAAAGATGGAAATTAATTGGACTAAAATTCGATACGTTTTAGGCCGTATTTCTTAAACAATTGTTTTCAAATCACGTTTCTTGGAATATTTATGGTTGTAGAAAAAACTAAGAAAAAAAAACATAACAAAAAAACATAGAGTTCAGTGAAATTGCGGGTAGGCTTGAGAAAATCTCTCCATTATTATTTGAGATATAAAGAACGAGTAAATTGGTGCATTTCAGTTACCAACAATGGTATAATAAATTCTTTGGGTTTGGTAAGGTCGATCAATTGGATCAAAGCATCCAGTATGTAGACCAAGGGTCCCAAATCAGTGGATGGACTATTCCAAGCGTTCGAACTCACTCTCAATCAACATGATCCATTGAAAGTAGATCATCACAAATTATAGTTTAGATCGCCAGTGTTCAACTGATTGATGAATTTTGTTTGGTGAATTTTCAGAGGTGAAAGGAAAGTCTTTCAATCGCTTGGGAATGAGAAATAGTAATTTTTATATTATTAGACGAGGTATCCAATCAATCAGGAAGCGGTCAGGTCAATACGAGTAATAAGTCCTTAAAATGTGCAGTTGGCGGATGAGTTGCTGCGAAGTTGGGGATTTTTGTTATTTTTTTTTCCTTTTCAGAGTTTATTTTATAGGAAAATAATTTTTATAGGAAAATAATTTTGAGTTTAATTTATTTGAAAATAATTTTTTATGTTTTTTTCCGCTTTTCAAACCTCCAACGTAGGCTTTTTGGAGCCTAATTACAATTATTTACCGTTCGTTTTATTGATTGAAAACGCTGAAATAACTATATTCTATAGGTGCTCACTTGGAATGAAACGAAATGTCGTAAAAGGACGTCAGACTGCTCGCAGAGTGTCTTAAATTCGCTGATCTGCTCAACTTGATAGAGACACCGGTGGCAAATCAACGATGGCAGTCCGTCGCCCTCCTGCATCTGTAATTCAAACAAAAAAATTTTTTATGTGCATCTGTCGACTCGGGGCCCCAGCAACCTCCTACATCGATCTAGGGAGGCTTTGGCCCCCTGGGGCGCTTGTGCCCCTTTCATGGCGCTCCTTTTACTTCGACCCTTCGTGTAGTTTGCCACGTGTGGTGACATACTATGCACAGTGGCCTCATCACGCCTTCCAACCATACAGTTTTCAAATCCGGCATCATCTATCCATCCTCTGGATCAATATAACTTATACTCTCGAATACTACTGAAGCTACTGAAGTCATCGGTCGACTGTCCTGCTTTGCTGGAGCTGATTACCTTTCTGATCCCTCAATATCGCACCCGTTCTACCAACCTATTTCACATTCAGATTACACCTACTAACTATCTCTACAATAACCCACTTTTTCGTGCACTTAGAGCATTAGATGCTGCTCTCTTCGACGGTGATCAGGATATTTTCTCAACCTCTTACAGGCAACTGATCGCTATTCTATGACATTTTTTCTTCAATAAGACCGAGTAACGCTGTTTATTAATTAATTTTAAGTTTTAATTTTCATTTATTTTCTTGTGAGTAGGACTATTATTTATGTAATGTAATTTTGGGCTCTCGAGCCCGTATCAATCTAAATAAATAAATACTACAACACACTATAATTTTAATCAAATGATAAAATGTACCGAACAATTGGTAGTCGAATACTATTTTTTATCCAGGTTCAACGACACGTGAATTCGCCTAAAATACATCTCTCCCCTCTCTCTCTTGTGATTAAAAAAAAAAATTAATTCCGACTCATTGTACAAAGCGGATACCTATAATTTTGTAATTTTTTTTCTCTGGTTGAATAGAAGAGTGGTCGAATTGACGACCGAATTCTGCCAGAATAAATAAAGCAATAATCAAATCAAATCTCCCCTCTCTCTCTCCCTCTATCCCACCAACAATTAGTTTACTATTTGCTCAAGTTATACTCTCATGCCAAATTGCTGAAAATCTCGCAACTTCCTTCGAAAAACCTTGAAAAATGAAAATTTTCTCCCCCTCAAATCCCTCCAAAAATACCCTTAAAATTGAGGTACTCATTTTGTTAAAGAATCGAGCCATATTCAGGCAAAGATTGACTTTCGGTGAAAATTTCAAAATTTCGCTTTTGAAGTTCTGTCGGAAAAGAGTTGACTGCGTACGTCGGACGGACAAAATTTTCTTTATTGGATATTCGGATTCTACATGCCTTGAAACGCAAAATATCGAATTTTGAGAGGATTAGACGATTTTGGTTTATTATTCAATAATAAACCATTGTAATCGCCCAAGAAAAAAAATTTTATAACCCCCCCTCAAAATTTGATGTTTTACGTTTCAAGGCATGTAGAATCCGAATATCCAATAAAAAAAATTCTGTCTGTCCGCCGTACGCCGTACGCCGCACGCCGTACGCCGTACGCCGTCAACACTTTTCCGGCCAAACCATAATAGCTAAATTCTTGAAATTTTCACCAAAAATCAATCTCGGTCCTACGACGGCCCAATTCTTGAACCAACTTGCTAGCTCAATTTTAAGGGTGTTTTTGGGGGGTTTTGAGGGGGAGAAAATTCATATTTTCCTAGGTTTTTTCGAAAAATGTGTACGTGGTATCAAATTCTATAGATTTTTGGACGCTGAATCAAATGAGACCATCGCCGGGTCGGTAGCTTTATTGGTTCTCGAGTTATCGCAGCTTTTGTGCCGAACTTTGGAGATTTTCAGAAATTTGACATGAGGGCATAACTCGAGAGTTCTTGGAGCTATAAAAATCGTTCTATACTCATTGGAATGGTCGTCAAACACTCTCTCCAGCTGTACCGTTAGGCAAAAAATTTAGTTTTTAATTAGGAAATTAAGAAAAAATAAAAATTATTAAAATTACAATAGTTGCTACGGATTTTTCCTCTATAGTTACCATCTGTTTTTCGTTGAGAACATTCACAAAAATGTTCTGAATGTTTACTATCACAAATGGATAGTCTTCATAAATCAATATTGAAGCGAAGGAATAATAAACCACTGTACAATCATTTGCAGCGTTTTTTCTTGGACGATTACAATGATTTATTATTGAATAATAAAGCTAATAAGGAGCCATTTTCGTTCTCATTTGAGAAAGTTCGAAATGTTTGTTTAAAAACTATATAAGAAGTGGAAGGACTGTTTCGGATGCTCTCATCCCAAAGGAATTAATAAATAGAATTAATTTAATTAAGTTTTAATTAAATACATATAGTTTAAGTACAAAATCCAACGAATTAAATTTTATTAAGATTTCTTTTTCAATCTAATTCCAAAATTCGGGGGCTGTGCAATTAGTATTACGCAAAACTTATGAGACTAAAAATAATTTCTAAATAATTAATTTAAAGCAATGTACAATAATTTGCAGCGGTTTTTTTTTGTGTTTCGATAATCTTTGAAGTTTGAGTTTTGAAGATTTTTCTGATAATCTGAGCCATTCTTTTCCATTCTTAAATTTTCATCTCAAAATGTTTGTTGATATTTACGTTTTTTAAAAGACGTTTCTATTTCTATTTTGAAAATCCCACCGCTATTTTACCGCGCTTATCTTTGACTCATCCATTTTCAGGGCGTTTTCAAGAACCTCTTCGAACAATCCGTTTCAAGGATTGCGAACCGCTATTCTTTGGTTAAGTCACAACATGTTCACGTTAAGAAGGCCAACGACCTATCTGGTTTGTTTATGTGTTGTAGAACGCATTATATTCGATACTGAATTATGTTCAATTATTCAAAGCTCCTGTATTCAAGTAACTAAAAAAATTCAGTTTATTCTGATCCCTTGGAATTAAGAGAGATAACCTTAAATGAATAGAATCTAAAACTAATCGATTCCCTATACAATGGACGGGTGAAAATTGGCGCAGTACATAAGAAATATAATTACAAAAATCCATCGAATTGAATTTTATAAAGACTTCTTATATTATATCTCATTTCAAAATTCGGGTGCTGTGCAATTTACGCAAAACTTATGAGATTAAAAATACTTTCTAAATAATTTAAACGCTCTTGAAATATCTTGGATTTTTTAAAATGAAATATAAGCTTACCCTTATGTTGACAAGACTCGTGATTCTCTCTGATAGGGGAATCGTTGTGTCGATGCCGACCGAACTGAAGATATACGACATGACACCTTTCGTCGACCGGCAAAGACGACAAATCTCGTCGATGCGAACTTCGGTGTCGATCGGTAAATTTGGCAATTGCGGTTGATACATCGCGGAAAAAAAAATTTCACGGCCCGGTAATTGTTTTTCTATAATATTTACGCGGACGAGCGAGGAGGAATTTTTCGAGACCTAAGCAATAGAAGGAAACTCGTAGACGCCCTCGCGTCGGGGGTTGAAGAACCTATGGGGGTTTGTAGACCCTGCGGACTGCCGAAGCCCCCGCATAGCCCTTCGGAGCGGGGCCCCCATTCAACCCCCTCCCACGAGCCCCTTTCGTGTGTTAGGGGAGGTCGTTGTAGCGCACCCCTTCGGATAGGGCCCTCCCCCTCAGCAGCAGGAACCCTACGCCACGACCGTTATTATAAATCGACCTAACCAAAGGTCCGAGATTACCTACGAAGTTGGTGGTCAGCTTTGCAAAACATTCAAAGCTCGATCGGCTGTAAAATTTTCACATTTTATTCATTTAGCTTAATTGCAGGTATTGTTAAACCAGCTTTTAGAGTTGGGCAGGTATAGGAGGGAAAGAATGAGGAATCTGCTATTATTGAGGATATTTAGATTAATTGAAAAATTCCAGATTCATAAATTTTGAACAATTTTGTATTTATGGGGAGTCGAAATATAAAACCCGATTGTAAGAATTGTCTCGACTCGAGAAAAATTGCTAATAAAATTATTTCAGTTTGTACTTTATTTGTTAACTAAAAAGATAATGAAAAAAAAAACAAATATTTTTTCTTATTCAAATTTCGATATTTTTTGGTTTATTATTCAATAATATACCATTGTAATCGCCCAAGAAAAAAAATTGTCTAAACTCATAAAATTTGATTTTTACTTCCATGTTTACGTTTAAGGGCATGTAGAACCCGAAATCCAATAAAAAACTCTGTCCTAATCGGCGGGGGTGTTGAGCTTTTCAATAGATACTATAATATATAGGTACAGTAGTTAATTATTTGTGTATGGAGAGTGGGAATCTAAGATTTGTAACTTGCACAGCGAGTAACTGTAACGAAAAGCCGTCAATTCAGATATCTGAATACACCAAAAGATAGGTAATTTAATTGCCCACAGTTTCCCAATGTAATGTACCTATCCATTTTTCAACCGTTTCAGCGTTATTCAACAATATTTGTAGACCATTCACGAAAACATCACATTTTTCAACTTTAAACGTTCTTTTCATCTATTTAGTGCGAAAGAAACAAAAAATGAACCATATATTATTGATATACACATCATCAACTATCATTATGCTGAATTTGAGCGAAATCTATTTCAAAAAATTTTTCGCGAAAAATCCAAGGGGTCCCCCTGCGATTTTTTTCAACCGAACAGTTAACGATTTTTTACTCCTTTCTCAATGCAGATAAAAATCTGAAATTTTCAGGAAAGTTGTGTCTTACCGAGATGTATTTTTGCTATTTTTTTTATTTCTCGGAAAAATCTGCAAGTGCTCCGAAAAAATCCGTTTTTGAAAGCTCGAAAATTGGACTTCAACCGTGATTTTCGGGGTCAAAATTCACGCGAATCAATTGTTTTATTATGCAGAAGTCTTCATTTGAACGTCTTACACACGTACATAGCAAAAAATTTGGTGGAAAAATGTTGAACAGCGCCACAGAAATTATTTTCCGTAAATCGAGTTTTTCGCCGGCCGAAATATCGAGCTCCGCAGGCATCGGTAAAGGTGAAAAATTATATTTTTGTTTTCAAGCGATTTTTATTGGAAATTGAACGCTGAATCCGAATTAGACGTCAAAACGTCGGAAATTTGACGACAACTTTTCGTTTTTCCCAGTTTTAGTACTTTTTCAACTTTGAAAATTCGTCGCAAATACTTACAGTACTGTTCAAATTCGATTAATTAATGATTCCTACAGGAAATTAGACGTTGAATTCGAATTTAAAGTGAAAACAATCAAATTCGAACGATTAACAATTTTTTTTTCGGTTTTCATACTTTTGCAGTTTCAACTTAGGAATTTTTTTTCGTCACGTTCGCGAATTTTGAAAAAATAGTTGCTACAGAGAACATTTAATTTAGAATAAAAAAAAGGACATTGATTTATTTTTGTTTTCGAGATATAGTCCACTTTTATGTAAAAAAAAGAAAGTGTTCTGGGTTTACACCGTCCGCCATCAACACTTTTCTGGCGAAACTATATAAGCTAAAGTCTTGAAATTTTCAACAAAAATCAATTTTGGTAGGAAAATGGGTCGATTCTTTAGCCAACTTGAAAACAAGTTACTACTCTTTCTATCTCTCTCTTCTGATTAGGAGGTAGAATGGTCGAGTAGGACCAAATCTTGCAAGTATGATTGTAAATAAATCGTAATACAATTCAATCAAATTCTCGTAATTCCTGACGGAGCGAAAAATCTCGCGCTCGATCCTTAGGAAAATAATTTTTCTTGCTCTAAACAATTTTTTTTTTTTTGCACCTGGTGCTAGTATACGGTTCAGATAGAATCTACTCAAATAGGGACTAATCTCTTTTTGAAGTTCAATTGAAGTAGTCCTTTTAAATAAATTCAAAATTGCTATTTTTTCAGCAACAGTAAAAATTAACAGATACAACTTCTCTGAAAACTTCATTTTTTTCACACCCGACTGCCGAATGGAAAATTTAGCGGGCTCACAAATCACGGAAAAGCGTTAAAAAAATGTTCATTTTTTAAAATCATTTTGCCCAAAGTTAATTGGATGATAGTTGATAATTTACGAATATTAATTAAACTATCTTCATTGCTTTTACTGAATCAATGGAAAACAAAGTAATTTAATAGAATTTTCTTTATTTGACCTGTATTCTCAAACGACGCAAAAACGCTTGAGAAATTCATAGGCAAATTTGACAGGGATAATGAGGAGAAATCTATTACTATCTTTTGGTATCCTTCACTATGTACGAACTACACTAAAATATCGATATAATATTTTATTTCAATAAAAATGAGATAAAATAAATTAGTTTAAAAAAATCATGAGTAATGACCACTTTTGGTGCGAGGGGAGTTCATATCAAAACGCTCCCTTATGGAAATCTTTTAATATATCGGCTCGCTTTATACAGTGTACACAAACGTAATGAAGACTTGTAGTAAAATACATCGACGACGTAAGTACTGGAAAAATATATTCTACAATTTTGCCTGCCAACGGTCGAACTCTATTCCCAAGTTGTTGATAAATTTACAATTTTTTTTTTAATTTTTTAATATTTACAACGAAACGTTTGGCTTCAAGAAGCAGAGAAAGAATAAGGCGAAGAGCGGATACGCGAATGGCACATCATTATTTAGAATGATACAGCGTAAGCAGGTCGATGGTAAATATGTATCAATAGCTACAGATCCAGAGTAAAAAACAACGAATGAACCTAATTTGATTGAGAGTTGGTACAAGTTGGCCAATAGGGTAGTTTCTTCATTTTTCTTCAAATAATTCGTCTAAATAATCGCCGAGAGAAGAAAATCGCCATTTAAGGTAAATTGAGAGTTTTCGCGATCGACCGTTCTGCGCTACGAACTGCCTCGATTAAAATTAAACGATTATAGTTGAGTATTCATATTAAATTGGGCAAATTCAATAGCTATACGATCATTCGCAAAAACTTTCAGCAAAAAAAAAAGAAAAAAAAAATGTTCAACGAATTTTGATTTTCAACGAAGAATTAATTTGATTAAACTTTGTCTGCTCAATGAAACCGAAAATTAACAATCGTCCCCATCGTAAAAAACCCTGCACCTTAACTGCAATCACAGTGCACTGCTCTACACGAAAAACAAGTTCACAAATCGAACAATTGATTTTTAGGTCGAGATGACTCACGATAAAATCATCGTCACCGACGAACAAGCGTAAAAATAGAAGAAAATAAACGAACAACGAATACTATCACATTTTACTTGGCTTTCTCTACGCCGAAGTGAAGTAGTCATCAATTTAAACGTATCTACTGACACCAACTTGGCTTCGTAATTTATTCAAGCGAACATGAACGTTTACGAATTCGAACTAATATACTACTGGCATTTGACAACAACTTAAGCGAAGTAATTAAATAATCCATCCGTTTCTGAGCTACGCTTGCCGCACAGATATGTATGAACGTCTTAATAATACGTAAAAACAATCGAAAATCTAAAGCTGGCCTTAAAGCTAAGGAAGAATAAATAGAAGAACGTCAGTGTAGAAAGAATAGGCTTACATAGGCTAAAACGAAGAATATGACGGAACGGAAATAAAATTACAGACGGGGGGAGTTACAGTTGAAAATTAATCAATAAAGCAGTTGAAAAATGTATTCGAATAATCGAGTTTGATTTTTTCCCTCATTCTCAGCAACAGTATTAATGATTGGCTTTATATCGCGTTCTTTAATATTTTTTTTTTTTGCGAGATAGGTTATAAAATAGAGTAAAAATACAATAAGATGGTGTATTACTGAAAAAGTTGTCACTTATGAAGCTCAATGCAGAAACCATGGAGCGAATGGGCAAATTTTTTCTTGCTATGAGGTTATGATAATGAGAAGAGCTGTGATTCGATTAACAAACTCCCTGACAAACTTTGCTTGGAATTTAGCCTGAAGAGCCTTCCTCTAGTTAAGGCAGTGTTGCCAGACCTACATTTCAAGTCTAACGACCTATGGAAAAACCATAAGAGAATTTTCAGTATTTCATTCTTATAAAAATCTACTAACCTTTCAAAACCCTCAAATTTAAACCAATTGATTTCACCATTAATGAAATAATATTCGATGAATCAGTCATAGATAGTGCTGTCGAATCACGAATTTTTTCCATGATTAGAGACCAACTAGTTTTTCTCCAATTCCTGATGTTCATCTCAAAATGTCGTACTTCGTCTATCCCTGCGTAACCTCCATTTTTACCATACCAACAGGTCTTGGTCTGAGTCTCTTTTTTTCTTTTTTATTCGTTTACTTACATGTAGTGGTCAGCCTTTGTATTATCCTATAAAAAGTACCTTGAGTTTCTCAGACAATGATCTCGCTGCAAAGTATTTTCACTCTGTTATGAATCAGTATTATACATAATATACGATTTTTATTAACTACAATAAATTCTTCTCATTTGAAATCTCCGTTATAGGTCCACAAATGATCAAAAATACCAATTTCTCGTCTGCCAATTGCTGCCTGCACCCCAGAACCTCCACGAGAGGCATACGCTTAATTATCCTTGTTCGTATGACATTTTTCACCAAAAACCCAGACTTTTCTATTGATTTTAAAACGTCGACGGAACTAGTGTGATTGGAAATTTCGTCCCTGCCTACGGAAAAGCCGTAATTTAGATCTGACAACACTGAGTTAGGTTAGCACAACTCCCACTTTCTTTTTGATGTCGTTATTTTTATTATTTCAATTAAATTTATTTTAAAAGGAAACGATTAAAAACTCGTCCCATGAGATTACTTCAATTTGCCGAACATTCTCACCATCAGGCATTTTTAGAGCAGCTTAGGTACCCATAACCTGTAGTCATGGGGTGAAAATGTTTGGCATGATATATTATGAACAAAATTTCACTAAATATTTCCATTGAGATTCCTCAATTTCCATTTTCGATCTAATATTTCTAATGCTTGGTGAAAATTTTAGCCGAGATTATCTCCATAAGGACAACAATTCAAATCGATGGAGAAACGGCTGTCAGGTTATGAAAAAGGATGAGATTGAGTCGAGACATCAAATTTTGAGGACCACGTATAATAGTCAGGCCCTAGCCAATTCAAATGCTAGAGAGCTCTTCTATTTATAGCAGTAGCTCTGTCATATTGTTCCTCTAGCTGGATTCATGAAACCCAAAATCTTTCTTGGACTCGAAATTCTGGCACCCGAGTTTTGAACTCAGCTTGGTTGGAACAAGGAAACCAGCTCTTTTTTGGAAAATTTCTCAAGCCATGAAATTCAAGCAACATTATCCACGGACTGGGAATGTCCATGATATAAAATGACCAGAATGGCAAGCTAGCAGATATTTGAATCTGTATTATTCAAGATTGGAGTGTCCACAAAAGAACCATTTAGCGAAGTTACACTGATTCCGATAAAGGGTAAAAAAATCAATCACCAGTCGAGATTCGAGACGCCGAGAGCTTGGGAAGAAGCCATTTATATATGGCTTGAAAATTATATAGGAGCTCTTGAGCGTTTTTTCCTGTTTTAGATTCACAAAATATCTGAACTTTGACGGCTTTAAATTCCTCTTGCCAATATCCATCTTCACAATATGAAACCTGCTTCATTTCACATCACAGCTTCCTCTCATATCTAGATAACTATGAGAATGGAATAATCAAGAGTGAATTAATCCATAGTTAGATTGGAGATAGATCGGTAATTAGTGCACTGTTTAAGAAAATCTCTGATTTCCAGGAGATTCTCATGGAAGTCCTCTGAAGCCCTGTGTCTAGTGGATTCTATCTCAAATCAACACCAGCGTGAATGACATGACTCTGTCATTCACTCAACCCATTTCCTCTGGGAATCTTTTTCTCCTGTGGGCAATCGCTTATAGATACGATTGTTGTTTTCTATTGAGAACCTGCTTCCATTTTTTTTTGCATAAAAAAGTATCAGTCGGATTCTGATTTACATTTTGAGTTGGACGGGTACTTGAATATTTTCATTACATTTTTCATTATTTACGGCAATAGTTGTAGGCTTAACTTTTTTCCAATTTTATTTGGACTCAAGCGTGTAAATTGTCTTCTAACATAGTGTTTCCAATGATAGTTGGAGAAAAGATAGGTGAGTACCAGCAGTTCATCTCTCCAACTCCCGTCGGTTTATTTCGAGATAGAATTCAATAGATAGTGCTACAACTGTCGCTTCAGAGAACTCCCTAGACTCTCCAGTAATTTCTAGGAAACTGGACATTATTTGCAATCGGCGGTTAAGTCTCAGCAAAAGTCCACAAAGATTTAACAATGGTGTAAGCTTCTTACATTTTTCAACTTCTAAAATAAAGCGAATCGAACGTCGAGCAGTTTGTTTGACAATAATTGGGACAATCATTTGAATTCAGCACAGTTGGAATACAATGAAAGGAAATAACATCAGGATATAGCACCATACTTACGCCTATATTAAGTCTTACTTTGAAGGACGTCGGTCCACCTTTTTTTCGAATGGTATCGGTAATCTAGAAGCATTGGGGTTTTTTATTGAATTTTAATTTCCTTCGGTACATTCCAAAAGCGACGTGTGTCGTGCCAAGCAACCGATACGTCTTAATTCAGTAAATCGCCTAAAGCAAAAATAGCGGACACATTTGACAAAATTCTGTCGAACGTGGAATTCCATGCAAGACACCGATGCCATTCGAATAAGCCTAAAATGGCACTAAAATGGAGTACATTCTTGCAATGTTTTCTGGTCGAATCGAACAGCGTTCCTTATGATTAATTTGATTTTCAACAGTCCTCAATAATTTTCCATACCAATATTACTCTATATTTTTATAAAAGGAAAATATTCATAGAATTGTACGTAATTAATGTAAATTTATTTTGAAACAATGGAAATTAATGTAAGAGGGGGGCTCAAAAGTAACCGGAACGGTCCTGGCGGAGAAAAGTGGAGGGGACTTTGGGTAGAGTGGGGTAAAGGGGGTTCGGTTCATCGATGTGGGTGCACCATTCAAGTTTTGTCCACGAGAGTTTTTTTTTTTTCAATAACCTCTTTTTTCTGTTTCTGCGAAAACGTTCTTCTATCACGGCAACGCACCTGCCTACAACGTGCTCTCCGAGAGGCAGTTTTTGACAAAAAACGGCACAAACTCAATTGTTTCATGCATTTTCTGTCAATTGTTTATCCCTTTACTCAACTGATCTGGACCCCCTGCGCCTTCTTTTTGTTCCCAAGACTCGAAAGGGACATGAAAGGAAGCGTTTTGCCGTTGTGGAGGAAGTGAAAAGAAAATCGCAAGAAGGTCTAACGCGATTCCGATCGGTGAATTTAAAAACTGTTTCCAACGATGGAAAAAGATAGGACAAGTGTGTTGAGGTCGATGGTAATTACTTTGAAGGTGATTAAAATTTGGTGTAAAAATATTGAATGATAAAAGTTTTACAAGAACCTTTGTTTCTCCTTGTCGTCGCATTTTTTGGTGTGGAACTAGGCGACTCATTCTCCGATTCTTTATTGGCTGGCTTAGCACTTGGCTGGGGTCTCTATGGCTCTACGTCGCCCTGAGGATGCCCGAATGGGCGAAATTGCACGGCTAGCCAATGAAGAATCAGAGAATTAGTCGCCCGGTTTTTCTCCCCCGAGCACCTCCTGGAATCAAGGGCATTCTTGTTACTTTTGGGTCCCCCTTGTAGTTCGCTTCCGTAGCAGGAACTTGTAAGGCACAGATATGGTAAAAAATCTTGAACTTCAAGGCGATGCACTAGTAACGTGAAAAACAAGGGAAATTTTTTCGGTTTCAAATCAAAAGAGATTCAATATTATGATCAATCGTTGAAAAAGATTCGAATAAATTCGAATTTCTCGTCTCGATACCTAAAACTTTTGGTGAATGGAGAAAAATGATAAAGCCTCTTGTAACGTTCAAGAGGACGAAGTCACGCATATTATGACTAAAACAGTGGTCGTGACTAAATTGACCACTTAGCACAGGAAATAGTGAAATAGTCGATTTGGTTAACAATGGAACGTACGTCTGCGTCTTCTAGATTCAAGCGCTAAGGGAAGAATGTGCGAACAATTTTATCTCGAAAGGTAATTTAGCTCATTTGTACGCCACTTCCTCCCCAGGCAATACGAATTTGAACTGAAAATAACTCACTGTACAAATATACAATTTTGGATATCGACGATGAAGAATAACTCGAATCGAAACATCGTTGAGCAATTCAATACAATAGGAAATAGGCGGTCATTAATTTAAAATAGATAACAAAATGTACGCGGACTGATACGGTATCGTCAAACGGCGCAACCTTTCTTGGTACCGTAAAGGATTTTAAGCTCGGGGAAAATTGTTTTGCGGATGAGGGAATTCGTTTTGCTTGCAGCTATCGCTCGAGCCGGGTCTTTTTTCAACGTTTTGATGCCCGGCTTGTGCACGAGGAATGCGTTGTCCAGAATTTGGAACTCGTAGTCAAGCACACAGAGGACATAACCCTGGAAAAGAAAATCACGTCGTAATAAATTTAGTAGAAATTCGAAACAGAAAGCAACAGTGATCGACGCTCATGGTTATAAATGCATTGATTTAGCTGAGCATTTCCATCGTAGAATGCTTGATTGTCGGAGCATTTTTGCCAAACCAGTCGACAGACATTCTTGGTTGCCACTCAACTTGACCTTGACATTTCTATGTGTGTTTTGTGTTCACTGACGAGAAGTTCGGATCTTCTATCACCAGCACGCACAACTTGCATCTTGCTTTTTTACAGGAGTGTGGTCCAAACTGTGGGGGATCTTGTGGTTGTAGTAATATATAGTTTATATACAGTATGATATACAGGGTGCCGCAGAGAAACTTGCTGATTCGAAAAGTCGATAAAAAAAGTTCTTCATATTATCGATTTAATTTTTTAATTTGTTTTCGTTTAGTGTACATTTGAAATGTTCATTTTACGTAGTTTTAATAATTACATAGGTTAATAATTGTTTTAATAAATTATGGCCCTCATTAGTGATCTAGCCTACTCTTGGAGTTACGTTCGAATTTTTCCAACATATAGGCAGGATTTTCCGCAATTGCTTGTCTGATGTTGTCCTTCAAGTGTTGCAGGGTCCGGGGTTTCTCGGTGTACACGATGGATTTTAGGTACCCTCACAATACTTCCATTTACTACGTAAACATGGAAGTAAAAAAAAATCACAGGCAGCCAAATTGGGAGAGTGCGGTGACCACAGCACGTCACCCCTCAAGGAGATGAGGCACTCGTGTTCCCACAAAAGCTGCATCCAAAGTCTCGCTGGAACAATGCGTTCCCAAGGCCAATTTTTTTCAAGTTTTGGAGGGAAAAATTCATTTCTCTGTAGCGAAGTCGAGCGAAACTTCATGAGTAGAATAGATCAGTGCATCACTAATGAGGGCCGTCATTTGCCCGATGTAATTTTTAAAACAACGTAAACACAAAATATTCAAATGTGCACTAAACGATATTAGAAAAAAATTAAATTGATACCTATATGAAGTATTTTTTTAAATTGACTTTCAAATCAGCAAGTTTCCCTGCCGCACCCTGTATGTATGTATTATGGCTGAAGATAATTTGCTACTGATGACCAAAGAGGTGAAAGAACTTGGCAAGATAGGTATAAATAATTTGGGAATCAGCCGCATCGAATTTTCCCCCTCGACCCCACACTAAAATTATGTATGCCTCATACTTCAACTCCTTACCTGGGTCATCTTATCGCTTTTCCCTTCCCAGGATAGTCGCTCGTCATACAGCGGGTCTGCGTGGGTACCGATGAAAATGGGTTCCCAATGGACGAAATAGCCGATCCGTTTACCGATGTGAAACACATGAAGGCCACCCTGCGTAGTATTCGCGTTAAGCCACTCTTTGCTATGTGGTACGTTGTGACAACCAGGGCAGACTTTCTTATGAAACGGAATCGCAGTGCCGTTTCTTAACATAGCTACCTGCAAAGCGAAAGAAAAACTTGAGTTATCCAGAGAGACTACTTTAGGGATGTACGTAGGTTCAATTAGTAAATTTAAAATATATATATTTGTGGGTGTGTGTGTTTTTGTTGTCAACTACCATTTTATCATTTAAAGCCTTGACACCGCAATTCAGACAAAATGAATATATTTCCATGCATGTTCCTCAATGGCTTTCATTCTGTCTCCTCGAACTTGCAAGTTGTTGCAGAAAACATATATTTTTGAATTGAATTTGCCGGGTCCATTTAATAGTTAGCCAGTGATCGATCCTACAAAGCGTTTGAGATTCCCAAACGCAAATTCTTGCTAGTGCGGGAAAGCTGCTCAAGTGGTGGCATCCACGTTTTTTCTAACCTGACCTTAGCAAGTGGTCGTTAATTGCAACTAACATAAAGATATATCCGTTTTTCACTCATTGGGATGAAGTTATCCTTTCTCTGGCTTTCACTGTGACATCCAAGGTGACTATAGTCATTAGGTCTCTAGTTTGCTTCTGCGAATTTCACAAACCATTTTTCAGCCTTAAATCCAAATGCAAATTTTGAAATCGGTTGAAACCGCTGGTTTGCTTGATATGGAGGAAAGGCCAAACCAACCAGAGCTCTCAGCGCCCCTTGAAGTAGTTCAGAGAAGACAAAATAATACAAAATAATATTCTAAATTATTTTCGAAAAAATAAATTTGTATAAAATATTTGTATTTGTATAGAAAGGTAGCCAAAAGTGGGGCAAAATACGGAAATATTCTTGTTTTTAGTTCTTGCGCCAGGTAAGACTGTTTTGCTGTAGACTATAAAAATGATCTCCCACTCAACGGAATGATTTGAAACGAAACAAATGAAAAATACGCCATTTTGAACATGTTGATTTTTATATAATTAAATAAACACCAAAATTCTTCTTCAACTTACTAATTCAGTCTTATCGTTCGGAAGGTTCATACTAGCTTCAAGCTCGAAGATTGAGAGCGGAAATACTTTTGGGTTTTTATGCCGCAGCGGTCCCTCCTGTCTTCGGATCATCTCCAGGAAGTCACCGATGACGCCTAAATAGGAAAATAACCAACATTTTAATTGGACAAGAAAAAGGAAAATTA
The DNA here is from genome assembly GCA_037159825.1 of Tupiocoris notatus. Taxonomy (NCBI): domain Eukaryota; kingdom Metazoa; phylum Arthropoda; class Insecta; order Hemiptera; family Miridae; genus Tupiocoris; species Tupiocoris notatus. The sequence goes on along the minus strand of JASJUZ010000009.1, from coordinate 705,212 downwards.
TTTAAAGCGAATACGTATTATGATCATAGCGAACGAGAACATTTGCATTTCTAAGAAGCTTATTAAGAAGAAGAAAAAAGTTTATTGTAAAAATAACATTAAGATAAACACCCCTCACAAAAAATAAACACACAAACATTACGACATGGCTGTTTAGTCGTTCACTGGAACTTATTTTTCGCGAAGTAAAGGACAATATAGGACCAAAAAAAAAGTGAAATAATTCTTTGCCTCAGGATGATTATTAAGTCCTCTAGAAATTAAATTGGCATACCAGCCATCTCCCCCATTGAGGAGCCTCAATGCTGTTTGAGGGTGATGAATAAAAAAAACTGGCTTCAGTTCCACAACTATATTTTTCTCCTCTCAGCCATCGATTTCGACCTCACTAGGCCATCTTCAGGCAAGCTTTATTTTCAACATCATATTAGGTGCTCTTACATTCCTTTTCAAGTGATACAAGCCAGTTTTTTGATTCATCAACCTCAAACATGATGGAGTTCCACAAAGTTACTGCTGCTACAATTACCAAAAACAAAGCCTCAATGCCTCGTTCTGAAAGGAACGCCATACCAGGGAAGAGCCACCCTCCGAAAAACCTGGGACCTGAACTCAGCAAGCACTGGATATACAGAGAGGAAGTGTAAAGCGTCTTCTCACCCACCCAGATTGCTTATACTACAATTCCTGCTTGAGCCGCCAGTAAATGGTCAGGTAGAGGCCCTCCACCCTGAGATTGAACACCCAGCATGACGTGAAGGCATCCACCCCATCTTATCAGGCTGCCAGACTTGACTTGCGGGTCTGGTTCCCTATACAGGGTAACCAGAATAGGCGAATGTGCTCGGCCAGCCAATAAAGAATCCGAGAATGGGTCCCCTGGTTTTTCTCTCCTCACAACCCCCGGATATACAGGGTAAAGTTTCCACTTCAAATACCCTGGAGTAACTTCTTTATTCCTGTACCCTTCTAGCATCATCTTCAAGCCCCTGAAGTCCTGCTAGTTCCAATGACTGCAGCCTTTCGCCCAGCCCCAGTCGTGCGGCAAAGTCCTGGTATGCCTCAGCCCAGTCGACGTTCTCAGCTATCACAGCTTTAGGGACAATCTTTGGCAGCCTGCAATCCAAAGTTGCCGCTATGGGGACGCCTGCGCCGATGTCATAAAAGGTCGGAGGCCGGGGATGCGCCCACAGGTTTCGGGCCCCCCAAAGACACCCTCAAATTTGGGAAAGCGATTTGATTAAAGAATTAAGCCATTTTGAGACCAACATTGATTTTTTGTGAACATTTCAAGAATTTAGCTGTTATAGTTTTGTCAAATAAGTGTTTACGGCGGACGGATAGAAGTTTTTTTTTAAATATTTGGATTCTACGTGTCTTGAAACGTAAAATATCGAATTTTGAGGGAGGTTCGACGTTTTCTTCTTGGGCTTAATTAGTGAATAATAATCGTTTCCTGTAATTGATTTTTTATTCGATATCCTTAAATGTATCCTGACCTGGAGACGGATATAATTCTATATCTGAAGCGAGAACGTAATGCGTTGAGGCCATCTCGCGGGCAATATTGCGCCCAACGTTGACCGGATAAAGTAGCTTTTTCTGAGCTTTGTACGTCGTCGTGTTGGTCCATGGCGGCGGAGCAGAGCAGTTGTACTTGGTTTCAAAAATAGTCGAACTTCTGGGTATCGTTTTGGGTAAATGTTTCGACGGGAAGTATATGTGGAACGTCACGAGGTCGCCGATCGGTTGGCTGCTGCAGTCCTTCAAATACCTGCGTGAAAATATTATTAAAATCATGCCGCAGGATTGTTTAAAGACAAATTGAAGAATTGAATTAAATTTTGATGAATTTTTTTTTTATGGATTAAATTTTTTCGCTCTTCGTACCTTATCGTCCAAAGGGTGGTGTTGAAATCAGTGCCCGGAGCGTGCAGAGCTAACGAGATGGGACCTCGCCACCGGTCGAGCAGTGGCTCTAAATTATCGAGGAATGTGAAATCAGCGTGAGTCGTGTACGTCACGCTTTCCCAGCACCTGAAGATGAACGACCAACAGGATGAGCTGTGATCTCATTCGGATTCAGATATCGATGAATAGAAGTGTATTGGTTAAACAGAATAACCTACGAGGCCAACTATTCAAACGGTAATTCTTTAATATTTATTTCCTTATGTAATAGAAATTGAGAGTTGAACGTCGAGGTCGGTTTTGAAAAATGGAAAAAATGGCCTATTAACGAGATTAGGCTGAATGGGATTTTGAAAAAATTGCGTTTTTAAAAAATTTATAAACCTAAAATTGCGTTTTTAAAACATTTAAAAAACATAAAACTGCGTTTTTAAAAAATTTAAAAAACATAAAATTGCGGGTTTAAAACATTTAAAAAACATAAAATTGCGGTTTTAAAAAATTTAAAAAACATAAAATTGCGGTTTTAAAAAATTTGAAAAACATAAAATTGCGTTTTTAAACATTTAAAAAATCTAAAATTACCTTTTTTTTAAATGGCCTCGCAGGAACACCTTTTCAATGGCTCTATTTTTAAACAAATTTTCACATAACACTCTTTTTTTTTTAAATATTTTATTTACCAAATATACGGGCGAACCCAATGACAGAAATTTAGCTTTTAATATTGCGTCCAATAAACCACTGCTTTTATCTAACTTAGAATTATACGTTGACAACTTACCTAAATTGCCGCTGGGCTAGGACGTAATTGTATAGGACCCAGTATTCGCCACGCTGAGCTATGAAAGTTCGAGGCCGCCTATCGTTGCAGTCGATGTTGCCTTGCATAGCGAGCGTCGTACTGTGCTCGGTCGTGACAGGGCTAGTACGATTTGTCGGCATAGCTGAACTACCGGGACCTGCAATAAAAGAGCGAATAAAATATCAATTCCAGGCATTCAGACAATATTTCACGTAGGACGATAAAATTTTCGTTCAGCTCGGGGTTTGAGTCAGTGTTTTACACATAATTTTCATAATTAGTATCAGCTTTGTTAAAATCAACAGCTTACGGTAATTATTATTGGTCGCCGCTTTATCAATAAGGCTTGGCCATCACCATTTTTGATTCAAAAGCAAACAATTGTAATTGAAAGACGAAGAAAAAATCGACCTCGAAATCAATCGAAAAATCACCTCGAAATTTGATATTTGGCATTTCAAGGCATGTAAAATCCGAATGTACGTAACCAATAAAAAACTTCTGTCCGTCTGAGGAAAATTTAACAGCTAAATGCTCGGATTGTTTCCAAAAATCAATCTTGGTCCGACAATGGCTCAATTCTTTAACCAAATCGCTGCCTCAATTTTAAGTGTATTTTTGAAGGTTTTGAGGGGGAGAAATTTTTTATTCCTATCTTACCCCATCTTATGTCATTTGTCACTCTCGGTTTTATTTTTCATAATTAGAGGCATTCTTTTATTATATTTTTGATTTTCAAGAGCTCCTGAGGTGGGAAGAAAATTAATGTATATATATTTTATCGTTATTCCGCTCATTTGTGCATATTTATACAATTTTTTCAACCTTATCAAGGTGAGCGTTAAAAATTGACTGTTATGTTTCCATTTTAGCGTGCCCATAACATTAAAATTCTTGCTTTCTAAAACTACTATCCTGTCACACGAAGTGCAGTTCTGAAGTTCAAAATGCTCAAAAAAAATATTTTCCCACTTCGCGCGCTATATAGTTATTGCAGCATTGGAAGTGGAAACAGCTAATAGTGAAACGACCAGGCATAACGAGGAAATCATAATAGTGTCTCAGTTAAGTCACGTCTGCAGATTAAAAAGCCCGATCTGTTCACTTTCCCCGCTCCGCGAACGCTTTCTATCCACGATCCAGACGAGGGATGTTAGCAAAGAGGCCCGGGCGGCTCAGCAACGTCCGATCGAACGCAGAAAGAAAGTTGACGGAGAAGCCAACCTTGACTCCTTCGATACCGCTCGCGCTAACTATCGTTTTGCCCACGAGCCAGACAAGTGACCAAGGATCTTGATCAGAAAGCCGAGCAAGTGAAGGTAATTCGAGTCGAATCGTGCCATTATTTACAGCAATTATGCGACGTGAGATTTTGCGGAAATTCTTCGAAAGCTGAGGTATAATACGAAGGGAAAATGTTATTCGTGAAGGAAACGGTGGCGATGATTATTTACACGGGGAAAACAGCGACCAAAGAAATAGAGATATATATTTGTTTGAATCGCAATAAATTGAGGTACTATCATGGAATACTAAATATATAATAAAATAATAATAATAAAAAATTATAAAAAATAATAAATATAAAATAATAATTAAAATAAATAAAACTATAATAATATAATATAAAAATATAAAACACAATATAAAAATAATAAAATAAAAAATAATTTTAATAATATATAAAACTAAATACTATCAGGGAACGGATGCGCGAGTGTCAAAAACAGTGAGATATCATGTGCCACACGAGTTCTGCCATATTCGCAGTTTCGGTTCAATCCAAAAATAGTGCACCTCTTGGAGAAAAACAAACGCTGCAAATGATTGTACAGTGGTTTATGATTCCTTCGCTTCAATAATGAAAAGACTATCCATTTGTGATTTTAATTATTCCGAACATTTTGTGAACGTTCCCAACGAAAAACAGATGGTAACTATAGGGGAAAACTCCGTAGCAACTATTGTAATTTCAATCATTTTTATTTTTCTTAATTTCCTAATTGAAGGCTAAATTTTTTGCCTAAGGGTACAGCGACCATTCCAATGAGTATATAACGATTTTTAAAACTCCAAGAACTCTCAAGTTATACCTTCAAGTCCAATTTCTGAAAATCTCCTGAATTCGGCACAAAAGCTGCGATATCTCGAGAACCAATAACGCTATCGGCCCCGCGATGGTCTCATTCGATTCAGCGTCCAAAAATCTATATACTTAGATACCAAATACACATTTTTCTGAAAAACCCTGGAAAATATGAATTTTATCCCCCTCAAAACCCCCTAAAAATTGAGCAAGCAATGTGGTTCAAGAATCGGGCCATCGTAGGACCGAGATTGATTTTTGGTGAAAATTTCAAGAATTTGGCTATTACAGTTTGGCCAAAAAGTGCTAACGGCGTACGGACAAATTTTTTTGGTTTATTATTCAATAATAAACCATTCTAATCGCCCAAAAAAAAAAAAAAAATTCTAACCCCCATCAAAATTTGATGTTTTACGTTTCAAGGCATGTAGAATCCGAATAGTAATTTAGTATTAAAAAAAAGAAAAAATAATAATAACGATGTAAAAAAATAGAGCTAAATAATAATCAAATTGACAGATTATCAAAATAAATTGAGGAATGAGTTGAATTTCCAAATGGAGGAAAGAATTGCGAAATTCCGCTCTCTTTTTCAACTCAACTTCTGGAACTATGTGCTAAAACTCAATTTTTCAATACATCTAATTCGTCCTCTATTGGAATAATAAGCAACACGATTTCCTTATATCTTTAAAACACTAATAAACTTCAACATTTTCAAGTTTTATTTGAGTGAAATATTTTTTTTTAATTGTCATTCTATCTAAAATAAAAAGAAAATTGAAAAATAAGCATCGTCCAATAGTTATATCAAATCAAAATACAAACATTCCGTTATGCAGGACGTGATCGAATTTCCTGGGGTTGAGGAAACAACCGCAACGGAACGAGAGACGAGGAAGAATTCATTCAATCCTATTGGACTCGTTACAGAAACAAGTAGCCCCGGTAGTAAAAGATCAGAATCAGGAGCGATCCTTATCGGGCGTTGCCAAGTCGGCTTATCGAAAGGATCTTCAATTCCCAACAACGATCATTCAAACGAACCGGCATTATAATTGAAAGGAAAATGAATTTTCGAAAAAAGTTAAAACATAAAACACAGAACAATATATATAATATATATAGATAATATAGAATAATAATAAATATAGAAAATATTGACTGTAATAAGCAACATGCATAACGTTTTTGCCCCCTGAATTTCGTTTATTAGACTTTAAAAATTTATAAATTACAGATGTTAACAGAAAAGAAAATCTCACTGAAAAGTCAAGGCGGGAAGTGACATCACTAGGGCCACATTACGCAATGAATGGATTGAAAGATATCTAAAAGAAACCACGGTTCGTTCAAGAAAAATTACATTAGCGGGCTTCGAAGTAGCAAGCATATTATCTACAGTCCTCCTAACGTTGTCACAAATAAATATGTCCTGCAAGGCCGTAAGTGGGAACACTGGGAAGAGTGAAGGGTAATGAAAGCACACAAACGGAGTACAATAAATATGACTCAATTAACCTTCCTCTGTTAGAAAGAAATATAAAACAACGCCGATGCCCGACATGGCCACACAGGTCCCAGAAACATTTTACCGCTTCCGTTTGAAAAATAATTTGTGATTAAAACAATTAAAATGAAAAAATTTCGCTATTAACTACTATGAAAATGTCTAAATATCCAAACAAACTTTTTTTCGTTCACTCCTAATTAATTTCTGTAACGGCTGACAGAAAAATCTAAGCCACAAAATTTGATGTTTCACGTTTAGAAGAGCGTAGAATCCGAATATTTAAGAAAAAAAATTCCATCCGTCGGCCGTCAACACTTTTCCGAAGAAACTATAAAAGCTAAATACTTTGCATTTTACCAAAAACCAATCGTGGACTGACTCAATTCTTTTACCGAACCACTATCTCAATTTGAGGATGTTTTGGGGGGTAAGGGAGGGGATATCAGTATTTTCCAAGGTTTTATAGACAAAGGTGTATATGGTATCAATGTATAAAGATTTTTTGCCGCATGATTGATCTTACGAGACCACAACGGGGTTGATAGCTTTAATGGTTCCTATGTTTTTTTTTTAAACTTTCAAAATCTTGAAAAATCCGCAATAATGGTATAACGCGGGAATTTGAAATGTAAAAATCGTTCTATTTTTTATTGAATGCTCAAAAAACACTCTTCAGCTGTATTGTTAGGCGAATAATTTTACTTTTAATAAGCGGGTTAAGAAAAATACAAATAATTAAAATTACGATAGCTGCTAACAAATTTTCCATTATTTCCAATCTGTTAAATGTTCACGATTGTTACTATTAAGTGTATGTCTTGAATCCCATTGATGCAAAGGAATAATAAACCTCTGTACTATCATTTGCAGCGTTTATGAAATAAATATGTCCTGCACGGCTGAAAGTGGGAACAATAGTGAGCAGGAAGGTTGAAGGGTTCACAAGATGGCCAACCATTTTGTGCTACCATTAGAACAATAATATTTGATAAACGTGATTTGATAAAATTGTCACTCTACACTGTAATAACCTTTTTAAAGATTAACAAAAAAAAATTGAAGGAAAAAATTGTTTTAATTTATTTTCCCCATCTGTCGGTACTCAATTTATTAGTGAAAGACTATCACGAATTTGACAGAATTAGAAAAAATGTAACACCTAATTGAACCATAAAAAAAGCTCTAATTAACGGTTCCAGTTGCTTGTTAGCTCTAACTGCCATTATAGCTTTCTTTGGTCAGCGTTAAACGGCCTCGCGAGTTATCCTGTTTATGTTCCATCTTGGGATTCAACGGGATCTGGTGAACCTGTGGATCGGATACTGCAAGGGGTCCTTTGAAACCAGTAGGAACTTGTCCGAGAGGCGTTCACCTCGACCGCCCTAAGGTCAGTTGTGCGGTCGGTCACTCGGTTCAACACTCCCAGATGCAATAGACCTGTTATAGAAACTTCGTAGGTAGGTGAAACGTCCAGTAAAGATAACGATTAGGTATGTTCAAGGAAAAAAGCCAAAATTAAATGAGAACTATACGCAAAAGTACATACAATTCAATAAACGCTGCAAAAGATTGTACAGTTTTTTATTATTCCCTCGCTTCAACAGTTATAGGGTTAGGGTGCTTGCACACCGGAAGCCGAGCCGAGCTGGACCGAGCGGAGCAGTTATGGGCCGGGCCGGGCCGAGCGAGTGCCATATCACACCGGGAACCGAGCCGAACCGATTTTACTGCCGTCTTCCAGGAATACTCTCAGTGCAGCTGTCCTCGTCATGGCGTTAACTCCATATCAGGCCTTGCTTTTTCTGGAAAGCCCCTGGTGGAAATTACAATTGTATGAACCGGTATCGAGAAGATATTGGGTTCATGATATCAATATCAATCGCGAGCAGTCAGGGGAATTTTTTGTCTTGTTCCATGATTTACGAAGAGACGAAGAACGTTTTTGGCGTTATTTTCGCATGTCAATAGAAACCTTTGACTACAGATTAGAAGCTATTCGTCCAGTAATTTCCAAAAAGGATACAAATTACCGGAAATCCGTTAGTACTGAAGAAAGGCTTATGATTTGTTTAACTTAAGTGAAAAATTTCAAACCGAAAATCAAAAGTTTTTAATTTATAAAACGAATATAATTTTATGTAATATAAAAAAAAAAATATAATAAAATGAAACAAAAATTAACAAGATCCAAATTCTGGTTCCAAACGACTAATACTATTTATTTGGTAACATTTTAGGAACATATTATTACAGTTTGTTACGATTTCTTGAAATTTTAAACGAATGCGCATTTGACTGCTCGGATTATCGGCTGGCAGATCGGCTGTAAAAACAAACGTCCTCTATTCTACACGCTCGGTTCGGTCCGGTCTCGCTCGGCCCGGCGATAGGTGTGCAAGCAGTGCTAACTTAGTATATGTTTGATTCCAAAGCGGATCCGCTTCCGCTCGGTCCGGCTCGGCTCGGCTTTCGGTGTGCAAGCACCCTTATAGTAATTAATCAAAACATTGTGAACGTCCCCACCGAAAAACAGATTGGTAACTATAGGGGAAAACTCCGTAGCAACGATTGTAATTTTAATCATTTTTATTTTTCTCGATTTCCAAATTAAATCTGAATTTTTCGCCTTACGGCATATAGTTGAAGAGAGTGTTCGACGAGCATTCCCACTAATATAGAACGATTTTTATAGCTTCAAGAACTTTCGAGTTATACCCTGGTACCAAATAACTGAAAATCTCCCATTTTCGACACAAAAGCTGCAATAACTCGAGAACCAATAAAGCTATCGACCCCGCGATGATCTCAATCGATTCGGCGTTCAAAAATCTACAGAAATTGATACCGAATACACCTTATTCTGAAAAATGTTGGGAAATAGGAATTTTCTCCCTCTCAAAAGCCCCCAAAAATACACATAAAACTGAGGTAGCGATTTGGTTAGAGAATGTAGCCATTTTCAGGCCAAGATTGATTTGAACACTTGTCCACAAAATAAACACTTTTCCGACAAAAGTATTATAAGCTAAATTTTTCAAATGTACACCAAAAATCAATCATGGTCTGAAAACGGCTCAATTCTTTAACCAAATCGCTACCTCAATTTTAACGGCATTTTAGGGGGTTTTGAGGGGGAGAAAATTCGTATTTTCCAACGTTTTTCAGAAAAAATGTGTATTTGGTATCAATTACTTTAGATTTTTGAAAGCTGAATCGAATGAGTTTTATTAGCTTTATTGGTTCTCGAGTAATCGCATTTTGTGTCAAATCTGGGAGATTTTCAGAAATTTGGCATGAGGGTATAATTCAAGAATTCTTGGAGCTATAAAAATCATCGTTGATGCGAAAAATTTGGCTTTTAATTTGGAAATCAAGAAAAATAAAAATGATTAAAATTACAATCGTCGCTACAGAGTTTTCCCACATAGTTACCAGTTTTTTCGTGGGAACGTCTTTTAAATGTTCGGAACAATTACTGGTGCTGGTTAGGGGCCGTGGATACCTTGTGATGGTGCTGCGAAGCCCTGATGTTGCCCGAATGGGCGAAAGTGCTTGGCAAGCCGACAATAAAAAACAGCAGAACAAGTCGCCTTGGTTTTCTCCCCCTCAACCCCAACAACGAATTACTGGTGAGTTTTGGAGCATTTTGTACATTTTTGGAAACTTAAACTTTTGCTTACTACGTAAAATATTATGTCTCTAATGGCCATCACAACACGCCATCCACAAGGCGGTAACCCATGAGAAACGTACGATTTAACAAAGTTACCAAAACATCTACGTTTAAGTTTAAAAAAAAAAAAAAAAAAAAAAAAAAAAACTCTAAAACACTCTACTATCACAAATAGATAGTCGTCTTAAATCATTATTGAAGCGGAGGAATATAAATCAATTTGCATTAGCAACATTTTTTTTTCTGCCTAAAACTAAATTAATGGCAAGCATTTTTCGAATTTATGTCAGTAGGCCAAGTTTACTTCGTTAACTTAAATGTTATTATTATTCGTCAATTAGGTTGAAAATGAAGCGGAATATCGCCTAGTTTGCGGGGCATTTGATTTTCCTTGAAGGAGTGGGAATAATATCGATTTATGTATCTTATCAAACTTTTTCGGCTCAATGTGATTTTATATAGTTTTCTTAGGCTAAATTACAGTTCTAGACCGTTTGTGCCACATAATTTTTTAAAGGAAAGTATTTACAAAGGCGATAGAAAGAGCTATAAAATGCTACTCTAAACTATTCCATTCGATACCACAATTTTCTCTCATACCAGAAAATCTTTCCAATTTTTTCTCGACACACCTCAGAACTCGCAATTCTTCAGACCCGCCTACTTTCGAGTCTATTTCTTCGAATCTCTGCTAAATAGCTCGCAAAATACTCCCAGTTCCTAATTTTCACCTCCGGTTCAACTACGATGAAGCCTAATTCGAACCCTGCTAGTCGAGCCCTATTCATTATGTATTTGAAGCCCAAGAAAGGATTTACCGGTGCCAAACCAGTCATTCCATTGTTTGCTGTAACCGTTGCTCAGAAGTCTTCATTGTTCCCGAGCGTTAATTTTTTCAAGTTCATCTTCTCCCTTGATCGTTTCGTACTCTAATTATACCGTTTCTTAACGAGTTGCCGGCCTACTGGAATGTGAGATGTTCCTTTACGATGGAAAATACGTCTTTTCGACGAAAAAGTGGAAGCAATTTGGCTGCGGCTTAGAAAATTGTAATTTCGCGAGCTTGCAATCAATGCGACGCTCGGTGAGCGATAATAGCAAGAATGGCGCGAGTGTCAGAAATTCACAGCTCGAATAATTTTCTTCCGAAAGATGACTTGTTATATTCCATCGATATCGAAGAATCAATAAAAAAATCAATAAAATAATTAATTCAATCAATAAAAATCAATAAAATAGATTTTAAAAAAATAATAATTTTTTTCCAAATTTAAAAAAAAAAAAAAAAAAAAAAAAAAAAAAAAACAGGGTGTAAAATTGTAACAATTGATTATTCTACAAAGCCCTGTGATGACAGAAGAGGCGAATCGGACTTTGGAGAACTATTCGCAAAATGTGAGAACCAAGACACGATAATTACGAACGTCATTTGCGAATGGACAACACACATATAACAAACCTATCGACCGCGAGCGTAGAAAATGGACAAATAAAATATTCATATAGGATGAAAGACTGCTATTTGTCCGCGTCAAATCGAAGAATCGATTGATTCGCTAATGCCGATCGCGTAAGAGCCATCTGCTTCCTTCAACTCAAGTTCGAAATAGAACGCTTCGAGAAACGAGCTCTTGAGAAACGTCATGTTCCATAAGGGAGAATTCATAAATACGCGGTCTCTACAATGACCGCCATCAATATTTGGCAGGCTAAATCCTTAAAAATCGACAGTTATCATAGCTTGAGGTTTACGTAAAGAATTTTTTTCGAACAGTTATTCTTATGGAAAAATTCTTTCAGAATTGCGTTGATCAAAAATTCTCGATGGTTTTCTCCTTTTTTTTATCTTGCATCAAATTCATTTTTAGTTTTTTTTTCCACTTATTTATTATTGAAAATTGTGTCAAAATGAGTTATATTATTTTTATTAACATATTTATTATTTTTTTTAAAAATATTTTCAAATGTAATTGGACTTGCCCGTAAATAAACAAATAACGCGCCATTCCTTGTAAATTCATTTCATCTACCCTTAGACTCAAGTTTAACCAGTATTCCCTTTATACCTCATCTTACGGCGCGCCACGAAAATTATTTGCAACTCGCTTTCCCTTCTCGTTTTCCCCTTGACAATTTCCTCTCACGTTTCCAAGCGCTGCGATTTTCCAAGGGGAAAACGACGCCAGCTTGGCACCTTAAAACTGGACGAAATTTCGAAACAAAAGCTTCGGCAAAGGAAACTTTCGATTTGCATTGGAACTGGGCAATGGTAACAAGGTCGTTAGTTGAACATAACGTTCGTCGCCTTCTTTGTGCTCAAGTTCCATTACGAACTAGGAAATCGTTCTTTGAATGCGCATCCTTGACGGCTGCCCGCTCTAATGAATTAACTACCCAAGTTTCCGCCACCTGATTCCATCATTTATTTTCATACGTCTCTCGCGGTTTCCCGGGGGCATTCAAATCGTTGCGACCTATTTGCGATTAATTGTCTTTCCATTACGAAGGCCAAGCTCATCTAGGAAAAGATTCGTCTGCCAGTCAAGTACGCGTTAATTGATCAACGTCGCTGAAAATGAGCTAACCTCGGAGGTTTCATCCAGATTCCTAATGAAAAGCTATTAATGTCTAATATAATTTGATGATGCTCCTCGAGCAATTTGCCATGTTCAATGCTCTTGAACAGGTGAATAATGAGAGTGAAGACATCAGTCGAATCTACTACTTGAACCTCAATTGTCCTGAAGAGGCTCGGAATGCGAAAGCGCTCGGAAAAATTAAAGAATAATAAATATGAATCAATCTCCTCTAAGGTTTCATTTGCTATAGATTTCACCAATTTAGTCAATTCTATACTAGAGGATGTTCAATTGGAGTAATTTAGGATTGAAGGTTGAGGTACGAATTATAAGTAAATATTAAACCTTTCCATTTCCCCTGCGTGTGATAAACCACGTGGTATAAAATCATTGGTTGAAAGCAGTCGTCCTGTCCCGGACCATTCGCCGATTTTAATGGCATGTGCACTGAGTCAAATGATTTTCGAAAAAAATATTCCCTTGGTGCCCACACTAATAATAATATGAAAAGTGGAGGAAAGCGTTGGATACATCTTAATCGAATCTTCATAGACGTGCTCGAATCAGATGCCAAGTCGAAGTGCGATTTATTCGTACGCCTGCGAAATAAAGGCGAAATTTTCCATTTGCAAGTTTCATACGATCGAATCGGAGAATGCCAAGTGAGACGTCAGGTCGATTGTAGCGTGTGGCAAGTCGTTGATTCTTGATCACGTGAGAAAGCCGCGAGGTCATTATCCGACCAATGATAAGCCTTTCCCACAGTTCGAAATTTCTATTCTGTTATCATTAGCCGCTCAACGTGTCATTACATTCGCAGATAGGAAACGTCCCTGACCTTCAGCTTTGAGAGTTGGTTGGAGGGTCAAAATTTTTACTCGCACCACTATTTAGATTTTTTTTTTTTTTTTTTTTTTTTTTTTTTTGTGGTAGCTTTGGAACGAAAAAAGCGCGTTCTTCGCGGATACCTTGTAATGGTGCTACGAAGCTCTGATGATGCCCGAATGGGCGAAAGTGCTTGGCAGGCCAACAATAAAAAAACAGGAGAACAGGTCGCCGTGGTTTTCTCCCCCTCAACCCCAACAACGAAGCACTATTTAGATGTTTCGCGTGTTTTAATTAGCTTATGAACGGAAAGTGGTAGCAGAGCGAAATACATTTTCAAACTAGGGCTCCGGTGAACGCCGATTTCGTGCCGTTTTTGGTGTATTTCGCTCTCGATCGTATTAGTGGACGAAAACTTTTAATATCGGGAGTAAAAAGAAGACAAAGTCCAAGTAATCTAATATCAGTATTTGCATTGCCAATATTTTGAGTATCAAACTTATTTTGGTCTGAATAAATTTTGTTATTTCAAGAAAAAAAAAAAAATCGTGGCATTATCCATAGAGTCAGACACGTTTTTTCGGAGGAAGAATAATCCACTCTGAAGCGCTGTTGTGTTGAGGGGGACAAACAGCTTTTACAGGCACAAGTCACCACAGAAGTTATCTATCCTCACTGGGCACAAGGCGAATCATTCTTTGTTATCTCTGGTTGAGCACTCAAGCTCCTGTAGAAATAATTTTTTATACACAACCGCTCTAATCGTATAGATAGAAGGAGCCTTACAAAGGTAAATTCCAGCATAATGGGGAAAAAAGCGTGCTGTCAAAAACTGCATCATTGTAATAATATCAAAATTAAAACGCAATACCTATTTCAGTTTTTCAACATTATAATGGAGCATATACTCGTATTATACTCGGCAAGCTTAGGATCTCAACTATTGGCAGGTGAACGTTCAAGGCGACCAGAAATCGAATCACCTAGAAAATTTTGGGTTTCGTGGGGGAGCTCCATGTTCAAACTCTGATCACAGACGCTAACTTCACTCCCAATATCTAAGCTCTCAGATCCGAAACGAAACATCTCTGCTACCAACAATTGTCAACTCAGATAACGGTTGGCGGTTTCTGACGTCCACAGAACCTGGGCATTTTCCTATCGTAATATACCAGGAAGTACTGTTTATTATGTGCACACGGTTTTTCCAACATCTCTGCTCGTAGGATGGGGAAAAAATCGAAAGCGAAAACGCCGTGACCGAGAAACCTCCAGTGCCGTGAAAAAGAGAGACGCTGTCCTGCAAAAAAACAGTTGGCCGGTGCCACGCCCCGTTTTTTTCGCAGGTCCTTGACGATGACGGCCAAGTCTCCACGTCTTAACTCTCGCTAAGCCCTCGAGCTTCAACCTTTTCCTTCTTCACTTTTCCTTTCGTTTGAATTATTACGCTGACGGAATTTCCAGCCGCTTTCGCTCCTATCTTTCAATTGCCGAATTTGAATCACAATACTCGGGTTCATAAATCGGTTCACCCTCATAATTTTAAGAAGGAAAGTCCATTCAAAGAATTCGCTCGCTGATAGATAACCGACTTTTAGAAAAGCATTTTCGCTGGTTTTTCCGTTAAATAATTATAAAAAAAATTATTATAATAATTATTCAAGCTAAGCTGAATGCTACGAAGAATTTATCACGTCAGCTTCAAGATAACATTGTTCTGTAAAAGTAAAAATTAGGAGGATCCTTTCGCTCAAAACGGGCAAACTTTCACCTACAAAAAAATAATAATAATACCTTTAAAAAAAAAAAAATAATAATAAATCACAAAGTACTTCCATGTTAAGGTTGGAAGACAGGTAATACTTTTCCAAAATTCCTCGCTTACCGAGAGTCGCTTCTCTTTTCACAGCCGTCGCGTTTGTCGGTCAGCGCGTTTTCGCTTTCGATCTATCCCGTAAAGCATACTAGCTCATTCGACGTGACGTACATCGACCGCTCGTACTTCTTTCGAACCGTTCATCATCCGTATCAAACGATAGCACGAAATCGACATTCGACTGGTAAACCGGCAGGATTCGTGTCGCTTTTCCTCTAGTGACAATCTGCTAATCCGAAATTGTCCCTTGAGGTTTAGCTGATTTTCGTCTTCATCGTGTCATGGAGAATTTCAAAATGCCCGTGACAATTAATCGATGTTTCGAGTTGACTAGGAACCTTTTCTTTTCCATTTGTAACTAGTTAGTTATTTTTCTGTTAAGTGGGAAATTACTGGAGAAAATTTCCCACTTGCCTATCCAAATAGCCAGTGGCCTGTTCATCCTACTGAGGAGAACAAAGAAACAACAGTGCAATAATGAATGTAAGATTTTTAAGTGTGAGTACACTTGAGCAATTGTGCTCACATTTGAGTGGCCCTCAAGGTGGACTATAAGCTTGATATTGAGTACCCTCAAGGCCCTCCTCGAGAGTCCACTCGAGATCTACCTTGATGCCTTCCTCCAACTCGAATCACGACATCATTCCATCATAAGAATTACATTAGAATAATTCACTCGGTCCTCTCCAAGCCAATGGAGCCGAATTTCTAATACCCCACATAATTAGCTCGAGAATGAAAAATAAGGTGGGTTTTTCCCCTTGTTTTCAAAAATGAAAGACCCTCAGTAACGAAGTTTTGACTGGCTCGGAACTTTCAAAGTCGTATCCATTGCTTCATGGGGCTGATGATTACGGGGCAGTAATTACCGTTGTAGTTCATTAGACGGCGACGTCCCAATTATTTCTAAACTTCTTAGCAACTTCATGGCTTAACTCTCCGGTACGCCTTATGACCATTTATATTTTCGATTTCATCCTTGCTTTCCACTAGGTTGAATTTCCTGCGGCCTCGTTTTAAAAACAACAAAATCACGATTTTATCAAGGAGTTCGTTTTTACTGAGCAATAGGAAGGTCCGCTGTTTTTTGTCGCTTCGATCATTCTTCGCTGTTGAGATTGAGCTCGGATACTTTGTAATGGTGCTACGAAGCCCTGATGATGCCTGAAGGGACGAAAGTGCTTGGCAAGCGAATAAATAACAGGAGAACAAGTCGCCATGTTTTTCTCCCCCTCCATCCCAACAGCAAAGAATAGGAAGGTTAATTTTGGTGACGGTTATCAAGCAAACAACATTCTTTCTCCTTCCTAAGCTTCCTCAGGTCTCTGCTGTACGTCATCTATTCGAATGCATTTTAGTTTCTTGTAGTTAGCTTCTGAGGTAAGAAGCGATGGCGTCGCTCCAATCTTATCATTCTTATCTACAAATCACCTTGGCCTCCTCGTCCGCAAGCGCTTGTTGGATGACGCTATCCGTTATGACTGTGATGTGCCTTGTATGTGGTAGAAGACTGGTGGTTACTGATGTCTTCCATTTATTGACGGAATGACAACCGAGGCCTAAAAAACTATCTAAAACGAGACTAATAAAAGTCAAACACAGCTTTATAACTTTCAAACACGATCATGTGTTGGTGGATAAAAGCTAAGAAAACCTTGAAAAGTCGTCGTTCTGAGACCATATGATCTCCGCAGTGGAATCGCAGATTTTCGTCTCTTTTCTCGTCATTCTTTTGGCCAAAATGAGTTGCCTAGATATCGAGTTCTAGAAGTTATTTTGATATGAACAAACCTAATTTGTCGCAAGGTCAAAAATGTCAAAAGATAGTCGAAGAAACGCTTGTTAAAAAATAAGCATCCCATTCAGTGATCGGTCCTTTGTTGTCTTCTATTCCACTTCTCACTACAAAAGGGGATGTGTTTGAAAAGAAACATCACTTAACTCCCCTTGAATACACAATTCAGAGTATTCACCTCACGATTGTTCCTCCTGTCGATACCGCTTCGAGTTTCCACCGTCTGGGAAAACCTGCCGCCTCTCATGAATGTCGCCGTGACAAATTACCAGGCCGAAGCGCGTGGAAGCGACTATCTGAATTTTCACGCTCGTTTATCTTCCTCTTGGTGCAATCTAATGCGATGTGATTTGGTTAACTGCTTTTTAAGCGGTAAATGCCGATGCAGGGTTTTTATTCCTACAGTTCGGAAAGAGACAAGTTTGGTGGCCAAGGAGGAAAGTGAGTTTGCCGAGGCGTTAGTGTCTCGACGAGGGGAGAACATCGGTTTGTAGGGAAATCAAATAGCTCTAGATGTATCCCATCAGAACACCTTTGAAAGCAACAATAGTTGCACGTTTTTTTCCTTTGGAAAATCACAGGTCGTTGAAACATGGGTGGAAACCGCCAAACGAAAAAACGAGAAGTGAACTGTGATGAGACGTTTCTCTTTTCCATTGGTAAACCGTACGGGAAACGGAAGGGGATTCGTCGGGCATGCGGAGTGGAAAATTTGGTTGAACTTGCTCGATGAATTATCAAGGGATATTGCGGCACGATATAATTTGATAATAAAAACGTCCGTGTATGAAGGAAAACTAAAACTTCAATTGAACTATAATTTGGTGTGGCACGTTTTAATACTCAAAGCTTTCTAGCAGCACTTGGCTCCGGAGCAGCATGGTTTCTTTTCACGGCGCTCTACAACTACAATCTTCTGACCTTCCAGAAGCTCGTCCTTGGGGCTTTTGAGGGCGGTTGCCAGGTGGATCCCATTTATACTGTAACGAGCAAGGGACCGCCGGCTTTCTGAGAAGCGCAGCGCGAGAAGGTTCTAGAAGCGACCTGGAGGGCTCGACTAGGCTCGACCGGGAGGGCTCGATTGGGCTCGACCGCGAGGGCTCGACTAGGCTGGGCCGGTCGGGTCCGACTGGTCTCGCCGCTTCTAGACCGACCGCCCGCTCCTATATAAGCCGGCAAGCGAGAACTGCGAGTCAGTTATTCCGATATCAGTTTTTACCGCATTCCGATTTCCGCATTCTGAGTTAACTTCGGTTGTCTCGGCGCTCGACCAGTGATAAATCGCGTTATAAATCGTGATAAATCGTGTTATAAATCGACTGTGCGTGTTATAAATTAACTGTGCGCGTGATAAATTCGACTGTTTACTGTGAGTAATAATTGTGCGTTATTAATAAATTAGGAAACTGTTCTTAAAGTGTGTTTTAATTTCCAAGTCTGACCCGAACGAATCCGCGTAGTGTAAAAACGTAACAATTGGTGTCAGGTGTGGGGTCAGACTTAGTGAAACTTTAAGTGCAGTGAACCGAAAATTTTTCGCGAGTGACTGAGAACTTTTCGCGAGTGACCGTGAACTTTTCGCGAGTGACTGTGAACCTTTCGCGAGTGACTGTGAACCTTTCGCGAGTGACTGTGAACTTTACGCGTCGGAAAATGTCTTCGAGAAAACTCTACGAACTTAAAGTGGCCGACTTGAAACAAGAACTCGAAGAAAGAGATCTGGATTCCTCAGGCAGCAAAAGTGCTCTTCAGAATCGTCTCAAGAATGCTCTTCTAGAAGAGGGGTTGGATCCTGAGCAATACTTGTTCAAGATTGTCACTTTGGATTCATTGACATTGGAGGTGAGTAAAATTTCTGCCTCGATGAAAGACGAGCTAGAGAAAAATTCTGCTTCAATGAGAGAAGAACTAGCTTCTTCGATGAAAGACGAGCTAGAGAAAAATTCTACTTCCATGAGAGAAGAGCTAGAGAAAAATTCCGCTTTAATGAAAGAAGAGCTAGAGAAAAATTCTGCTTCCATGAAAGAAGAACTGGAAAAAAATTCTGCTTCGATGAAAGAAGAATTAGAGAAAAATTCGGCTTTACTAAAAGAACTAGAGAAAAATTCTGCTACGCTGGAGTCATTAATAAACCAGAATGCACAAAAGCTTGAACAAAGTAAAGAGGAATTCGACTCAAAGTTGAAAGAAGTCGAGGTGAAGATTGAATTGTTGAACAGAAGAATTGAAGACAGCCCCTCTACACCAACTGCATTATCGGTACCGCTCGACGAATTAGACTCAAAATTGAAAGAAGTAGAGGGGAAGATTGAAATGTTAAACAGAAGAATTGAAGGCAGCCCCTCTACATCGACATCTTCGGTACCAACGCATGGACGTGACTTGCCAACCTTTGACGGCAAAACAACCTTGGAGGAGTACTTCACCCTGTTTGAGACTGCGGCTGCAGTGCACGGATGGTCAGCAAGCACTAAGGGCTCTATGCTAAGTCTCTCTCTGCGAGGTGATGCTCTACAGGTCCTTCAGAGCATTCCAGTATCGGACAGACAGAATTATGACGAACTGAAGAAAAACCTGGAAATGCGATTTGGCCAGAAGCACATGGAGCATGTCTACAGGTCGCAACTGAAGAGCAGATATCAAAAGCCTAATGAGACCCTGCAAGAGTTCGAAGCCGATATCGTGCGCCTGGTTAAGTGTGCTTACCCGACCGTGCCAGACGACGTCTGCGAGAGCCTGGCAATCGACAGATTCCTGGATGGACTTCGAGAAGTGGAGACACAGCAAGCGGTGAAACTCGCTCGACCAAGGACACTCAGCGAAGCCTTGTCACAGGCCCTCGAATTCGAATCAGTAAGGCAGTCAGTGCGTGGTTCAGCTCGCGTGCGTGCTGTGGAGGGCACCAGTGAAGATTCAGGTACGTCGTCGCTGGAGGAATTAGTGAAGAAACTTCTCGAAGCAATGAAAACCCGGAAAAGAGAAATCCGCTGCTGGAACTGTGGCGAGCTGGGGCATGTCAGGAGTCGTTGTTCTAAGCCCCAGAAGTCGACGAGGCCACAGGAAAACTAGGAAGGGTTGACGGAAAGGGGCAGCTGTCGACCCGTGCTACCGAGGCCCCAAAAGCACACGCGAACATCGCCTTACTGGGAAGCCAAACAAATAGCATTCTGGTAGATGGGAAGGTGAATGGGAAAAGTAGAAGGCTACTATTGGACACTGGAGCCACCATGACGATCCTGAAGCCTGATGTCGCTCGCTCCAACGAAAGGATAGCTCCAACCAGATGGACTCTGCGGACAGCGACGGGAGCCTTAGTGACTACGCACGGTGAGACAGTGGCCCACTTCCGCATCGGCAGTACCAGCTTCGAACATCAGGTGCTGGTAGCAGACATCGAACGTGACGTAATCATCGGAATGGACATTATGACAAAATTCGGATTCAAACTGGACTTGAAAGACGGCGTGATCAGGATCGGAAACGAAGAAGTCGTGCTACAAGGACATGAAGAGGTGTCAGCACGTGCTGTTCTGGCTGAAGACACTACAATTAAGGGGCGAAGTGAGGTAATGGCCCTTGCTAGCTTGGGTTGTGAAGTTCCGGAAGGTCATGTTGCAATGCTGGAGCCTCTGACACTTGATTGTGGGCCCGAACGGAAAGTCTTGGTGGCAAAGGGCCTAGTACACATTGGAAAAGAGATCCCGGTGCGCCTCATGAACATCAACGACTACCCAGTTACCATCAAGAAGGGGAGCTGCCTGGGATATTGCTCCTCTGTGTCTTCAGTAGTTCGACCGACTGAACATGTGACTGCTTCACCACCGCGACACTCGAAGAAATTTGAAGACTTCGTTCATCAAGTGTGTCTGAACGTTACCCCTGATACGCGACGCAAGGAAGTAAGCGACTTGCTTCACCGCTATCAAGACGTCTTTGAGGAGGGAGGCGGCCCAAAAGGAAGAACGAACCTCGTCCAACACCGGATCGACACTGGCGACTCAAGACCCATTCGCCAGACGCCTAGGAGACTGCCCTTAGCGAAACGGGAAGAAGCCGAGCAGATGATCCGTGATATGGCTCAGGAAGGAGTCATTGAACCGTCGAACAGCCCTTGGGTTTCACCAGTGGTTCTGGTGAAGAAGAAGGATGGATCTACTCGCTTCTGCGTCGATTATCGTCAGCTGAACAACGTGACAAGGAAGGACAGCTACCCTCTCCCCCGGATTGACGACACGCTCGACACGCTGGTCGGGTGTAACATCTTCTCGACTTTGGATCTGAAGAGTGGCTACTGGCAGGTGGGACTTCACCCCGAAGATAAGGATAAGACAGCATTTTCCATTGGTTCCGGTTTGTGGCAATTCAACGTGATGCCATTCGGATTGTGCAACGCTCCGGCCACGTTTGAGAGATTAATGGAAAACGTTCTGCGAGGACTGTCTTGGGAAACCTGCCTGGTTTACTTGGACGACATCATCGTCTTGGGGAAATCATTCGCCGACCATCTCAAGAATCTGGAAGAAGTGTTTCAACGCCTGCGAGCAGCCAATCTTAAGCTCAATTCCAAGAAGTGTAATCTACTCCAGAAGAAGGTCAACTTTCTTGGACACGTCGTATCCGGAGAAGGCGTCTCCGTGGATCCAGAGAAAATAAGCGCTGTCAAAGACTGGCCAAGGCCGAAGGACAAAAGCGAGGTTAGGAGTTTTCTGGGACTCTGCACCTACTACCGCCGCTTCGTCCCAGGATTTGCTGACATCGCCAAGCCACTCACCAAGCTGACAGAGGAAGGACGAAGCTTCGACTGGGACCCGTCTTGCCAGGATTCGTTTGAGAACCTGAAGAAGGCCCTAATTGCTGCTCCTGTACTGGGATACCCTCGGCCAGAGGGGAAATTCATCCTCGACACAGACGCTAGTAACATTGGCATCGGTAGCGTCCTATCCCAGCTCCAGGATGGTCAGGAAAGAGTGATTGGGTACTATAGTAAGGTTCTATCTAAGCCGGAGCGCAACTACTGTGTGACACGCAGGGAACTTCTAGCCGTGGTCAAGTCAGTGGAGCACTTCCACAAGTACCTGTATGGAAGAAATTTTCTTCTGAGGACAGACCACTCTGCGCTGCTGTGGTTGCTGAAGTTCAAGAATCCCGAAGGTCAAGTTGCAAGATGGATAGAACGACTTCAGGAATACGACTTCACCTCGGAACATCGTGCCGGATCGAGCCACAGAAACGCCGACGCACTGTCAAGAAGACCCTGCCCAGACGAGTGTAGGCATTGCAGCCGGCTGGAGGAGAAAACTGCAACTGCTTGCCGAGTTACGACAACCGACGACAACTGGAAGTGCGACGAGATCTCCAAGGATCAAGAAGAAGACCCGGATCTGAAAATACTGCTGAAATGGAAGAGAGAAGGAAGGAGACCTAGCTGGGCGGAAGTTGCGCCTTTCTCTCGCAGCTTGAAGTCTTATTGGGCTCAGTGGGATTCCTTGCGCTTGGACGGAAACCTTCTCAAGAGAGTCTTGGAGAGTGAAGATGGCTCATCGAGCAGACTTCAGATCGTGGTCCCCACCAAGAGGATACCAGAGATACTCGGCCTACTACACGATGGAACTTCTGGCGGGCACCTGGGGGTTCGCAAGACTCTGGAAAAGGTTCGGGAGAGATTCTATTGGATCAACTGCAAGGAAGATGTCAAGGACTGGTGCAGGAAATGCGTTGTGTGCGCCACGGCCAATGGACCTCATCGCCGAAGGAAGGCTCCCATGAAGCAGTACAATGTTGGAAGTCCGTTTGAGCGGATTGCAATCGACGTCGCGGGACCATTTCCGAGTACCAACGACGGTAATAAATACATCCTGGTCGCCATGGACTATTTCAGCAAATGGGTTGAGGCTTATGCTCTACCCAACCAGGAAGCGACAACAGTTGCAGATGTACTGGTCAAGGAGCTTGTGTGCCGCTTTGGAGTACCCCATGAGCTTCACTCCGACCAGGGACGAAACTTCGAGTCAGCGGTATTCCAGAACATGTGTGAGATGCTGGGAATCAGGAAGACAAGGACAACTGCACTACACCCACAGTCGGACGGCATGGTGGAAAGGATGAACCGAACCATCGGGAAGCACTTGTCGAAGGTAGTCTCTGACCATCAACGAGACTGGGACCAGCACCTCCCCTTATTCCTGCTGGCTTATCGCTCCGCCATTCATGAGACCACTGGACTAAGCCCGGCGAATGTGCTGTTTGGACGAGAATTAAGACTGCCCTGCGATCTGAAATTCGGCCTCCGACCCAACGAAGACGTAGTTGGAGATGACTACCTGTCCAACCTCCGGAGAAGACTGGACGCCATGCACGATCGAGTCCGTTCATCTATTCAGGACGCAAGTGACAGGATGAAAGACCGCTACGACATCAACGCTGAAGATGGAGGATACCAGGAAGGAGACCTGGTCTGGCTATTCGACCCTAAGAGACGACGAGGACTATCGCCGAAGTTGCAGCGCTCATGGGATGGGCCGTACGTGGTGATGAAGAGGATCAACGACGTCGTCTACCGCATCAGGAGAAAACCAAACGGAAAGCCAAGGGTAGTGCACTTCAACCGGCTTACACCGTACCTGGGAGACTCTGCTAACCAGGAAGTTCGTGTCTGCAGGATACCCAGCGAAGACCAGCCATTTGAAGAGTTCATGCGGCAACAGGAGTTCAGACGCAAGGTCCGTCATGGAGTCACGACTGAGGCGAGGCTGGACCTGTTTGACTCGCCCTCGGAAGGCGCACTGGCCATCTGCGCTGCTCAGGACATCGCGTCATCAGGAGGACTATGTCGTGTTGCTCAGAAGAAGCTAGGCTTGCCTCTGGCTGGAAAAGGCCAGCAGGGAACTGCTGGAGAGACCATGCATTGCGAGCAGAACAACCGGCATCTGTTCTACTTGGTGACGAAGACTCGCCCCGATGAGAAGTGCAGCTACCGGACCCTGTGGAACTGCCTTATCAGCCTACGGGACCATCTACTGCGGCTCGACATTACCAAGCTCAACGTGCCTAAGCTCGGCTGCGGGAAGGACGGATTGAACTGGCGAGTGGTACGGAATATGCTCGAGGAGCTCTTCCAGCACACCGGCATCATGATCACCGTCTGCTGCTTCAACCCTTGGGCCAAGGAAGGACTCCAAAAGACAGTCGACTGCTTCTTCTTCAACCAGGGCAGATGCACGAAGGGGTTCAGCTGTCCCTACCGCCACAAGGGTCAAGAGGATGCTGTTCCGGGACGGAACAGTCTTAAGGAGGGGGCAGTGTAACGAGCAAGGGACCGCCGGCTTTCTGAGAAGCGCAGCGCGAGAAGGTTCTAGAAGCGACCTGGAGGGCTCGACTAGGCTCGACCGGGAGGGCTCGATTGGGCTCGACCGCGAGGGCTCGACTAGGCTGGGCCGGTCGGGTCCGACTGGTCTCGCCGCTTCTAGACCGACCGCCCGCTCCTATATAAGCCGGCAAGCGAGAACTGCGAGTCAGTTATTCCGATATCAGTTTTTACCGCATTCCGATTTCCGCATTCTGAGTTAACTTCGGTTGTCTCGGCGCTCGACCAGTGATAAATCGCGTTATAAATCGTGTGATAAATCGTGTTATAAATCGACTGTGCGTGTTATAAATTAACTGTGCGCGTGATAAATTCGACTGTTTACTGTGAGTAATAATTGTGCGTTATTAATAAATTAGGAAACTGTTCTTAAAGTGTGTTTTAATTTCCAAGTCTGACCCGAACGAATCCGCGTAGTGTAAAAACGTAACAATACCAACTTCTCCAAAGCTTTTGACAATCTTCCACAGTTCTCTGCTCCCTGGAAGCATTTGGGGTGTTTGGCTCCCCTCTCTCATGAATTGGGAGCTACCTTTCAGGCAGTACCTCCTCTGTCCGGATCCGTGGCACAGTTTCCACTCCCTTTCCGATGTATAATGGAGTGCTGCAGGGATCCCATCTTGAGGCCTTCCTCTTCTCCATCGCTATCAACAGTGCCCGCAATATCTTGGAAGCCAGGCTCTTTCCTATCTTTGCCGATGATGTTAGGATATTCTCGTCCGCGATCCATCTGACTTTGCTGATCTCCAGCCTCGCTTAGACTCCTTTGTGGGGTGGTTTATGTACTGCGGGTTCTGGTTCAATCCATCGAGTGCAATGTGGTGATTTACCATCGTTCTCTCAGCCCCTAACTATATGAGTACTTCATCTGTGGTTCTCCTGCTCTTCTGCTGTGCATGATCTTGGCGTTCTCCTGGATGGCCAACTCACGATCACATTACCATGATCTCCTCTCGGGCCATGAAGTCCCTAGGCTTCCTAAAGCGAGTTTCACGTGAGTTTTCTCAGGTCCCTGCTCTCCTGACCCTCTACCGCAGCCTGGTCCAGCCGATACTCGAGTCATCTGTGCTCTGGAAGCCGTTGTACCAAGCTGTTGACCAGCTCGACCGAGTGCACCGTGCCTTTTTACAATTCCTGGCTTTCAAGATTGGGACTCCCCGTGATGCCCCCCCCCCCATATGAGGCCCTTAGCGCTCGTTTCCTCCAGCCATTCCCTGCCCATCGTCACCTCTCCGCTGACGAGGTGTTCCTGCACAGTCTTCTTTCAGGTCGGATCGACTCACCCTCTCTTTTGGAGTAGCTAGGCCTGCGCCTCCCTCGTCATGCTTCTCAGCTGCAGGAAGTATTTTTTGTGCCTTTTTCCCCAACCAACTACCTCCTCCACCGACCACTCTGCCGAATCCCCCCGGACCGCAAACCTGCTCAGCGCCGAACTCAACGTTGACTTCCATGAAATTACTCTCCCGCGTTTAAAAACTCTGCACGGAAGAGTTTTCAAAGTGTACACAGGGTTGTCCCTGTGCAACCCTTAGCTACCTCAATCCCTACAATTATTTTTCCCTGTGTGGTAATTGCTTGTAAATGGGCACGTCCCATACACGGGAATAAATAAAGTTTCGAGATGATAAGGGAAATTCAAGTGATGGCCAAGTGTAGTGTCCTTAATCTCAGTCGACGTAACATACCAATCGATTTTTAGATGCGGTTTTTCTTGAATGCCCACAAAAAGCTCAGTTATTGGCTGATTTTCCAGAGGTTAACAACTGATCGATTTATGAAGAATCGCAATATTTCTGTGCTCAAAAGATCAGCTACTTCGCCCGTTTTTTTTTACGTTCGGCTAGGATTTATATATTTATTTAGAAGAAAGAATCATCCATAGTATTTAAACGATCTATTTCGTCGTGCATAAAGGTAATTTAGGTTTTTTTTTTTTACGTGGTTTTTCGACGATCGTCTCAAGATATTGAGGAAACGGAAAACATCAGCAATCTAGTTTTTTATTTTATTTTTTTAAATTATATACGCATAATAATTTATCACACATTTCATTTTTTGAGATTTAATTTCTTATAGATTTTACCAGTTTGGTCAATTCGATACTAGAGAATGTTTCATTGAAGTAATTTAGGATTGAAGGCAGAGATACGAATTATAAATACAGACAAATAAATAAATAAATAAAAATAAATGAAAAATATATATCTATATCTGCATCGACGTCATTTTTTCGCTTAAATAACAGCTCGCTCGATTTTATTCGGTGTTTTTCAGAAGAAGTGGCACAGGAGCATTTGCGATAAGTGAGTCGGCGGGGAAGGATATCCCATCGGAGCCTGATATAACTTCAAGCCTCCAGATAACAATGTGTGACCTCAAATGAGAGTACAACGGCAAGACAAACGTCCACATTTGAAGCGAATCGGTTACTTACTGGCCTATTGAGTGTCTACCTAACAAATTGACAAGTGATACTTGAAACCCTGGAAGATGAGCTTGGACATTTGAAAATAGCTGAACAGACGCGAAAACGGGAAAAATGATCAAAACGATTATTCAATCCCCATAGGTGAAATCGCAGTTTGTTTTACACATTATATTTGGTTTTCCCGTGCAACTTTCAAACGCTCAGGTGAACGTCCGAACAAACAGTCAGTGAGGAATGACCTCGTAAGCAATATTGGCAGTGGCCAAGCCAACTTCACAACTCTGCGGTTGAATAATATTCACCCTCAATCATCCTCTCGAAACTGCAATCCATTGGCTAAGATACGACTTACAAAAACTGGTAATTCATTTTTTTTCAACATGGGGTTGAGGTAGAGACATTGAATGCGACGTTATCTCATATTTTGTTTTTATATTTCTTCTAGCGCTTTCGCCGCTCTGGGCCTCTTCAGGAAACCTCTTCTATATAAAAGTTTAAAAAAATTAAATAAAAATATAGATATAATATAATATAGATAAAATATAATATAGATAAAAATATATCCGTAGTACTATGTGATCACCTCTAGTCATTCTTAAGTCGTATAATATTTAATGTTAAATTCGCCCCTTTCTAGTCACCCCTGCATTTAAATCTAGTCCCCTATTTATTTTAATTTATTAGACTCTAGGTTTAAAAAGCGGAAGTGTTCTAAAAATATTCCCAATTCATGACAATCCCAACCTTGTGGAACTATTACTGGGCCTTATTATTTTTTAAAACTTTTATATAGAAGATGTTTCCTGAAGAGGCCCAGAGCGGCGAAAGCGCTAGAAGAAATATAAAAACTAAATGTCCCCATGTCGAATCTGATGGATACGCGACAAACCACAACGTATCTTTTTGGTTTATTATTAATAATAAACCATTGTAATCGCCCAAGAAAAAAAATTTTCTAACCCCCTCAAAATTTGATGTTTTACGTTTCAAGGCATGTAGAATCCGAATATCCAATGAAAAAAAAAATTCTATCCGTCCGCCGTACGCCGTTAGCAGTTTTCCGGCCAAACTATAAAAGCTAAAAATTTGTAATTTTCACCAAAAATCAATCTTGGTCCTACGACGGCCCAATTCTTCAACCAAATCGCTTCCTCTATTTTAAGGGTATTTTAGAGGGTTTTGAGGGGGAGAAAATTCATATTTTCGAAGGTTTTTCAGAGAAATATGTATTTAGTATCAATTTCTATAGAGTTTTGGACGCTGAATCGAATGAGACCATCGCGAGGTCGATAGCTTAAATGGTTCTCGAGTTATCGCAGCTTTTGTGCCGAATTTGGGAGATTTTTAGAAATTTGACATGAGGGTATAACTCGAGAGTTCTTGGAGCTATAATAATCGTTCTAAACTCATTGGAATGGTCGTCAAACACTCTCTCCAGCTGTATCGTTAGGCGAAAAATTCAGCTTTTAATTAGGAAATTAAGAAAAATAAAAATGATGAAAATTACAATAGTTGCTATGGAGTTTTTTTCTAGTTACCAATCTGTTTTTCGGTGGGAACGTTCACAAATGTTCGGAATATTTAAAATGACAAATGGATAGTCTTCTTAAATCAATATTGAAGCGAAATAATAATAAACCACTGTACAATCATTTGCAGCGTTTTTTCATGCCACGTCGACAATTTCGCAAAAGTAGACTACCGTTGCTCGATCAAATGCAAACGGTGCAAAGCGAGGTCGGCATTTTCATTATCCAATAGTGAGAAATGACTTTCAAAAAACCAGAAGTGACATCCTTGTCTGCGATGTTTGTTCGACGATTTCCGTCTCCCAAGGTGGGCGACTACGGAGGCAAAACGAATTGTATTTGCGTAGATCTTTCAACACGATTACGCCAACGTCGCCAACATTAGGCCTTGTCTTAATGGGTTGTTGCTCGACGCGTACACCGATCTTGCGTCACAAAGGTTAACTGTTTGCACTTCGCGTCTTCCACTATATCGACGGCTAATTATGAGCACCTCTAGACTGAAGAGAGAGATGGCTTAGAAAATAAGAGCAAGACGGAAAAAGGGGGAAAACGCTGCAAATTATCGTTTCGTTTATCATTAGCTTCAATTACGATCAAAGAAAACCACACAGAGAACATTATTGGTAACTGTAAGTGAAAACTTAGAGAAACTGGTACTTTTAATTTTTTTTCTTTCAATTAATTAAATTTATTGCCTAACGATACAACTGAAGTTGACTTGCATTTTAACGAGTATAGGGCGACTTTTATAGCTCGACAAACGAAGAAGAGTGGCGCAAAATCTAGAAAATTCCGATCAAAAGCTGCGATAACACGAGAACCATTAAAGCTATCGAGCTCGTTATGGTCTCATTCTCTATAGCAATTGAAACTCAGCCACCTTTAAGAACGTGGGGAAAATTAATATCCACCCTAAAACCGCCGGAAAATAGAGACAAAAAGAATTGAGCCATAGTCAGGCCATGAATGATTTTTTGAAAATTCCATGTACACAGGGTGTTCACGAGTTAATGGTTCAACCTCCGTATCTTCGTTATTTTCCAAGATAAAAATTTGATTTTTTTTTAAATCAACTTGTTTTTTTGGAGAGGATTTCGAATATCATCACGTTGCGCATTGCGCAATTGCGCAACCGTGCGCAACCGACACCAACTTCGTTATTTCAAATGAGAACCCCCATTTTTTATTGCAGATTCGGATTCTACGCAAAATTTCATGAATTTTAGACTCCTCAATCGATCGTTTATTTATTATTATATTTATTATATGTTTATTTATGTACTGTAGTACTCTTATTTCTGGAGAACAAAGATTTGTTTCTAATTTTTTTGATTTTTTCTCTCCACTCTGCTTCTATTCATATCTACACAGCAAAAATGGTAAACTATTAAAGGGAATTCTGCGTGAGGGAATCCGTGTGATAAATCTTCTTGCTGCCTTGCGAATTCTGTGGTACCTACTTCCTGGTTAAATGAATAAATAATCATTAAATAAGCAGAGTTGTGTAAAAAAGTGAATTTCTCGTAAAATGACTTCAGGTGTTTTTGGCAGTAGTTCCAGTGAAATCGACTTAAATTGAAAATTGAACCCCACCACGAGATTCAGCGTTGAAAAACAGTGCAAAATCATGTGCCACACTTGGGGTCTACCATCATCTCAATTTTGGCGCAACCCTGTGGTTGCGCAACTTTGCGCGCTCACTAGGCGGGTTGCGCGCAAGCAAAAAAATCGATTGAGGAGTCTAAAATTCAAGAAATTTTGCGTAGAATCCGAATCTGCAATAGAAAATGGGGGTTCTCATTTGAAATAACGAAGTTGGTGTCGGTTGCGCGAAGATACGGAGGTTGAACCATTAACTCGTGGACACCCTGTATATGTATAAATATGTATATTCCATGTATATACATGGGTATAACTCGATAGTTTTTGGAGCAATAAAAATCGTTCTACATTAGTTGGAATGCTCGTCAAACAATCTTCAATTGCACCGTTAGGCTAAAAATTCAGCTTTTAATCTGAAAATTAAGAAAAATGAAAATGATTAAAATTACAATAGTAGCTACGGAGTTTTCCTTATAGTTACCAATCCGTTTTTCGGTGGGGAAGTTCACAAACGGAACAATTAATGTCACGAAAGATTATATTGACATCATTATTGCAGCAAAGGAATAATAAACCATTGTACAATCATTTGCAGCGTTTTTATTATCCAGTCTAACAATCTTTTAAACCGCCTGATCCTGGATAGACACTGGATTCGCTCGCACAATAGGTACTTGAGGTTGCACTACAAAGTAATACGAGATGACTAGTGTAGGTACTCACCTAAGGTATTTGTGCTAGGGGCTACGAAGGAAGGAGGGAGCGATCCGATGTCGAGTAGTATCCTCCGAGAAGGTTCACCAGCCCGACCGTCGTCCACCAGGCCACCGCCCCCCGCCCCCTCCGCTGTCCAACCATCACTAGGCCTTTGGCTTCTGGAAAAGAAAAAAGTCGCTCGAGTACCTATTGTAAGGTCAGTTATTTGTCTTCGACGAAGATGCTACAAATAACCGCTTCGAGAGCGCTCTCCAAACTCAAATGGATTCAAGGAACCCTAAAAAGCGTATTATAGAAGGTATGTTCCTTACACTAAGCGTAAAAAAGATTTAAACCTAGCAAAATCTTGTGTACATAATGAAGAAGCCAAGGCACTCAAAGAATGGACAGTTTGTAAAATAGGAATGCATTTTTGAGCGTATTATCTTCTTTTGGTTTATTATTCAATAATAAAACATTTTAATCGCCCAAGAAAAATTTTTTTCTAACCCCCCGTCAAAATTTGACGTTTTACGTTTCAAGGCATGTACAGAATCCGAATGTCCAATAAAAAAAATTCTATCTGTCCGCCGTCAACACTTTTCCGTCCAGACTATAATAGCTAAATTCTTGAAATTTTCATCAAAAATCAATCTCGGTCCTACGACGACCCAATTCTTGAACCACATTGCTAGCTCAATTTTGAGGGGGGAAAATTCGTATTTTCCAAGGTTTTCCAGAAAAAAGTGTATTTGGTATCAATTTCTATAGATCTTTGGACGCTGAATCGAATGAGACCATCGCGGGATCGATAGCTTGATTGTTCTTCGAGTTATGGCAACTTTTGGGATGAACTTGAGAGCTCCTTGTGAGGATGAGATTAAGGCCTCTCATTCTCGGAATTTATCTATTTCTTGTCGAGGACTTTCGCCCACTCGGCCATCTTATTGTTGAGATACATTGATTTCACCTTTTTCATTACAATAGAAGATGATAACCGCGTATGCTCTCAGCGCTACGAATTATACTGCGAAGATGCATGTCCTTGGTAAAGTATTTTTAATGCCCTTTATTACTTCGACGTCTCCTGTTAATGGTCACGTTCCATCCGCCGTATTTTGCTGCTCCGATAATTAGTTAGTTTATGAAAAGCCATTCGTCGCCTTAACGTTCAAGTTACGGCATCGAGCTCTTTACTTAATTGGAGGAAGGATATCGACTGACCAACCCAAAGGTCGACTCGACTTCATTGAACGTCACGGTGTTCCGATTCGGTTTCCTTCTCGCGCCTCGTAGATAATTCAAGAGGAAATACTGAAGATAGTACCTGTTATAAAACAATTCCGATTTTCAGCCTTTTCGGCGATTTGGTTGAAAAGAGATTTAAAAAAAAAATCCCGAGAGAAAGAAAACGCTGAAATTTTTAATTTAATCGGTCCTGTAAAATTGATTGTGTCAACTTAATGGTATTCGTGTCAATTTTTACTACACGCCAAAGTGCTCTATTTTAAAAGCGCCGATTTTTATACCTTGGGAAAGCTGAGATTTTTCTGTCTTCGCAGCCGCTGAGAATTATTCCTAATAAGATTTCAATACTAACGAAAAAATACGTATGAACAAATGCTATCGGAACCAACGACGCCAATAGGAGCGTAATCTAATTGCTGAAGCAACGAAAATTCGATCGACACTCGCAGATGATCTACGTTGCTGTATCGCATTAACCCCCGGGTCAGGTTGAGCGAAATTTCAAACGATTGAGAAACATTTTCCTCCTCACTACACACGACAGGAAACGGATCCGACGATATTCTAACGATCAAAGCGACGAAAAGGAGAAAGGAACACGTCCGCAATTACTGCTACGGAATATGAAATATTACCTATGTGGATTTATGAGATACTAGGGGCTCCGCCCCCCCGGCACGGGCGCCGTCAGGGGGCTCCGCCAATCCAGCAGTGCCTTACATATCGGTGGAGTGTTGTCCTTTTCACTACTATAGTTTTAATTTCTGTACGGATAGGCGGAACCTATAGTTATTATAGCAGTAACTATAATTTGATACGTAAGTGGAGGTGTTTTCATGGTTTTGTATCATAAAGTAATGGGTTTTTCAACTTGCGCAGACTTGTAGCAGAATTAGACATAACGACTTTTCGAAGTTTTCCAAGATTTGTAACTTGCGCATTGGGTAACTGTAACGAAAAGTCGTCAATTCAGATATTTGAATATACCAAAAGATAGGTAATTTAACTGTCTACAAATTGCCAATGTAATGTACCTATCCATTTTTCTACCGTTGGTGCGTTATTCAACAATATTAGTAGACTATACACGAAAACATCACATTTTTCAACTTTAAACGTTCTTTTCATCTATTTAGTGCAAAAGAAACAAAGAATGAACCATATATTATTGATATAGACATCATCAACTATCTTTATGCTGAATTTGAGCAAAATCGATTTCAAAAAATGTTTCGTAAAAAATCCAAGGGTACCCCCCGCGATTTTTTTTAACCTATCACTTAACGAATTTTTACTCGTCTGTCATCACACGTAAAAATCTGAAATTTTCAGGAAAGTTGTATCTTACTAAGATATATTTTTGTGATTTTTTTCAACTCTCGGAAAAATCTGCAAGAGGTCCGAAAAAATCAGTTTTTGAAAGCTCGAAAATTGGACTTTAACCGTGCTTTTCGGGGCCAAAATTTACGCGAATCAATTGTTTTATTATGCAGGAGTGTTCATTTGAATGTCTTACACACGTGCATACCAAAAAATTTGGTGAAAAAATGTCAAACAGGGCCACAGAAATTATTTTCCGTAAATCGAGTTTTTCGCCGGCCGAATATCGAGCCGAGGAGTGGAAAAATTAATTTCTGTTTTCAAGTGCTTTTTAAAGCTATTCTTATAGAAAATTTAACGCTGAATCCGATTTTGACGTTAAAACGACGAAAATTTGACGACAACTATTAGTTTTTCCCAGTTTTAGTACTACACGTTTTAATGCTTTTCAACTTTAAAAATTCGTTGCAAATACTGTACTGTTCAATATTAATTAATTATTGATTCCTACAGGAAATTAGATGCAGAATTCGAATTTGAAGTAAAAAGACATCAAATTCTAACTATTAATAATATTTTTTGAATTTTTTTAAATAAATTTTTATACTTTCGGAGTTTTAACTTAAAATTTTTTTAATAATTTTAATTTTTTTTCGTCACGTTCGCGAATTTAAAAAAAAAAGGTTCTGCGTAAGAAAATTAAAAAAAAAAAAAGTGTTTTGAGTTTTCTTTGAGCGCGAATAGCTACGCGGGGACATAGCATAATAATATAATTAAATACACCAAATTGTAAGTATTTGATAGGTCTTTCTCGCCTTTGAGTAGTATACCTATGTAAAAGTGGTCGGTTCAAAAGTTATTTGCAAAAAACAGGCCAAAATTCCCAAAAATGAGGGTCATAAAATTTTAAAGCGCAATAAATGTTTAATGAAGGCCTAATAAAAATAAAAATATGAGACTGGCTTATGAGCGATTGAGTACATATGTGTTGGGATTGCCTATTCAGAAATTGAATCCTAGATAGTAGATGGTTTTTTTCTTGAGATACTTTCTATGTGGTTAGACTTATTTTTCTTGTATAACCAGAGCAAAAGAAATACAAGCCAAAAATAAGTAGGATTTCCGTTTAAAATGTTCGTGCTTGCCACTTTGTAAAGCTAACGGACAAATTTTGATTTTAGAGGGACTCTTAGAGATCAACAAAAACATCCAAGCCGAAGTAGGTTAACATTTCGAGACGATCTCCGAAAGGTATGAATTAAGATACGCAACAGAACTCTGAGCTCAAGGATTTTTCGAAATGGCCCTCGTTTGGCTCCGCTGGCGAATTCTCATGCCAGGTTTTCGTTCGATCTCTCGAAGGTTTTTCGACGCCCAATCTTCTTCGAAAGTCGCAGAACGGAAATTCCGAAAGTTACACGTAATTCAGCCGTTCGTCAGTTGAACTTGTTTGCCTAGGCAGTGCCAACGAAACTTTGACACGGATAAGGCACCAGCCGGAGCGAGATAAAAGAGAATCACGAAACTTCCTACCAGATGCAGCTGTTTGGTGTTGGAAGGAAGAGCTAGAACAGGACCACCCCAACAATAAAAGCTTCATTTACGCGAAAGGAGCAGCAATTGGCGCGAAATGATTAAAACTTTTTTCATTTGGACCGACGGCGGACGCTTCGGCCATTTTTCCTCTATTTATGGTGATTGCATGTAAAGCAGATAACAATATGGATAAACGCAATTGGAATAGAATCTGGATGAACTAGGAACGAAATTCGGCCGATGCGATACGGTTGGACAAGAACGAACTGTTGGAAACGCTGAAAAATTATGGTTGTAGGCTAAGAGACGGTTTTGAAAATATTCAACGATGATTTTTCCTGCAACGTTCAATTTTTTATATTGCTCGCCATACACGCACGTCTTCTAGAAAATCGCGGAATAGGATCATTCATTTTCAATTATTCACAATATTAGAAGTTATCACGAGCCATTAAAATCGGCAAATGGTTTGGGGTAGGATTCGCGAAAGACTGGTTCCAATCAGTGATTTTAGAGCATTTATCAAGCTCAAGGGAAGAGGAAGGGGTTTGCCAGGGGTAGTTTCATCCCAAGACACTACAGATGACTGAGAATCTCTTGGACATTCCTTTTATCATCGATGCCTTACAACGAGGCCACATCAAATGACAGTTTTATTGCAATTTTTCTTCAAAAAGGGACGTTTCTATTTTAAAATGATAAGGTGCCGCGCCAACCCTTCCAAAATCATCTCATATGGCCCAACACTAGTATAACCAATACTTTTCACCCTTGGCGAATGCCCTCCTTTACGGGGCACCACGACTTGACGAAAGAAAACAAAATATTTTTAAATATTTTTTTTAAATATTAAATATTTTTCCGCCACACTTTCCCTCCCCGTTTTTTCCCGTTATTTCTCCGCACGTGTCCACCCGTCGTGATTTCCCGAGGTAAAGACCGTGCATGTATGGCCAGCGAGATTCAAGATTTCCCTACTTTGAACCGATAAACAACGTTCAGCCACCATAATTAGAATTCTTGGACAACATTCTTGCGTTATATCGTTCGTTCGATACGAGTCGGAGTTCGTGGTAGCAGAACTTGGACGAAATTATTTTCGTATTAGTCAATAAAATATCGTATCAAGGAGATAATTATCGGACTGACCGATTATCGTTCAGGAGACTTATGAACATCTCGAAAGTCGTAACACACCGACTTAAAATAAACAGTTTGACAAAAAAAGTTCAGCCTTCATATAAAACGGGTTGTTTCAACAAGTTATTAAGGCTACAAGGGCGAGGTTCCGAGTTTTTCGTTCATTCAATAACAAACGGGAGTTTTTGGTAGCAGAGCTCGCGACATTTTTATCGTACTAGTCAATCAAATATCGTATCAAGTAGAAAATTATCGTACGTACCGAATATCGTTCAGGAGACTTCTAAATATGTCAAGCGACGAGACCCCAACTATAAGCAAACCGTTTGACAAAATATAACGTTCAGCCGCCATATATAAAAACCCAATTGTTTCAACTAGTTACTCGTATCAACAAAGACACGATCCTGAGTTTTTTCGGATCGAAGTTTTTGATAGCAGAGCTGTCAAGAAATTATTATCGTATTAGCGATAGTACGTATATCGTATAAAGGAGAAAATTATCGTAAGTATTTTTTCGTATTTCTGAACACCTCAAACGACGTGAGATCGCTCTAGAGACATCAATAATCATGTATTTAATTCTATTTCAAAGAAGCGAAGTTCATGTATTTTTCGGACCTAACAAACTTGACCAGGCTAAATGCCATTCAGGTGTTTTGAGCAATCAAAAGTGCTTTCGTCAGTCGCGATGGAAGGTTACGATCACCAGCTTTTTCTTTTCTTAGGCTATTCCAGAAAACTCGCATCAGCGCTTTTTTCGGCTCGTGCAAATTGCGATTCGATCATCTAAACGAAAGAATTCTTCTTTTAACCGTTTTCTACAACCTAGCAAAAATATTAGAACCGGTTACAATTTAGTGATTGTGCGGGAGAAATATAACGAATACGAAAAGAGTTCGATTTCGAAGAGCCGAAATCCAGGTTAACAGCTCTTCAAGCTTCTCTGGTCGATTAATCGATGGCACAGCTAAATCGACTGTCGTACGGATTGATTGGAATTGAACAGCATTGCTTTTAGCTGTTGACTCAGCTCCGGTGTCGTAGATATTGCCCTTTCGTCGAAGTGCTTTCGACCGTTTTCTGCCGAATTGTTCGCCTCCTGTAAATGATAATGCGAATCCCTCGTCCAACGTCATGGGCAGATAATCAAACAAGAGAGCTCAGTTCCATGTAACGTAAGCTCGTCGAATGTTGTGAGTAGCATCGAAGAAAAGGAAAAGCTCGGTTTCGAGCGGAGCTCAAAGTTTGGGAGAATTATTCAGATATTGGTCGATGCTGTGGACTACTTTGCTCTCCAAGGCTCCAGATGACAACAATCTGATCTACTATGATAACTATCCGAGAAATCAGCTACGTTATGCAAAGCATCGGCCACTTACAGCTCGACGTCTGCTGCGGATGATATAATAACAATTCTTTGACGAATTTTTTCTTTGGCGTTTACGCTGAGTTTCTCTTCCTCCAAACTATTCCTGAAAGTGCTCCTCTTACCCAAAAAATCTCCTGTCCAAGCAAACCAACCCAAAATTTCCACGTGCCACTATTAATTTTCTTGGCAAAATCCAATTGATCTATTCAGGTCCTTCGATATTTCAGGGGTTCAGAAGTCCCATATGGATCCCAGATTTCCAGCTTACGCTTCAGAAATTGTACGGATCAGACTCTTGTACACAATTACTTTAGCGCTGACATTGCTTTCCTAGCTCAGATACTCCAGCCAATCTTACAATTTAGCAGTTCAGAATGACTCGTAATCTCCTGACGTGACGCCTTCTGACGTCTTGTCTTGTTCACCCTGCAATCCATATTATTTTACACTGCACTGACGCTCAACACAGCCTTGCTTTCATTTTGATCTGCTGCTGCCCTTCAGCGTATGTCTCAATAGGAGCACCATTTTCCAACGCAGCTTCAACTCCTGCATCGATTTCTCCTTCAGAGTCATCCCCCAAGAGTCATTCAATTAAATCCTCAATGGTTAGCCAGTCGCACGACTCTTCCCCAAAAGCCGCTTCCCAGCAAACACTTGTATCAGGTTATCTCTTTTTCAAATATTTTTGGATTAGGGAATACTGCACTGAACACCAATTTACTCATCTCCTTAACGCAAAATTGATTGCTCCAATCGTTCTTGCAGCCATTGGCCTAATTAGCGGTGTAATTTCGTATGGCTAACCCATTGTAATCAATTTCGTATATGAGCTTTCTGGCACTCCTCTGGGGGCGAATGCTGCCTGGACGGACCTTGGGGTTTCGTTTGGCCCTCGTTTTGATTTCACCGAGCACATCGATGACATCGTAGGGAGGGCGATGCGGTCGTTGGGATTCCTAAAGCAAAACACAAAGGAGTTTACCTACGTACAAGCACTTGTCACCCTGTATGAGTCCCTGTTGGTCCCAACCCTGGAATATACCTCAGTAATCTGGTCACCTTTCTACCCCTCTCCGTCGTGCAGCTTGAGCATGTCCAGAAAAAATTTCTGCGATATGTTGGCTGCAAGCTTGGTGTGCCCCGTGACGAGATCGACTGCGGCGAGCTGCTGCCTGTCTGTGGGTTGAGTACCCTGGAGCGGAGAAGTATTTGGGCTGATATTTAATTTTTTTACAAGCTAGTCAATGGCAATCTCGATTGCCCAGCGCTTCTGAGTAGTGTGTCTGTCTCGGTCCCCCAGTTCCTTTCCCGAAACCCAAACACCTTCTCAGTACCGTTTTCTCCAACTAATTATCTGTATCACCGACCCCTCTGCCGCCTGCCACGCGAGGTGAACCATCTGCTCCAGACCCACCCAGAAATTGACTGCTTCGCCACGCCATTGTCCACAATCAAATCTGTTTTCTTCTCTACCACGAACTGATTTTGAGCCCATGCTTATTGGTCCTTTGTTATTTATGACTCAAAAGCTCAACTACTATTTTTATTAACTTTTTGGCGCTGCTATCGCATATATTGATTTTATTTCTATGTAATGTTTGGGCGTTATGCCCGTTTTACGGAATAAATGAATAAATAATAAATAAATGGCTGGTGACACTCGGCCGTGTTCCCCTGGAAACCCATGGAATTTCACCCATGTTGGGATCCTTCCAAACACTATTGATACCTTTCAAATCTCCTTGCAATCATATTTTTCTGCAAGTACATGCCATTCAGATCACCGAACGTTTATTCAAAGGCCTCAAATTGCATCAGTAAAATTCAGGGCTTCGAGTGAAGTATTTGAGTATGAAAAATGGCTCGAACAAGGGAGTTACCCCGTTGTCTAGCGATGCTGTTCTATGGGATATGGTGGACGCTTATTATGGTGAAACCGAGCATGTGACGTCGGATATTTTCCTCCGTTTCGCACTACTATTCGGATGCCCTTCTCTCCGCGATTCCTCCTACAATTTTTTTTCCTTTAGACTTTCGATTTTACAGAATATCTTCAGGACTTTATAATAATTGTTAACGATCGTATTTGAAATTAAAAATCCATACAATTCCCCATTAGAGCAATGCCTAACGTTGACAATTATGGAACGCTCTGCGATTGC
The DNA here is from genome assembly GCA_037159825.1 of Tupiocoris notatus. Taxonomy (NCBI): domain Eukaryota; kingdom Metazoa; phylum Arthropoda; class Insecta; order Hemiptera; family Miridae; genus Tupiocoris; species Tupiocoris notatus. The sequence continues at coordinate 665,747 of JASJUZ010000009.1, read as the reverse complement.
AGTTAAACAATAGCTTTAATTTAACGTTTCTTCAGACGACAAAAAAACCTAAAGATTAACGTGCAAAGAAACTCGTTCTTTGCATTATATTTGCTGGCTTTCGCCCATTTGGGCATTATTAGGGCAAGCTGGACAGTGATTGATTCAGTGAACACGTACAGCCATCTCCTCAGCAGTGAATATTCAAAACCTGAAGGATTGCTTTTGCTGCAATTTTATTTTTTGCCCTTTTTTCTTTTTTTTTTTTTTTTTTTTTTTTTTTTTTTGCTCGCTGATATTAGCTCAACTTTGGAGTAATCTTACGATTATCTGGATCGTAGTTGCGGCGATGAACGCTGAATTGCTTCAATTAGAGTTCCATTGATCCATATTCGCATATATCCGTCCGATCTGATGATTTCCATAGTGTGAGAGTCGTTCAACATCTGAGAAAAGTGTGAAGGGCGAGGGAACCTCAACGGAACGTTAAGGTCGTCAATCGCCGTGTGAAATGAGCCAACTCGGCCGCTAATTGTTTTCCAGCGGCTATCCGGTTGTTAGCGCTACTATTTTCGCTCCTGAATGACCTCGGCATCCATTCTTCCATCTTGTTTTTAAGGTGATTTTATTTTCGCCGCGCTAAAGTCATTTGTCAACATGCGAAATGCTCTGGGAAAAATTCTATTCCGCCCCTCTAAATTCGGTGAGAAATCGGCCGAAATTCGACTGGTTTTGTTTCAAATTAAAAAAAAAAGTGTGAAAGTAAAATGCCGCCGATTTTGATCTTTGTTGAATTTGGAGTGGAACGAATTTGTAGAGGCATTGCAGCCTCCGCAGTGATGTGTAAAATGTATATTGCGCTCGTCAATTTGTCAAAGTTGAGAAGAGCTGAGCGTAATAATGCGAAACGCCTGCCTCCCAGTTGGGGACATTCCAGAGGAGCGCATTCCATGAACTTTCACCAGACTCTGGACCGGGAATGCTTCTCGCATATTATTACGTGACTAGAAGGATTAGAGTTGATCAAGGAACAGAGTCGACACATAATGCGAGCGCTCCAATTTTATTTTTCCTAGTTGAGAGTAAATTTCTCGATGGATTTCTTTGAGAAGAAATTCCTTTTCTACTCATTCTACTGGCATCCCAATGCGCGGCGGAAATTGTAATATATTTGTGGGAATTCGATGACTGAGGAAGCATGGCGTTTGATCAGCGTGGTAGTTCCAATTGTGAATTCGCACTCTTTCTGTTGATTTAAACAGTGAATTAAGCAGTTTATTGATTCATAATAATGATCGAGTTTTTACTTTTACGAAATACACATTGCAAGGCCTTTGGCTCTGACAACTTTTACTTCCATGTTTACGTAGTAAATGGAAGTACTGTGATCTTCCTCAAAGTCGAATACGGAACGGAGGTGAATTTGGTAGAAATTTTTATATTACTATACTCAGAAACACTTTCTGAACAAGTTGTAAAAAAACGACATAAATCGTCATGTCTACGTGAAAAACGGATGAAACTCAATGAAATTTTCAGAGAATGTTTCCCGTGTAATTGTGCAAAATTAGCCGTTTCCGGATTACACACAGTACTTCCGAGATATAACCGTTCAAAGTTTTTTTTCTATTTTGATTATTACAGGCTATGAGAGTACATATTTTTCCAAGTTTGAGGTCTTGAAATGTTCGTTATGGCGAGCAGATGAGGCTTGATTTTTTGGATATTAGTCCACACACCGTGACTTCACGGTATGAGCTTTTTTCACGATTTCACTAGTGCGTATTTTGTATTTGATTTTCTAAGGCTATAAGAGTCAATATATTTGAACGTTTAAGGTCTTGAAAAATTGGGACCGCGATTAATGAAGTCTGATTTTTATCACGTAGGTCACATACAGTACTTCCGCGTTATACGCATATTGTCTAGCCTTTTCAGACTGCAAAAATATTAAATTTAAACGCTGGGGGGACTTGAATGTTCCTTTATGACAGCTAAATGTCGTTTGATTTTTATAATTGGTGTAACACATCGTACTTTTTCGTCATTCGGATTTCCAGTCATTTTATTTGTGCACTTTGTTATATTTCGGTCTTCTTGATTTAAAAATGACTCCATTTCACAAAACTTGGTGGTATCGATTGAATCACACACTGTACTTCCGCCTCATTCGGTTTATTGAGTATTTCGATATTTACAGGCCTCGAAAAAATTAAAATCTTTTTCGACGTTTGAGGTTCGTAAGAGTTATCCCATTTTACGAAGCTTGCATCGTTATGCACTTTCGCATTATTAATGTAATTAGAGCGTTTTTAAATTTTTGTGTTCTCCTAACCAGTTGTTCAATAAAAGTTGTAGAGTAATAAGCGGCCCTTATTACTTCTTCTTCTTTTTTTAGCTTCTTGATTTTATAATAACATGCTGGTTTCAGTGCTGGCGATTTTTTTCATGCTATTTTCTGCTATAGTTCGCGTAGTACGAGTAGTAATCTTTTGCCTTCTTGAAGTCGTTTGATGCAAACGTGCTAACAAAATCAGGCTGGACCGGGTGCTTTCACGAAGACCGGTTGTGGAAGTCGCAGCAACAGCTTTCAGACCCCAACCGCCGACGCCATTTACCACCTTCCATAACTCGCTGTCCTCAGTCATCGCATGTCGGCCTCAGAAGCATAAATGTCTTCGAATCGTGTTATTCTTGCGTTGGCTCACGAGTAAGTGGTCGTATGCTCTCATCATGGTTCCCACGTATGACGTTATATATTGACCCAGATTTATTTTTTTACCTCGACGAGCGGAAGCCTAGAAAATTTTCCCGTTTCCCTTGCATTTCCTATTTTTCCACATTATAAACTTGGAATTTCCTCTTCTTCAAAAGGACCGGCCGAATTTGGCGTTTCAGCACTTCCGGAAAACACTAGAAGATCAATTTGTCCAGAAATGCCCACGTTTTTCGACGCGAAACGCGATTTTCGCGACAGAATCCGACGGTAAATTTTTTTCACTAGACCTTAAAAGTTTTTAATTCAACTTCCTAGCTTACGACGGAAAAGAAAATTAATAGCGACCACAGGTGATGCGAAACTTCCAAGATTTGACCAATTTGACAAATTTCGCCAAATTGACAAATTTGACAATTTATGACAATTTGACAAAATTGACAATTTGACAAATTTTGCTATTCAAAAGGTGTTTTCTCTTACTGCAGCTGCCCAGAAAAATATATTTTTACACAAGGGATTCAGAAATGTAACGCTCTTTCCGAAAATATAATACTATTTGATTTTAATCCCGTTAGGAGATTTATAGCGGTATTATTCTGTTAGTCGGAAACGCGAAAAAAATTCTATTTGTGATAAGCAGGGAAAAAGTGGATTTTAAAAAGAATAATTGAGGAAAATAACTATCGGAAATTGGTCGTAGGTGCACCCTGTCTTTTTATCAATACCTATAGCATTTTCGAGGTTTTATCTTCTATTGATTGCTCCTTTCATCTGTCTTCACACTGTCGTATTCCTCTCCAAAAGTGGAAAAAACCGCCATTTATAGAAAATTCGTATTTTTCACGTCCAATGCAATTAGGTGACGTACTCGTGATAAGCAAACCATCGATAAATGTCACAATTTCGAGGTCTTCGGCCCTATTAAGGTCATGAACTAGGTTAGTTAACGTAATTAACTCGATTCGCCCATCGTTGAAGACGTTTCATTTCTTCAAGCGCTCGCGTGCCGCGATAACAGTAAAACAATCGAATTTTTCTCCACCTTTGTCCGATATTCCCACAACTCGGCGAAACGGAAAGGAGCCCGATGTGCCTCGTTTTGGTATCAAGTCGGATAGGATTCCACAAATAATTTAATCATTCACGATTACTCATATTATTAGCCTGGTTCCAGTCGCGTTTTTTAGCTGATCGTCTCCAAACAAATATGATAATCTCATGCAATATCAGTGTTATTCGTTTGATAGAGTTTTTTCCCGTGAAGAGCATTATTGTTTTATAAATTGCCCGATCGAAAGATTACATATGATCAGACCGAATGAATCAACATTGACTGCTCTTTGACTGGACAATTTATTCGAGGAGAATCTACTAGTGTGAATGTTTCCTTATTTACCAGCGAACTACCTCGTTGGTTTTGGTCGTTAAATAATTTCACATCCGAGTTATAATCTCAATAATCCGAATCACGCAAATATTGGATCGATACGTTCTGACCTTGAGGCTGACATTTTTTACTTCTTGTCTTTTGGTTTTCAGTTGTAGTGTACTACCTTACATTCTTGGATAGGAATTATTACAATTTATCAGTATTGTTAAAAATGCAGAAAATTCATTTAACTAGTTTTTTATTTCTAAAACAAATTGTTTGAAATAATTTAATTTTTATTAACATTTTTACTAAGATATTTTCTTCCCATTTCTATTTTAATTTTTTTTAAACGTTTGTATCAAGATATTTTCTTCCCATTTCTATTTTATTATTATTTTTTTTTAAATTTTTATTAGGATATTTACTTCTAATTTCTATTTCAATTTTTATTTTACATTTTAATTAAGATATTTTCTTCCCATTTCCTCTATTTCCAGTTTCACCGAAAAATTGTCATATAACCAAGCTATCGCGTCATACTGAAAATTCTGAGTAGGGAAAGCGGGACTTGTGCGTCGCTCAATTTGACATTTTTTCGACGCGCTGTCTCGTATTACTGCGATACAACTTGCGAAACTGCTCAAGACTTGCCGGAATGTTTCTTCGAAGTTTATCCTATCCCGTCAAGGGTAGCTCGAAAATGACAAACGCTTCTCTCTCGTCGGTCGCTTGAAAGTTACTGAACATTCGAGTAATCACGAAATCACTTTAGCGTTATGCGAGGCATCTTGAAAGTTGTACGGGATGGAGAGGTAATATCAACCGGAAACCGAGACGGGGAGCGCTTTTGCGAACGATAACTTCGCACGAGTGGAACCGAGCGGAAAAGTTGGTCGTTTGACGGATGGAATATTCTTGTTGATATCACTTTGAAAATACCCCGTTCGAGAGATAATGATTAATTTATTACATCCATTTCCATTTTCAGTTCCTCGTAATTTCGTGTTCACTTGCTTACGGATCTAAAACGCAGCTGAATATTTCTTCTATGAGCTGGAATTGAATTGGAGAATGGTAATATTAAAGATCAATTTTTTACCTTCCATTAAATACTTTTACAGCTTTGAAAATTCATTGCAAATGCCGAACTATATCTTTTACATTTTGCTTTATTATTCAATAATAAACCATTGCAATCGCACAAAAAAAAAATTTTCTAACCCACCTCAAAATTTGATGTTTTACGTTTCAAGGCGTGCAGAATCCGAATATGCGATAAAAAAATTCTGTCCGTCCGCCATCAACACTTTTCCGGCCAAACTATAATACCTACATTCTTGAAATTTACATCAAAAATCAATTTCGATCTCACAACGGCCAAATTCTTGAACCACATTGCTAGCTCAATTTTTAGGGTATTTTTGGGGGGTTTTGAGGGGGAGAAAATTAATGTTTTCCAATTGTATAGATATCATTTCTATAGATTTTTGCACGCTAAATCGATTGAGGCCATAAGGGAGTCGATAGCTTTATTCGTTCTCGAGTTATCGCAGCTTTTGTGATGAACTTGGGAGATTTTGAGAAATTTGGCATGAGGCACTCGAGAGTTTTTGGAGCTATAAAAATCGTTCAATATTCGTTGTAATTGTTCAAACACTTTAGCTGTTAATCGTTCAATTTAGCTTTTAATTTGGAAATCAAGAAAAATAAAAATGATTAAAATTACAATAGTTGCTCCGGAGTTTTCTCCTATAGTTACCAATCAGTTTTTCAGTGGGAACGTTCACAAATGTTCGGAATAATTAAAATCACAAATGGATATTCTCCTTAAATCATTATTGAGGCGAAAGAATAATAAACCACTGTACAATCATTAACAGCGTTTTTTTTTTTTTTTAATTTTTTCACCGAATTTTAAAGCTGTTAATCAGAGATAAGTGCTCAGTCTAGAGGATTCCATTCAACTTTTCCACTTGGCCATCTATTGACTGTTTCAGAATATAGTCACTGCTTTGGAACGCATTCGATGGAACTTTCGTTTCGCTCTGGAAGTTCACGATCAATGAGGCTCGCCGGTCGTAACGCAGAAAACCCCATTAAGCTCATCGAGCGACACTTCTAAGTTATTTACATCAGCTTTCCCTCTGCCTTTTTACTTCCTAGTCCTCGGAGTAAACAAAATATTGCGGTCGTTCTAAAAATGGATCCGATGAGAAGATCAATTGAGAAACAATTTGAATAGTCACATGCCCAGGTATTTTTTTCTTTCTGCGGTCGAATTGAACAAAGTAAGTATAGGAAAGTCGACGGGATTAATAAACTGAAAAAAAAAACAACAATAAGCTAGTGATAAACTAGCGTTCTTTCCTTTCGAAAACCGCGGCATGGTATCATTTTCTTTCAAAAATGGATGAAGTCAGTACATGCCATTAAAATCGGCGTTTCCGACCAGTGATTTTAGACCACGTGATTCATCACGCGCAAAAGGAAAGGTTTCGCCAGGATATGGTTGGGCCAATTTGTATCTACTTAAAAGTAATTAAGAGCATTGCACCTGACGAATAATTTTTTTTTTAATTTTTAATTTTATTTATTCATAAAACATTCACAAAAAAAAATCAATGAAAATACACTTGAATATATTGTACAACCTTAGGCCAGGCCTGTACTGTTGGACAAGAATTGCTTGCTACGTCATACTACGTTTACATTATAGGAACAAAAATAAAACTCTTTTTGTTAAAAAAAAATCCGAACGAGATAACTTAAACATAAATACTTTTGAAGAGAATTTCCACTCGTTCATACCCCAATTTTATGAGCCAAGTGATTATTGACTTCTTGTATTGTTGTCGAGGGGAGGCTCCTGTTTTTTTTTTATATCTGAAGGCTTATTCTTGTGAATAACAATCATGTAGACCGTGCTTCTAGTGGTCAAAACAGTGCTCGTTCCAAGATTTCCCTACTTCTAATGAATTGTTCAACACATGCCCATAAAAACGTTCAGAGCCTATAAAAAACTAGTTGTTTCAACAAGTTACGTGTATCAACACTAGAAACGATTCGGAATTATTTTGTTCGTTCGATACAAGTTAGAGTTTCTGGTAGCAGAGCTCAAAAGAATTAAGTATCGTACAAGCTGATCGTACTTTTATCGTATCGAGGGGAAAATTATCGTACGGATCAATTATTATCGTACTGGATGGAAACAGTTGCCAGGAGCTGCCAACAAAGCAGACCTCAGCTTAGAGGTATAATACCTTCCTTAAATTCGTAAATACGTGGCCTGATCAAGCAGATAACGTGACAGCTTGTGCGTCGTTTCAATTCATTAATGGCGCGCCTTAATCTGACAGAACTGGTAATATATAATTATTTTAATACCACCCGTTTATCGAATCGAGTTAGGAACCACGAAAACCGTCGAGTTCAAACGGGTTGACATTTGCCTACCGAAATGGCGGTTTGAACTTTTTTCTACGGGCGCGGCTTCCTCTGAATACGGACCAGGGCGACCTTGTCTGCGTAGGCATGATCGAAGAGTGCATTGTGCCAATATCGGCTTACTTGTGTTCATAACGGACGCATGGGCGTCGTTGGGAGCAGCTGCTACTCAAGACCTTGGCATTCGGAAACCTGCGAAGTACAACAGACGGATTCGGCCAGTTCGACTGATGCGGTAGACCGCGAGCTAGCTTTTAATTCGATTCATTCAAGTTTAGTATCAGGCTCCAAGGCTTATTGGGCAACCGGTTGCAGAGCTTTTGTGGCCGAGAAAAACGAGGAAAGAAACGTTGAAAATAATACTAAAACCGGTCGTAGCTAGCGATGATTTTCGATTGAAGTCTTCAGAAAATGTCCGAATTTTAAATATTCTTCTTTAAATATTTTTTAAATGTCCCTCGATTTTCAATATTATCAATTAGTAACGGTTTCAATTTAAATAAATAAATAATATTTATTTTATTTTTTAATACTATTGGAAGGCTTTTTTGGCCATTTTATTGTGTTCTTCATAATAAAAGGCTTTTTGACAATTGTCATTCTAGAAATCAGGTATGCAATGGTTAAGTAAAATTAATCTCCAATCAATATGTAGAGTGATCATTAAAAATAGTGAGTTATGAGCATTCCAACGATTTTTATTAATGTTTTATTCCAGTAGCTATCAACAACGTTATGATCTCGTTCAATTAAGAGTTCAAAAATCCGATTAAAATTGACACAAAACAGAGCACGTTTTGAAAACGGAGAAATATCAAGTTTCTCCTCCCCTCAAGAATATACATTAAAATTGAGGGAACGATCTGTCGAAAGAATTAAGCAAAAGGTATTCCAAAAACGGTTCTTAGAAAAAAAATGTCATTCACCTTGCTTTTCTAGTTTCCCCCGAGTTAAATGCGACTGACCGAGATAACTTAATACGAAAATTTGATTCAACGCTTATTTTAGAGATGAAACATGTATTTTGAGAAAAATGTATAAACGTAATCTTGGCCGATCATTTTTGAACGATTACAGGCAAAAAGTACGAATTCAATGTTCGTCAGGAAAATTCCCGTCACGTGAAAAAGCAATTGAGACGAATAATTTCCGTCCGTAATTACAGTCGCTGAGGGTTACTGAAGAAAATTTGGCATTTCGGACGAATTTTCATAAGCACCTACGCAAATGATGCCTTCATTACGTCATTCGGAAAAGAAAGAACTCGCCGTAATTGCCCGCCTTTGAAGGAACAATGAGTAGTTAGCGGAGGCCGATCAATCACAATAGTTCCAGTAATTAGTGGCTGAGGATCTCTTCGAAAAGATAAATAAAATTTGATGAGAGATTAAGGAAGATTTTAAGGCACAGCAGTGCCAAATGGCTTAATCATTCAAAGAATAATTTTTTAATAATGTCAATTGTCAATGTGAACATTCAGCAAGAAAATAAATAGAAAAAATTACATAAAATTATCAAAGAGATTATATGTATTTTAGAATGAAAATGAGGCATATCCCCGAATAAAAAATTACGTATTTTCTTTACCTTAGGAGGAAAATTAGGCATTCGATTCATCTAAAAAGAAAAATTAGGTATTTTATTTATCGTAACGAAAATCGATCGAAAAAATTTGGTGTTTTTAAGACAGGAACGCTAAACGGTTTTGCCCACCTTCGATATAGAAAGCTCAACCTTTTTGAAAGTTTCTCCAACTGGTTTTACTCTAATTTTCGGCAGCGAAAGGTATAATGTTTTGGGAAATTGAGTTTGTAAATATACCTATGAAAAGGACGATGACTAAATGGCAAAAATGAAAGTTTGAAGCGTTCACATTGATACAACAAAGGAGATGATTTACGAAGTTATTACAGGTTAAATAAATAATGTTTTCTTAACAATTTGCAGAACAATATATAAACAAGTTTGAATGGTACGCAAAACAGTAAAATATTGATAATAATATATAATAAACATTATAAAAATTTCAAATGCGCGACCCAAGAAAAACGTTTTAAAAAATGGTATGTTTTCACAAGATTCATTTGACTGGTAAAACAGAAGACAGGACTTCATCACCCTATTTGAAATCAAAGCATTGCGATCCTCCCATAAATCGAATTCGGCCATATCTTCACATTCCCCTACCGTGTCTTCTATCATCTTACGTCAGCAATCAATGTAACCTTCAAAATTTAGAAATTCTTCATCAACTGAAGTTTTCCAACTTCGGATCACACACAGTATTTCCATGTTAAGCGCTTGACATTTTCTCCTTGAAAGGATATCTTTGAACGCTTCAAGTCTGTAAATGTTCATGGTGGCGGGTTCTGATTTTGATCACACACAGTACTTCCGCAACTTAAAAAATATTTTTTCAATTTTTTTTTTGCGACGGGATGAGTTGTTAAAAAATGTAAAATGTAAAAAAGTATAAAGTTGAGTGAAAAAGCTTATTACCGATTTCTTACTGATTTCGGTTCGATTGAATTTCAACTGAGAATAAAATCGAGTTTACCTACGGCTTCATAAAAAAATTATCTCGGTACTCCGCAAGTTCGGTGCAAATGGCAATTATTACAATTCAACTTAACTCGATTTTAATAGCGGCCTAACTCTCATGCTCGTTCATTATTACACAATTACACATTATTAAACAAAATTAGGTAATTTTCCAATAACAGTAAGTTTTTCTCTCAAACTTTAATTGGAGGTATAATTTCCCAACAGGCTTCCATTAATTTTCTTCTCTCGTCTCCACATTATTTTAAATAAAGTATTTAATAGTTTCTTGATATAGCTAATTGCCAACATAAGTACAGAAGTGGGTTCCGAGCACGACAATTTTCCATCATCATCCTAAACGATCCAACGGGAATAAGTAGCAGCTAGATCTCTTCCACAATACACGTGGAGAGCAGATAATTGTTTTCAAATGCACAAGTAATTAACTATGAAAATCTTTAACTAGTACGGGGTTAGAAAAATAAACAATTATACACCTATTTTTCCACCGTAATTAGATAAATAATATAAACCAATTTTTTCACCTATTCCCTGCGATGAATATGGCAGAATCGAAAATACTGGCTAACGGTTTTCAAAACACAGGTACTCACATGTAGACGATGGCAACGAGGTAGAAGAGAGCGGCTACGTTGAACAGTACACTGAGTCGGAAGAGCCAGTTTCGTCTCTGGAGCATGGTCAACCGTTGACCAAACCATAACACCCGCGCAAATCTACCAACAAGACAGAGCTAACGTTCACTCAAGCGTCTATTACGAGCAAACGACAAAGAAGCGACAATATTTTAAGAAAAAAAAAAAATGTTCGATCGAACGGAAATACAGCGGCGGTAATACGACGACGCGAACTTTGCAAGATACGACGACCAACCGAGTTGCCCGACGAGGAGAGCCGACTGAGCCGGAAAGGCTGCACGCGTACGAATGCAACCGGCGACAGAGGGGAAGTTAACGGAGGGGGAATTGGGAGGGAGGCTCCCGTTCTGGGAGGAAATGCGGCTCGAAGACAATCTGCCCCGAGCGAATATTGTAAGCGTTAAAGTCACGCGAAGTGCAACATCAAAGGAGCCCTTTGAGTGAAACGAGTCGATATTTTCGAACGGTTGAGGCCTTAAAACGTTTATGACAAACAGATCGCAGGTCGTACATTCACTTTATGAGCTTTTTCATTATTTCACTGGTGCGGATTTGATTTTTGATTGTTACAGGCCGCAAAAATGAATAAATTTGGATGCTCGAGGTCTCGACTGTTTTGCGGCGGCGATTTTTTGACGAATGATTTTCATCGCGAGTCACACACGTACTTCCACGCGGTGAAAAAGAAGATCGACCCTCAATTGTTGTCATTTATCAGGATAGAGGTCAAACCAAAGCCAGATATCTCTTTCGCCGAGCTTTCGGAAAAATTTAGAGCAAATGTCTTGCAATTTCACAAAAAAATCATTTTTGGCCTGACAATAGCACAATACTTTAACCGAATCGCTACCGCAATTTTAAGCGTATTTTTTGGGGTTTTGAGGGGAGAAACACTCTCTTCAGCTGTACGGTTGGGCAAAAAATGTAGTTTTTATTTTTGAAAGTAAGAAAAATAAAAATGATTAAAATGACAATAGTTGCTACGGAGTTTTCTCCAATAATTAACAATCTGTGTTTCGGTGGGAACGTTTACAAAAAAACGCTGCAAATGATTGTACAGTGGTTTATTATCCATTCGCTCCAATAATGATATAAGAAGACTATCTTCTATTTGTGATAGTAATTATTCCGAAAATTTGTGAACGTTCTCACCGAACGCTCCAATAAAGCTATTGACCACGCGATGGTCTCATTCGATTCTGCGGCCAAAAATCTATAGAAATTGATACCAAATACACCTTTTTCTGATAAACGTTGGAAAGATACGAATTTTCACCCCCTCAAAAACACCCTTAAATACGAGGTAGCAATTTGGCTAAAGAATTGAGCCATTCTCAGACCAAGATTGATTTTTGGTGAAAATTGCATGAATTTAGCTTTCATGGTTTCGTCAGAAAAGTGTTGACGGCGTACGGCGGACGGACAGAATTTTTTTTTATCGGATATTCGAATTCTACATGCCTTGAAACGTAAAACATCGAATTTTGAGGGGGTTAAACTCCTACGTTTAAGTTTTCAAAAAACAAAAAGTGCACTAAAACTCTCCACTATTACAAAAGGATAGTCTTCTTAAATCATTATTGAAGCGAAGGAATAAAAAACCACCGAAAAATCATTTGCAGCGTATTTAAATTGTGATAATTCAACAAATGATCCGTTCAAGGGTCTAATTTTTCCTACAAATTCGATTTACCGCAGTTTGGAGATAAATGTGATCAAGCGATCAATAATAAGCGAGCGGCAGTTTTCGAACGAGGTGTCATAAAGACGAAAAGGGACGAGCGTACGATGGCAGACAAGAGCGAAGTAGGAAGAGGAAGGTGAGGTTGGGAGTCGCACTTGGCTCATACGAGGGGATTACCCTTCTCACCTGACCTGGCTCGTCAGACGGGCGCAAGGTCACGGCGAGGAGCCTTGCAGAGTCAACCAAGAAGACAGTGCTTCTGACCGAATTAATGTCAAAGAGAGTTTCGCCAATTATTAGGGGAAAAAAAACACTGCAAAAGTATTGTACAGATTTTTACTACGCTCATGCTTCAATAATTATTTGAGATGACCATCCACACGAGAGAGCCACTATCCCGAACATTTGTGAACGTTGGCCATTTTAATAATACGAATTTTTCAAATGAAATTTCATGTCACTATGAGGGAAGCAACTATGACCATTTGAATCATACGAATTTTTCAAATAAAATTATTTTCAAATAAAGTTAAATTATTTGACTAACAGTAGTGCTTAAGAGTTCAAACTAGTATAGAACGATTTTTATAGCGATTGATGAAATTTTCGAGTTGGAACCTCATGACAAATTTCTGAAAATCTCGACAATTCTAGACCATGCGATAATTCTCGACAATCCGATAATTTGAGGATCATTAACGCTATCAACCCCAAGATGGTCTTCAAGAATCGGCGTCCAAAATTCTATAAAAATTGATAACAAAAAATACACCTTTGTTTGAAAATAATTGGAATATACGCATTTTCTCGTCTTCGAAACACCCAAAAATACACTTGAAATGGAGGTAGCGATTTGGCTAAAGAATTGAGCAATTGTAAGAGCGAGATAGATTGTGAATATCTCAAGAACTTGGCTATTGTATTCAGATAAGTTTTACGGACGGACGGATTTCGGTTTATTTTGAGCAATAAACCATTGAGATTGCCCAAGAAAAGCAACTTTCTAACCCACTCAAAATTTTGTTTCAAGGCGTGTCCAACTTAAAAAAGGTTTACTCTGGATATTTTCAACAACATTATTCATTTTTGGTCCTAGAAAGGCTCAATTCTTCAGCCAAATCCGTAGCTTAATTTTGAGGGTGTCTTTTTTGGGGGTTATTAGGTATTATTTGTATTTTCAAGGTTTCTGAAACATAGATGTGTATGATATCAATTTGTGTAAATTCGTGGACACTGAATAAAGGTCTCGATAGCTTCAGTGGTCTCGAGTTATCGCACCTTTTATATGAAATTTTTGCGATTTTGAGATGGTATAACTCAATCATTTGTAGAGCTATAAAAGTTCTACGATCGTTAGAAAGCTAGCCAAACGCTCTTTAGCTGCATTGTGTGGCAGTTAGTTTTACTTTAAATTAAGCAATTAGGAAACACAAATATTTTGAACTACTATAGTTGCCATCGGCTTCACCTTAAGTTACCAATATTTTTGTAGGCGGATCCATTAATATGAGTTTTGATTTGTTAAATTTTTAGGAGAATTAGAATTTTTTTTGTTCTTGAGCGGTTAGAAACTGTATTATGGAATAATTATAAAAAATCGATCGTTTCTGGGCATCGACTTGGCAACAATGTTTCCCTGTTTCAATTTTCTGATATCAAAGATTGAATGAAATTTTGCACGACAATCACGAAAGATCGTAAGTTTTTTTTAAATTTTTTTTTTACAATTTTCATTATTTATTTTATTATTTGTTTTATTTTATTTTTTATTATTAATGATGAAATTATTACTTAATATTATTAATTATTATTTTATTTTAAATAATTATTAATGATGAAATAACGACACGACTATTTCAAGACAAAATGTATTCCTGAGACAAATGGTTCAGATTGATCTGTATCGAACTAGGCCCTCGAATAAAGTTTTCATGTATGTAGTTTGTAAGGAAATAAAAATTAAGGATTTTCTCAATTGGAAACCAACTGTTCTATTATCAAATCATAAACTTCTTCTTCGCTCTGCTAAAGCGATTATTTCGTGACATAAGTCTTTATTGATGGGAGAAATTGCGTAAAATACCCTCAAACATTAGCATCAATACTTCCAGGAACACTTTGTCCAGGTTTTACGCGTAGCTCGTGCTGAAAATTGCACCCTAAATAAGGAGAAATGCTCGTAAAATATCGATTTTCTCTAGCGCTATTTTTGCCTTTTAAAAATCGTAAAAAAAATCGTTCGAAAATTACAAAATAGGGATTTTGATTCCAAGTCAACGTACATTTCCCACGATGTTCTGCTTTGTGCGAACGCTTTTTACCAAATGAGGAGCTAATTACTTTCCAAGATTGCTATACGAGGCATCCCTACTTCTAATCAGCGCTTCTTGCAGGTTCGCAAGAGTTATTACCTACTTCCGACGATGTTGGCACGCAAAGCTCCCTCAGACACACCAGTAATTTCGACTTAACCCCCTTCGCTCCACCGGCCCTATCGTTCGATCGCTACAAGGCGATGCCTCGCCTAATTTTGGGTTTATTGCTCTGTAAAACTCGCGGGGGAGAAAAAGCGGAAAATCAAGACCGATCTGTTAAAACTGATTCCTGAGGAAGTTTCCCCCTCGTTGTTCGTAATCGACCGCGCCGTTCGCATATTTGATTGAACAGCGACGGATTTTGCAATACTAAACACGCCAAGAGGGGAGAACATCAAGATGAGGAAAATTATTTACACCGAACAATACAAACAAATTCAGCACAAACAAGAGGGGAGTAGCATTAAAATTTCGTGTATTTTTTTTTATATGTATAATTGTTAATAAATGCTAATAAAAAAAATTTAGCCGCGTGAGACTATTAGACTGCGGCTATTATCTGCAGATTATCAACGCTTGGTAACAACTACGATTCTCTGACATTTTCCGATTGGAACAGCCATTTTCGAATTAAGCGTCCAAATAATGTCAATTGTCTAAATTTTGCCGGAAATCGGCGAAATATTGTTTTTTCATATATCTATACCTGCGACGACACGTTGGGCCGATTTAGACAAATTAGATAGTATTCAACGCCGAATTTAATGCACTTCAAAAAATGACAGCCCATAGGATTTGTCATTTATGCGTTATTAGAGCGAAACTCAAAAAACGGCCGAGAATTCGAGATTTTAAATGCGCAAGGATATTGTGTTAGATACCTTTGGGGTCGGCTTTCTCATCCCAAAATGAATGAGAGAACGCTGCAAATGATTGCACAGTGGTTTATTATTCCTTCGCTTCAATAATGGCTTAAGAAGAATTACTACCAAAAAATTGGTAACTAACCGTAGCAAAGATTGAAATTTTAATTATTTATTTTCTTAATTTCCAAATTTAGAACGGAATTCATCACCTAACGGAAATATAAAAAGATTTTTATGGCTCCAAGAACTCTCGAGGTATAGTTGTGAAATGCCAAATTTGTGAAAATCTCCGAAAATTCAAACCAAGCAACAATTGAAATTTCAATAATTTTTTTCTTAATTTCCAAATTTAGAACGAAATTCTATACCTAATTGAAATATAGAAAGATTTTTATAGGTCCAAGAACTCTCGAGTTATTGTTGTGAAATGCCAAATTTGTGAAAATCATCCAAATTCGAACCAAAAGCAGCTCGAGAACCAATAATGCTATCGACCCCACGATGGTCTCATTTGGGGCTCGAAGTGAAAGTAAAAAACCGCGGGTATACGATTGATTGAGAAACTGGGACTAGGTAAAAAATTTTGATCATAATAGTCGTAAAATAGAGACGAACTAATCCGGTGAAAAAAAATTTTTATTAGGCCTTCATTAAAGTTTTATTGCACTTTAAAATTGTATGACCCTCTTTATCGCCTGTTTTTTTTTTTTTTTTTGCAAATAACTTTTGAACCGACTACTTTTACACAGGCATATTACTCAGAGCGAAGAAAGAGCTATCAAAATCCTACAAGTTGACACAACTTTATATAAATTTATGTCATGTTCCCGCGGAGCGATTCGCAATAGAAGAAAACTAAAAACACATTTTTACCAAGAAATGGAATATATCTCGAAAACGATAAATAATCAATGTTTTTTTTTTTTTTTTTTTTTTTTTTTTTTAATGATTAATTGATTCTAACTTAAATTCCTCAAATAGCTTACACAGAACCTATTTTTTCAAAAGTCGCGAACGTGGCGAAAAAAATTCTGATTAGGTATCACTAACTGTCAGAAATTGACTTCAAATTCGAATTCAACGTCTAATTTCCTGTAGGAATCATTAACTAATCAAAACTGAACAGAACTGTAAGTATTTGCAACGAATTTTCAAAGTTGTAACAACGGTGTAGTACCAAAACTAGAAAAAACTAATAGTTGTCGTCAAATTTCCGTCGTTTTGACGTCAAATTCGGATTCAGCGTTGAATTTCCTATAAGAATAGCTCTCAAAATCGCTTGATAATGAACATTTAATATTTCACCAGCGGAGCTGTTCATTTCGGCCGGTGAAAAACCCGATTTACGGAAAATAATTTCTGTGGCTCTGTTTGAATGTTCTTCACCAAATTTTTTGCTATGTACGTGTGTAGGGAGTTCAAATGAAGGATTCTGCATAATAAAACCATTGATTCAAATTAATTTTGACCCCGAAAATCACGGTTAAAGTCCGATTTTCGCGAGTTTGAAAACCGATTTTTTTGGACAATTTGCAGATTTTTCCGAGAATCGAAAAAAATCACAAAAATACATCTTGGGGGGATACAACTTTCCTGAAAATTTCAGATTTTTATCTGTATTGAGAAAGGAGTAAAAAATCGATAACTGGTCGGTTCAAAAAAATCGCAGGGGTTCCCCTTGGATTTCTTGTGAAAAATTTTTTGAAACCGATTTCGCTCGTATTCAGCTTAATGATAGTTGATGATGTCTATATCAATTATATATGGTTCATTCTTTGTTTCTTTCGCACTAAATAGATGAAAAGAACGTTTAAAGTTGAAAAATGTGATGTTTTCGTGTATAGTCTACTAATATTGTTGAATAACGCACAAACGGTTGAAAAATGGATAGGTACATTACATTGGCAATTTGTGGACAGTTAAATTACCTATCTTTTGGTATATTCAAACATCTGAATTGACTACTTTTTGTTAAAGTTATCCACTGTGCAAGTTAAAAATCTTATAAATTTTAAAGTTGTTGTGTCTATGAGGGCCTAGATTAATTCTTTGTTCAAATTTCTAATATGCATGGTAAAGAAGAAAGTGTAACGGAAAGCGTGATACGAATTTTTACATTTTTTGAAGTTTTTTTAGCACTTTTTTCAACTACGCCGAGAAAATATGAGAATTCTTTTGATTAAAAGTACTCCACAAGAGCTTTCAAACGATGGTATAAAATGTGTTCTACGTATCATAATAGGGAATGATTCTCGTTTTTATTGAGGTGTGTTGAGACACAACAAGTTCTACACGAAAACTTGTTTCTTGCTTGCACACTAAGTTTTGTGCTGATTTGACACAAGCTTGATACATTTTTTACACTATAAGAATCTAAGAAAATTATTTCGAAATTACATGTTTGCGAAATTTACAGTAGTAGAAAAAACGCTCAGGCGCATTATCGTTGCAAAGTTTGAATGTAGAGTTCAAAACCAGAAAAATCGAAGACTCCCAAAAGTGAACAATCTGGAGCTGATTGAGGTGAAAAGAAATGTCGTTCATTTATTTGGGAAATATTTTTAAAACATTGTTAGGGCTATCTAACACACAGTACTTTAAAGATTAGAGAATTATAACATTCTGACATGTTCTTATTGAGATTTTTACAAGTCAATAAAGTCAATATTTTTAGATGGTCAAAGTCTATGTTCTTTATGGCAAGCAGATGAGCTTTTTCTCTGTATTTCGATGCCCTGGCTTTTTTTTTTTTTTTTTTACTTGGTTTTACTTATTATTGACTCAAACTTGGAAGTACTATGTGATCTACACACAACTGATTATATTACTATTGATATTTTTCAAGTCGGTTTTTTTTCTGTTTTTTTCCTTCTTCATTTGAACTATTCTTTGACGATCTACTAACATTAGTCCTTCTATTGTTATCGAAGATCTCTTATACGTGTATTCATGTAAAGCCTAAAATACGAATCAAACCGAGTTCATAGTCGGAGAGTTTTTTCAATCGAATATAAAAGTTCTCCGCGATCGGACATCAATATATGACACCCAATCAAATCACGAGATACTTTCCAGTGTTATTGAACGATTCAGAGTCAATGAGCATGACAGATAAGAAAACTCATTGAATGACGAAGTATTTTTCCGTAATTGAATTTTATTCTGAAAACCTCTTTTATAATTTTTTTCAACTTTTATTATTAGAAAAATACAAAATTAATGAACCGGGCCAACAGTGACCATTGGATCGAATTGTGTCTCGAGTGCACTACTTAATTGCCAGTCGAGGTCATAGTACACATATAATCGAACAGAAAAAAAATACAAACTCTCGTTATAATCTACGCAAACAAGATAAGATCAAAATCAAATTGGGGAACGCGTATTTGTTTCGTTATAAATATTATTCGCTAGCCGTTTGTTGTTCGGCGAATTCGATAGTCTCCTATTTTTCAAGTAACCCTTAAGAAAACCTTCGGGATTTTTAATTAATATTGGGTTTCTGTAAAGATAAAAACGATCGTATAAAAGGACGGAGAAAAGAGAGCGCTGAAATAGTTGAACGTTAGTTGAACACGATTGAAGCAAAATGAGGACGTACCAAGCAACAGCAATGTTGGCCTTCGCCGTCATCTTGATCAATGTAAGTCAGCGAATTTAACTGAATGAACTACATACATTTAATTTCTTTCGGTGCAAATGCACCATAATATTTTCAACATTGATACAAGTAGTCATTTATACATCGGAATTAAATTTTAATTTTTAGTTCAACTTGAGAAAAGAATATTAAGAGCACGTGAAATAATATAAAAAAAATGACTATATTTTAATAAATTTTATTCCGAAATTATGCCGATTTACTGGCTTTTTGAGACAACAAAGGGAGCTACTTGTTGGAAAGTTTCTCTTTTTTGGCACTAAAATAATTTAATAGCCTTTTAAACATTAATGACCATTGATGATTTTTAGGCATTGCTGTTCCATTGATCCAATGAGGGGCAATAATTTTTCCATTCAATTTTACTCGTCGAATATTAATTTTTCCCAAAAACATTTTTCGTCTGCTAGGGCGTCGTCGCAGTCCAAGATTCGGACATTCTTAAGAAGCTGAAGGCGGAAACCGATGCGTTGGTGTCCGATTTAACGAAGCTGCAGACAGACTCGAAGCAAATATTCGACAACCGAGTGTACAATATTAAAATTCAACAAATGGAGTCGGTTAACGGAATTGTTGATCAATCTATGGAACGTATTCGGGTGAGTTTCACTGACACAGAGCTTACAGCTCATTATATTCAACCTTACTTTCGCTCTACATCATTAACAATCTAGATTTCGATTCATATTAGCTCCCATATCAAAATAATTCTGATCCATTCCGGTCAAAACTGAATATTCCAAGTCGAAATTGACCTTTCCCAATATGGTATTCCAGGTTAAAGTGAACCAAGCTAAAGCAAAGGGAAAGAACGTCGATCATTGTCTCGAAGACGCCAAAGTTGCACTTATTCCAGACGTCAACAACGCGTTTTCCGTTTTCGACAACTGCCAGAAATCAGCTTCCGCTCAACTTGAGCCAGCTTTCAACAACCTCCAAAGCACCCTGCTTGTAAGTACATTGAGTGGTCCTAATAAAAAAAATTTCCGTTTATAATTGTCCACTCAAACGGTAGTTGAACAAAAAGAAAAACGTATTCGACTTTAAAAATGGTATAATTTGTTCTTGAGTTGAGAAACAATAAGCCGAAGGAATACACGAAAATTTCCTCGTTCGACAAAACAGCTAATTTTCAGCACTATTAAATTGAAACGATAAAAACTCAGAAATGACAAATCCTGCAGAAAATTTTACCCGGTCTTTTTTTTAAAGAAAAATAAATCCTGCGTCGAATCGTTTCATATTTGTCAAAATCGGGCCCAGCCTTTTAGAAAGTATCAATTTTTAAACTATTATATATATATATTTTTTTTTAAATGACGTTAGAACGCTAGCTAAAAAATGTCATGGAACAATAATGTTCGGGAATCGATTTCACATCGGAGCCCAGAGAAAATCACATACTGATAAGTAATACAAAAAAACGACGCCCTCGCAAATCGCGAAAAACGGCGTTTTTCTGCACGCTGTTGCTGTAGCTGGCAAACTACTGCCCTTCAATTTGTTTGAAAAATCATCTGGAAGCTGATTAAATTTCTAATCGGAGCCAATAAGGGAAATTTGATTAAAGGCTTACCTATGATAAGAAAATTGCCAAAAAAGTATAGTGTTATGGCAAAATCCCGTTTTTTTTCGATTAACTTGAAAACTATTTACCTGAGAAAATAAGGAACATCTGAAACCCTAAAATTGTTAGCTAAACATTAGTGGCGATTTACTGAAGATCTAATGAAGGACAAATGCGGTGGAATATCTGCAAAATAAGCACTTTTTCAGTTTTTTTTTCGGCTAAACATTTTTGCCTGAACTTCGAAACGAAGCCTCCGAAAAAAATTTCATTTTTTTCCCGTGAAAACTGGAGAAATTTATCAATATTCATACTGGCCAAGTTTTCCAACGTCGAGGTTATATTTTTTATAGAGCGAGGAAAAAAGGTTTAGTTTAAAAAAATTGTCTACTCATCTACAAATCGCGCAGCGGAAAATTCAAATGCGCGTCCGCTTGATTGTCTACCTCTTGGAAAATTTGATTCTGCACAGTTTTGATCCTCTGAATTTTCCGATTGGAAAATTCCTTTACGAGCTACAGCGCCCGAAAATATCAACTGTATGAATTTTGGCCAAAAATGTCATTTTTCAAAATTCGATACCGGTGAAACGACCGGGCCGATTCTAACAATTAAAAATCCATTCGTTGCAGATTTTAGCGCTTTTCAATAAATGGAACGTATCAAATTTTCCGTAGATTTAGTTATTTAGGAGTTATAAATGCAAAGAGTGATGAAAATTCGCAGTTCTTAGCGATTGATTCGCACTACGACATTTTCTTCTACTCCAAAATGTGTTATTCTCACCCAAAAACATAATAAAATAAAAAATTTTTAAGTCGAATACGATATTGTTGTTGGTCTACGACCTTTTTAGCGAGATATACAGCATTCTTGAATGCATCCCAAAATCGGGTTTTTCTTCGGCTCATTTATTTTACGTTTTTCCCACCTTTTTTTCCTCAGACGGCAAACGCGCTTCAGATGATGGTCAGGCAAGTCGCTTTGGACTGCATGGGAGCTGGTACCATGGAGGACTACAAAATCTGCATCGCCCAAAAAGTGATCCCCGTCCAGGTCAACCTGAAAAATCTGAAGGCCGAGTATAAAATCATCCAAAACGCCGTCGCCACCACGAGCGAAGCATCGACCGGCAATGCGATCGCTTGCTTCCAAACCGTTTTGCCCAAGATTCGAGTGAGGACGTCGCATGAAGAAATTACCGCGAACAAATGCATTAAATCGTAGATGAATACGAAAATACAGAATATTTCAGCGAATATAATCGTAATTGATTAAAATTTCGTTTCATCTGAGATACAAGTACCTATACCTGTCTGCGTTTACCACGTTCACCGAACTAGTTTCGTATTGTTTTGATCACACACAGTACCTCCGGTTGATGCCATTTTATCGCTGTTGCGAGTTTTACTAACCGCGAAAATCAATATATTTGACGCTAAAGGTGTTTGATGTTTATAAAGGCTAGTGAATGACGCCTAATCGTCATCGCTAGGGTCACACACAGTACATCCGTGCCATGCAGTCATTTTTTCGCAGTAGAAATATAATCATTCCTCAAAAGTCAATATATTTGAACGTCTAAGAGGTCATGAAATGTTTTCATCGGCGGGTGAATGAAGATGGATTTTTAGTTAACGGCGGAGAATCATGCTAGATTTCATACAACTAAATTATTGACATACAATAATGATAATATATCAAGATTATGATGGATTTTCATCTCGAATAGAACTGCCCTAACATAAAAAACAAAGGCAACATGAAAAAAACGTTTTGCCGTGAATGAAGATGGATTTATTTTCAATAATTCCTTAGAAATTCTCTGTTAGCTACACCTGAACGTTTTCAGCGCCTGCCCTAGACAGCTCCCTGACTTTCAGACAAGTGTCGGAGCGTCCGTTTGTCAATGGTCACAGTGACAAATATAATGCCGTATCTCCCTGAAAAATACTTGAGATTTGATTAAATATTTTCCGAAAACATTCTCCCAGTGCGAATAAGGTGACGTGGTCAAAATTTCAAAACCTAACTCAGCTTCAGTGATGTAAGAATTATAATATAATCGTGTTGTTTATTGCGATTTTTACCAGCCATAAAAGCCAATATTTTGTACAGCACAAAGCCTTGAAATGTTCTTGGTGGCAAGCAGATTGCCAGATGATTTGATTTTGGTTCATTATTCAATATTGGTTTATTATTCAATGATAAACCATTGTAATCGCCCAAGAAAAAATTTTTCTAATCCCCTCAAAATTTGATGTTTTACGTTTCAAGGCATGTAGAATTCGAATATCCAATAAACCAAATTCTGTCGGTCCGCCGTACTCCGTCAACTGTAAAAGCTGAATTCTTGAAATTTTCACCAGAAATCAATCATGGTCTGAAAATGGCTCAATATTTATGTCAAGTCGCTACTTCAATTTTAAGGGTATTTTTGGGTGGTTTTGAGGGGGTGAAAGATCGTTTTTTCCAACGCTTATCAGAAAAAAAAATATTTGGTATAGATTTCTATAAATTTTTGGACTCTTAATCGAATGAGAACATCGCTGGGTCGATAGCGTTATTGGTTCTCGAATTATCGCAATTTTTGTGTCGAATGTGGGAGATTTTCAGAAATTTGACATGAGGGTATAACTCGAGAGTTCTTGGAGCTATAGAAATCGTACTATACTTTTTGGAATGCTCGTCAAACACTCTCTCCTACCGTTGAGCAAAAAATTTAGCTTTTAAATTGGAAATTAAGAAAAATAAAAATGGTTAAAATTACAATAGTTGCTATGGAGTTTTCCCCTATAGTTACCAATCTACAAATTAATGTTCAGAATAATTACTATCACAAATAGTGGATAGTCTTCTTAAATCATTATAGAAGCGAAGGAATAATAAACCACTGTACAATCATTTGCAGCGTTTTAATCTTCTACTGGCTTGTAAAATCAATATATTTGAGTGCTCAAGGTTTTTAAATGTTATGAACGATGAGTGAATGAAACTTGAGCGCTTGAGACACGTTTTTAATGGTCGCTGCTATAAAAATGATCTCATTTTACTAAACTTGGCTTTTATTGTTAGACTCATATTCTGCGGAAGCATTAACAACGTAATTCGTGCGATTTTGTATTTTTGGTCTCTTAGCTAGTTTTTCAATAACAGTCGTAAACAGTTTAGTTTACAGTTGTAAACTAACGTTGCGGCCTTCATACGAGTTTTTTGATTTTCATAATGGGGAAGACGCCTATTTTTTATTTTCGTACCTAATAGCCTGAATTCTGTTATTTGGTGTCAGCTGAAGACGGAATGACCAATTTTTCATGAAAATTGTGAGTTTTCGCGGAGAAAATCACTAAGGAAAATCAGTGGTTTGAATAAACCCGGAGATGTAACTCCAACCGATTGAAGTAACTCCCTAGAGCGCTCTGCAGACGGCTGAAAGACAGACAGTAACAACAAGACGGTCTTTGAGACTGGAGTCATGCTAAATCGAGTAAATGACGCTAACTTCACTGCTACTTGTTAGGTTTTTTAAATCGTCGAGTTAGTACCGCCCGAAATGCCTCGTAAAGCAAATAAATTGCTGAGGGGGGTTTGGTAATCTCATAGCAACCTCAAATTATTGCTCCCAATGTTAGTTTATTCTCCGAAGATACAAGCGCTAGTGTCGATATTCACGTTCGACTGACTAATTATGACGTAATAACTATTCATTTTTCGTTCAAAATCATCGGTTTTCCTTAGCGATTTTCTCCGCGGAAACTCACAATTTTCATGAAAAATTGGTCATTCCGTCTTCAGCTGACACCAAATAACAGAATTCAGGCCAAAAGGAACGAAAATAAAAAATAGGAGTCTTCCCCATTGGTTATACCTGGTTCAGAGTCAAACATGGAAGTACTGAGTGATCTATGCACACCACTGGTTTTCAATTTCCTGTGGTGCCTATTACTTTAACATTGTCCATTCAGCTTTCCTCTCAATAGTCGGTTCAAACACTGCACTTTCCAAAGGTCTGGTAATAAATAAGAAATAATAATAATAAAATTCACATCAATCTTTTTCTTATTACGTTCTGTTGTCCATTTTATTTTTCTAAAGACTCTAAATGCGGAAATCGCTTGGCATCAATTCCATCTCTGGCTTGGGCAATCGGTTAACAGCTTTATTAGTCGCTTAGATGAGTAACGCATTTTACTGCCGCGATAAACAGCATTGCAAATGGGGGAATTGTCATCGTCCGAACGGTACACTGCAACTTCATTATGCACCTCGAGCATTGCACCGTCGATGGAAACATGCAGTTAAGGCACTGAAAGTACCTCGTTTCGTTTATCAATGATGAAACGAGAAATGTACAGGCGAAATTCATCGTCACCGAGTGATTCGCGTTTCTAGACAGGCAATGACTAAATTCTGCGTCGAAATTTCATAAAACGTCGTTTAAGAGATAATGACTAAGAATTCAGTTTTAGTGTTGTTATTGCTTTGGTTTATTTTGAAGATATAAGATTTGAGATTTTGGTTTATAGTTCAATAATAAACCATTGTAATCGCCCATGAAAAAAAAATTGTCTAACCCCCCTCAAAATGTGATGTTTTACGTTTCAAGGCATGTAGAATCCGAATATTCAATTTAAAAAATTCTGTCCGTCCGCCGGAACACTTTTTTGACCAAACTATAAAAACTAAGTTCTTGAAATTTTCACCAAAAATCAATCTTGGTCTTACAACGGCCCAATTCTTGAATCAAATCGCTAGCTCGATTTTAAGGGTATTTTTCAGGGGTTTTGAGAGGGAGAAAATTCGTATATTCCAAGGTTTTTCAGAAAAATGTGTATTGGGCATCAATTTCTATAGATTTTTGGACGCTGAATCGAATGAGACCATCGCAGGGTCGATGGCTTTATTGGTTCTCGAGTTATCACAGCTTTTGTGCAGAATTTGGGAGATTTTCAGAAATTTGACATGAGGGTATAACGCGAGAGTATTTGGAGCTATAAAAATCGTTCTATATTCGTTGGAATGGTCCTCAAACACTCTCTTCAGCTCTTCAGCTTGCCGTTATGCAAAAAATTTAGCCTTCAATTTGGAAATTAAGAAAAATAAAAATGATTAAAATCACAATGGTTGCTACGGAGTTTTCTACCATAGTTTTTTTCCTTCAATAAGTACCAAACAAAAAAATACAATGAATAATACTGAACAAAAGTAACAGAAGAATTAAATTAATTTAAACACTCCTAGATTAATAAAAAACACTCCTAGATTAATAATACCAATCTCCTTTTTCGGTTGGAACGTTGACACATGTTCGGAATAACTAGAAACAGAAATGGATAGTCTTCTTAAACCATTATTGAATCGAAGGAATAATAAACCGCTGTAAAATAATTTCCGGCGTTTTTTATTCATCAATCAAATTTCCGACAAGTTTTCCTATAAATTTGGCCAGAGCGAAAGAAAGAAGAAACTGTTTAAAACAATCGCATATGCCTCGCTCAAACTTGAAGATTGGAAATATGTGTGAAAATTTTATTTTTAGTTAATCTTCGTTTTTTAATTTTATCTAGACATTTGTACCACCTTCGTAATATTTCCACCTGATATTTGAACATTCCGAGCCAATAGCCCTTCGGAAGCGGCAAAAGCGAAGGCGAGAATTTATTCACTTCCTTCGGCCGATCATTGCTTTCATCTCAAAGGAATGGAATTTTCTTCAATTGCAAATCCCTTCCTTTCGATCCCTTTTGACTCTCTTTTTCCTCCATTGCCGATTCACAGTTGACCCTCGCGCCCCGTTATTTCCGTTCTTCTTGCCCCGAAACGGCCCGATTTCCATTCCATCTTTTCTTCGCATTGGCTTCCCGTTCGATGATTTGTCAGGCCTACTGTCCGAGCTTTGATCACTGTTCCGCCTCAACGGTGATAGAGCGGATAAAGACGCGTTTGGTTTAATTCGAATAACCGGACGACGAGGGAATTGTAGAATGAAGACGAGAGTTGTTGACAATTTGTATCGCGAATCGAAGAAAATCGGAATCGTGCTAATGAGAAACGCGGGAAGTGTGATAAAATAATTTATAGAGGGCGTTGAAGAGATATAGTCCAGTCAAACCGTCGCAAAAAAATTCGACTATATGAACAGTTTGTTTGTTTTCTTTTCGGGGTGAAAAACACGAATCTGAGGAGTTCTAAAAAAATTCCTCGTGAGTTTCAACTGCCGAAACTGCGAATTTTGGGCACTTTTTCCGGTAATAATTACCAAACGAGGCACTCTACAGGAAATTGTACACCTTCGTATTTTACAGAGCAATAAATTCTGCAATTTGAATAGTTTTTATACAGTTGACATTTTTGAACGCTGTAATTCAAAAACAGCTGCTTCATTTCAAGCGGTGAAGTAAAACACCTTGGAACGCACCGAAAAATAGTTACACACTATTAAGCAGAGGATGACGAAAAATAACGTCGCTGAGCATGGAAAACCATGTTTTTCTGCACATTTTCACCTGGGGCTCAAAAAATATGTGTTTGTCTTATATTTTTGTAAAATCAGGGATAAAATCAGGGAAATCAGGCGAAAGCTGATTACATTTTTCTATCAGACCTATTCATCAGAGAGTTTGGGGCGAGAAAGAGAGGTAGGTAATGGTAAGAGAGGGGAGTCTCTGGAGAGTGGGGTGGAAAGTTCGGAGTGGGGATTACACATGATGTATGTTGAGTTTTTATTTTTGTCGAGTTGGTAGACCTGCAGTAGATTCTATTTTGAAACGAAACCTATTTTTATCGCTCTTTAAATAATTGTTCCTTGAAAAAATACTGATTGGAAATTTCACAAGCATTCACGTGAAAACAATTAAATTTAATAGAAGGGTTTTTTTTTAGATAAAGGCAAAAATGGACTAAAATATTGCGTTGCCGCAAAATCGCTCATTTTACTGATTTTCTACCGCATTTTTTCCTATATAAGGTCTCCCGTAATCGCCAAATAAAGCTTCTAATATGAAATTCAACAACCTTTCAAATGATTTTTTTTTAAATTTTCATTGAATGGATTATTTTCAAGTAAATTTCAAGTAAAATCTGAGTAACAGGCAAAAATGTGCAGAAAAACGTCATTTTTCGCGCTAAGCTAGGGCGTGTTTTTCGACGACCAGCATGTAACTAAATTTTTCGATGAGTTCAAAGGTGATTCCATGGGTGAATTTTAATTTGGAACAACTTTGACACAATGGCATTTATCGATCGGAAGAACAGTTTTTAATTACAGAGCTAAAATGTCATTTTTTTCGCTACAAGTCGTAAAAAATAGTCATTTCTCAAAAAATTGATACCGCCAAAATGGCTGGGTCGATTTTATCAGATAAGAAACGATTCAACGCAGAATTTAATGCTATTTAAAAAAACACTTTAATACAATTTTAGTTAGAGTGCACCATCTAGGATTTATTACC
The DNA here is from genome assembly GCA_037159825.1 of Tupiocoris notatus. NCBI lineage: Eukaryota > Metazoa > Arthropoda > Insecta > Hemiptera > Miridae > Tupiocoris > Tupiocoris notatus. Next base: position 637,486 of record JASJUZ010000009.1, on the reverse strand, counting down.
GCTAAACCGTAAAAAGTGCGATCATCTTGAAACGCGCTAGGAAATTTTCTTGTATTAGTACAAATTCGTAATTGTCACAAAAAAAAAATAAATGAATAAATAATAATAAATATAATTAGTTGATTGTGATAGAAAAGAAGAAATATTTATTTTTACTAAAGTAAAATACGTATTTTTTACGAATAATAATTATGCAATCCGATTTCATAATAATGGAACGATTTTCCGTGCAGATAAAATTTAATCAAACTCGAATCGTAAGGGTGTTTTGGAGGTGAATTTAAAACGACCTCGCTCAGCTAATAGTTGAAGATCTCAAGAGGTCCGGGATTCCCTTCCAATCGAATTAAATATCTAGTTTGAAATTCTATTCGATTCGGAGTGGATTGTCTTTCACTTGAGGCTTCGAGAGATTTACGAGACCAATCCTATTAAAGTTGGTAAACGTGATAAATGACGACATCGGTTGTTTTCGCAGGTTGTAATACCAGAGCATTGAACCTGATAGCGTGGCAATTTCGGTTTTATCGCCATTCTCCGAACGGTGTCGAGAAAATTTCGAATCGGGTCGCAATTTCGAACATTTCAAGAAGGGAAAATAATTAATAAATCACAATTGGTTTAAAATCTGGTGATTTCTTCCGATTCAAATTGGAAATAAACGAACAGAAAAGTCTTCGTTTTTCAATAATATAAACTTAAAAAAATATACCTTTCGAATAAAGCACAGTAGAAGTTTGGTCGCGGTTCGTCACGCCCTAGCACCAAATCTCTCGACCGCTACTGGAATACAAATCTGCCGAGCGAAGGTTCAACAAAATCGCACGCAAACCTCATTTTCATCAGTAGGCAATAAATGAGCAACTCTTTTCCCTGTATTCTTTATCATTTACGAGACAGAGATGACATCGTATTTTCTATCGTGACGACGATTTGTCCACGAGTTGTGATAGAGCTAGGAAAGCACGCGATGTACATAAATGAGAATTTCCCGTCGAACCGAATTCGGGGTGAGGTTCGTTCTTATCGGTGATCGACGAGGGAAAAATTCCTTCGATAAACTTTTACATCGGCGCTCATACATCGAAACGTAACGGGAATAAATCATTACTTCGACGGCCACCAACGTTTGTAAATAGAGAACAATGTTTTATTTTCGCAACTCAGATACTAGCCTAAGGCGAATTCTTTCCTTTAGCAAATCGTGGCGCGCCGTAAGAGACGGGAAACGGGAGCAGATTTGTGAAGGGATAGTGCGAAGTGAAAACTTCGATTAAACATTCGTGTTTGGCAAGATGAATTTTTAATCGATCCGTACGATAATTTTCTCCTTCATACGGTATTTGTACGATCAGCTAGTACGATAATTAATCGCGTCAGCTCTGCTGCGACAAACTGATTTTCATCGAGCGAACGAAAATACTCAAATTGTTGCTCTTGCTGATACTAGTTACTAGTTGAAACAACTAAGGTTTTTTTTATTGATGGTTGAACATGTTATATTTTGTTGTTAACTAAAAGTCGGGAAATCTTTAATCTAGCTGGGCACGTTCTATCCCTTGGAAAATCACGGCGCGTGGAAAGGAACGAAAGGAAACCGCTCAAGAGATGATAAGAAAGTGCGCTGAAAAAAAAAAAAAAAAAAACCTTTTTATTTGGTCAATTGCGACGCGCTATGCGGGAGGGGTTATTTGTCAAGAGATGGGGTGAAGGGAAAACTTCGATTGAACTTGCGTATATGGCCAGATGAGATGAGATGCCGGAACGTTATAATTTGAATGAGAAAAACGACCGCCTAAGGGTAAAAACGTCCAATAATAATTTTTATTATTCGATAATATTATCATTTAATTTATTACCATATTAATATGTTTATTATTTGATAATAAACCGTTCTAACCGCTTAAGAAAAAAAATTGTCTAGCCCCTTCAAAATTTGATGTTTTACGTTTCAAGGAATACGAAATTATAAGAGCTAAAATCTTGACATTTTCACCAGATTGTCTGACAATGGCTCAATTCTTCAACCAAAAGAGTACCTCAATTTTAAGGGTATTTTTGAAGGATTTTGAGGGAGAGAAAATTTTTATTTTGCAAGGTTTTTCAGAAAAAGGTGTGTCAACTTCTATAGCTTTTTGGACGCTGAATCGAATGAGACCAGCTTTTAGGTTGAATTTGGGAGATTTTCACAAATTTAGCATGAGTGTTAAACTCGGGAATTCTTCTATGCATAAAAACCATTCTATAATCGTTCGAATGCTCGTCCAAAACTCTCTTAAATTGTGCCGTTAAGCGAACATTTAGCTTTTATTTTGAAAATTAAGAAAAATAAAAAATAATTAAAATTATAATCGTTGCAACGGCTTGCTTATATTTAACAATCTGTTTTTCGGTGGGAACGATCACAAATGTTCGGAATAATTACAATCACACATGGATGATCTTCTTAAATTATTATTGAAGCAAAAGAATAATAAACAGCTGTACAATAATTTGCAGGGCTATTTTCGTTTCCTTTTCTTTCAAAGAAATAATCGCCAATTTTTTAAATTTTTTTTGACGGAAATAAATCAACTGACTGACGAAGAAAACGACGATTAACGGAAAAAATATTTAGTGGGCTATTATGGCGAAAATATATAGACCCTACCAATCTACCAGACCGGATTAATTCGTTTCAAAACACTAAAGATACGCTCTGCGCTCGCTACAATTCATTCTCGAAACGCCCGAAGTATGCGATTCATCACCAAACTGCGGTTCTTTGTCCGGCTTTATATGGCACTTCTTTCCCTAGCGTCGCTTCGTCGCTCCCTATGAGAGAACTACATTATCGAGAGAAACACGCTCTTGTCGCATGGTACGCATGTGGGACGTGAAATGTTGATTAATTCTCCGACAACGACGCGACTTGGAGAGCACGCGATCGAGTATTTCGCATTAGAGTTACTTTTCCGAGAGACTCCAGAATCACATGCGTAGTTTCGAGTCATTACCGATAAGAGGTTCAATTTTTCTTCGTCGGACTCCGGTCGATTTTACTCGGGAGACGAAAACGCGCTAACAATTCATCGCTATTTCTGCGGCTCTCATTTATTCACTTAGAAATCTCTAGCTGTAGCAACGGAAACGGAGAATACTGTCGATGGCAAACTTCTTCGGAGTTTTTAAAGAATTGATGGGGTTTATTTATATGAACAAAAGACGGGCTTAAGACCAATAACAATATCCTTTAAGGTAAACGAATACCAGTTGAACTACACATTTTGGTTTATTATTCAATAATAATCGCCTAGAATTGTAATCGCCCTAGAAAAAAAATTTCTAACACACCTAAAAAATTTGATGTTCTACGTTTCAAGGCATGTAGAATCCGAATATCCAATAAAAAAACGCTGCAAATGATTGTACAGTGGTTTATTATTCCTTCGCTTCAATAATGATTTAAGAAGACTATCCATTTGTCATTTTAAATATTCCGAACATTTGTGAACGTTCCCACCGAAAAACAGATGGTAACTATAGGGGAAAACTCCGTAGCAACTATTGTAATTTTAATCATTTTTATTTTTCTTAATTTCCTAATTAAAAGCTAAACTTATTGCCTAACGATACAGCTGGAGAGTGTTTGACGACCATTCCAATGAGTATAGAACGATTTTGATAGCTCCAAGAACTCTCGAGTTATACCCTCATGTCGAATTTCTGAAAATCTCCCAAATTCGGCACAAAAGCTGTGATAACTCGAGAACCAATAAAGCTATCGACCCGGCGATGGTCTCATTCGATTCAGCGTCCAAAAATCTATATAATTTGATAACGAATACACATTTTCCCGAAAAACCCTGGAAAATATGAATTTTCTCCCCCTCAAAACCCCCCAAAAATACCCTTAAAATTGAGCTAGCAAGTTGGTTCAAGAGTTGTGCCGTCGTAGGACCGAGATTGATTTTTGGTGAAAATTTCAAGAATTTCACTATTATAGTTTGGCCGGAAAACTGCTATCGGCGTACGGCGGACGGACAGAATTTTTTTTATTGGATATTTATTTATTTATTTATTTGGTACGAGCAATTTAGGTGCTCAATTTACGAAAGTTAACATAAAAAAATGATATTCGGATTCTACATGCCTTGAAACGTGAAGTATCAAATTTTCAGGGGGGTTATACTTTTTTCCGTGGGCGATTATAAAGGTTTATTATTGAATAATAAACCAAAATCGTTCTATACTCATTGGAATGGTCGTCAAACACTCTCTCCGTTAGGCAAAAAATTTAATTTTAAATTAGGAAATTGAGGAAAATAAAATTGATTAAAATTACAATAGTTGCTACGGATTTTTCCCCGATAGTTACCAATCAGTTTTTCGGTGGGAACGTTGACAAATGTTCGGAATAATTACTATCACAAATGGATAGTCTTCCTAAATCATTATTGAAGCGAAGGAATAATAAACCACTGTACAATCATTTGCAGCGTTTTTTTCAATAAATATTGCTCTATTCTGTTGTTGAATAATTGGACAAATCTGATTCCAAGGTGTCAAGAGGATCATTTTTTTCGGTTTTAAATGAATTAAATTTAGCGATCCCTCGAAAATTATAAATATCGCTGGTCGTGCTGGCCTTGTTGAATAACATGAAATCGCCATGTGATGTTCAATGAGAAAATCCTAGTCGGATAATGCCGACGAATTAATTTGCTATTCAATGACGGGCTTCAGTGCACGGTTTCGCACTACTCGTGCATCGCCAAGGGCGCTTGAAAACGTGCGCGGATTCGATCATACTATAGCTCGTCGTGTTCAAGAGAACAGCGCTGGAAGTCTACTTCCGTTTCGACTTGAGAAAGGAACTACCAATGAATCAATCGACGCACCATAAATAAAAGCGAAATAGATTTTGTCGAAATTTTTTCGCCGCATCTTTATTAACGCAATAAGCGCGAAAAACAGTCGAGGTGATACGCAAACACGAAAATTAGTTCGTCGCACGTCACGGTAGAAAACCGTAATTTCAAACGTAATTTTTCACCGCTGACGTTTTCCGTGACTTCGCTCCCTGGCACGAGATCAAATCTTTCTCTTTACCCCGTTCATTCGGGTAGGTAGTAAAAGTGCCACCCTCATAAGTCTGCTTTCCCTTCAGCCTTTTTGCCGTTTCAAGTCAACCTACGTTTTTTTTCGGTTTCCGTAAACAACTATCTCATATTTCTTGCTTGTTATGATAGATAAAGAGGCCAACCGGGACGGGGATTCCTTATTTAGGTCATTTTCGAGTACAAGGTGCAAAAGAAAGAAGGGAAATCTGGGTCAAACGAATCGGAAGCCGGTTTATTACATCCTTGCTCGATTGACTCTAATAAAAGTTTATATTCGCGAGTCTGATCGTCCGTGTAATTAGTTATGTGAAAATCGGCATTGCTCCGGGTATTTGTGGAAACATTAGAAATATTCGTTTGGTTGTCGTCGCATTTGTTGTAGTAGAGGGGTTGCGAGGGGGAGAAAAACCAGGCGACTAAATCTCCAGATCTTTAATGGCTGGCCGAGCACTTTCGCAAATTCGGGCGATGTAATTATTCCTACCATTTGACAACTGTGATAACGTAGCTTAAGTATCAAAATAAGTAATTATGCCAACCCTAGTCAGACAACCTAGTCCATTAGCTTTAGTAATTTATGCCTGCCAGGGATATAGAAGCGACATAACTGTATGTTCATCGACATCTTATCAGTATCTAGTAAACCCATGTTCCTATGTTTATATTCATAAATTATGTTCGATTTTCATTTAAATTTTAGTATTTTTGATGTATTTTATCAATACTAACTGTTCAAAAAAATGTAAGTAGAAGCCAATTACCTTTAATATTATTCAAATTATTAGGCTTAGATTTTTTAAACGTTCAACCTACTATTCCAGGACACAGGGGGGGCCAGGCAGACGATGTAATAACCTTTAAGTATCATAAAACTGTGCCGACTTGGCTGTGGACCTCATGGTTCCACGTGAGTAACCAAAAAAATTACCAAATTGTAAAAAGAGCTCTAATAATAATACTGTACCTCCATGCTAACAATACTGATATGTACATAGGTCGCCCTGAAGATGCCCGAATGGGCGAAAGTGCTCGGCCAGCCATTAAAGATCTGGAGAATAAGTCGCCTGGTTTTTCTCCCCCTCACAACCCCTTTATTAGAAATATTGCTCGGTGAAAATATATCTTCAATCGGAACGATGATATTTTTATCAATGAAACCTTGGACAGTCTTCTTAAATCAATATTGAAGCGAAGGAATAATAAACCACTATCATTTGCAACGTTTTTATCGGATATTCGGATTCTACATGCCTTGAAACGTAAAACATCAAATTTTGAGGGGGTTAGAAAAAGTTTTTCCTTGAGCGGTTACAATGGTTTATTATTGAATAATAAACCAAAATCCAAATGAACTCAATCTGCGTTACTTCAAACGGCGCGGAAATGATAGATTACGAATCGTCTCGTTTTCTTCTTGTAACGAATCGATTACAGGAATTGATTACAGTCTCGTCGCGACTTCGAAAGAATTCTATGGGATCACAAAGGGATTGTAACAAAGGAACACATCCCGTGACTAACTTGTAAGAACAATTGAGACGTTGTCAACTGATGGACAAAATGAAGACAAATCAGTTCGCACAATTGCGGGGCAAGCTCAAATATTCTTCGGACCAGATGTGCATATTTTATACATCATTTTAAAATAGAGGAAAGGAAATTTTGAAAGACAAAATTCGAGTTGATTATCGGCCGCATGTGCTCCACTCATTATTGTTCTCAAAGCATCCTTGTTGAGAAACTATTACATATAGAGATTTCGCTTCCGTTGAAAATGATAGCAAGCCGTTAAAAATGCTTCACAAGGAAAATTATGGACAAGCTTATCCTTATTTCGTCAGGTCATCCTACATCGCTGGGGGTGATCGGTTCATTGTTTCGAGAACACAAATAAAAAATACTTTTCGCTTCACTTGAGTTTATTAAAGTTCGAAGTGTACGTCTAGTGACGAGCTGATCGATTCGAAGATGGGGAAAACCCAATCGACTGACTCAACGACTGGAACCGCCGACACATTCCAGATCTTCTTTATCTCACCGGACTTTCTTGGAGAACTGTCTGATTTATACTTTCCGTGCCCTTAACTTTTCCACTATTCGGGGAAAGGTTTTTTTCGATGTTAGTTTGAAGATAAAATTGTTAAGGTTACCTGTCTCAAGGTAGTCTGCTTCTAGAGGAAACTATAAACGCTGCGAATGATCGTCCAGATTTACTACAGCCTTTCAATTACAATTAGTGAGATCGATTTCACCCATAGGCTTTTTATAAATTTAACAGTTGTAATTACTTCGATAACTGTTCCCAGGCAAATAGCTTCACTTTTAATTTAGAAGAGCGGTTCTTAATAGACCTCAATTTAATTAGTTTTCAAGAAACGAACTAAATCAATTGATGAACGTGTAGGTTGATTTATAACCATAAGAATTACTTAAAAACTCCAACGTTACAACTGAAACGAGTACCCAACAGAAGCGTTTATTAATGACTACGTGACAAAATAACGAACCTTCTAAACCTCCTCGCCTGAAGACCTTCTTGGTTTATTATCCAATAAAATAATATTAGTTTATTATTCAATAATAAACCATTGTAATCGCCCAAGAAAAAAAAAATTGTGAGGTTGAGGTGGAGACAAACAACGCGACCAGTTCTCCTTATCATCATCATCTATATTAATTCGAGCGCTTTCGCCCTCACGGGCCTCTTCAGGAAACATCTGGAATTGATACGTGTAGGGGTAAGTATCCCTATTTTCTTCTATCGTTTAAAATAGCACGTTAGGAAGTCACCAATCAGGAAAACAAGCACAAAAATGTGAGAAACAAATTAAAATTCAAGGGTTGCATACTTGAGGAGAACTGGTCGCGTTTTTTGTCTCCACCTCAACCTCACAATTATGTATCAGCGACAACAACAAAAAAAAAAAAAATGTTCTAACCCCCACTCAAAATTTTTTTACGTTTCAAGGCACGTAGAATTCGAATATCAAAAAAAAAAAATTCTGTCCGTCCGCCGTCTACACATTTCCCGCCAAACTATAATTAGCTGCATGCTTGAAATTTTCATCAAAAATCAATCTCGATCTCACAACGGCCCAATCCTTGAACAACATTGCTAGCTCAATTTTAAGGGTATTTTGGGGGGGTTTTGAGGGAGGAAATTCATGATTTCCAAGGTTTTTTCCAAGGAAAAAGGAGTATTTGGTATCAATTTCTATAGATTTTTGGACGCTGAATCGAATGAGACCATCGCAAGGTCGATAGCTCTATTGGTTCTCGAGTTATCGCAGCTTTTGTGCCGAATCTGGGAGATTTTCAGAAATTTGACCGGAGAGTATAACTCGAAAGTTCTTGTAGCTATAAAAATCGTTCTATACTCGTTGGAATGGTCGTCCAACACTCTCTTCAGCTGTACCAAAAGGCAAAAAATTTAGCTTTCAATTTGGAAATTAAGAAAAATAAAAATGATTAAAATTACAATAGTTGCTACGGAATTTCCCCTACAGTTACCAGTCTGTTTTTGGTGGGAACGTTCACAAATGTTCGAAATAATTACTATCACAAATGGATATTCTCCTTAAATCATTATTGAAGCGAACGAATAATAAACCACTGTACAATCATTTGCAGCGGTTTTTCCTCTCCAATGGCTGTATAAACTGTCTCGTCGTTAAAAAATTTTCAAATTATCAGATGAACTCCTGTACGCTCAATAAACTTCGCTTTGGCTACTGATGGTATTGCACGAGCTTTCGATGCTGACGCAAATTTCCTGAGAGCACTCCTTCCAGAGTATGAAAAATATGATGATGGCGATCAAGGCGATTTTGTCGCCTGAAAGTCTTAAAATAAGACCTTCTGCGCTTTCCATTCAGACCATCTTCATCACGAGATCTTCCCCACCGCAGTTAAACCATTGAATCGTCCCCATTGCCAGATCTAGCGGACGAACTGCTAGTAGTGCAAGCCAACTGACCACGACGAATGGCAAAAGTCACTTATGGGACAGTTCCAGGCTCAAGATGCCCGAATTCGACGGATGGACGAGACGATATCTGAAATTCTCAGGCAATTGGGGAGAGGGAACGTTCAGCGTAGATTCGCTTCTAATGAAAAACAAGATTCAGTATGTTTTCAGTTCTAAAGACTGTTCTTCAACTGTATTTTGGGACCCTCGTCCTTTGCTAACAGAAGAACATCTTGTCGACCCAGGCATTCTCTTCGAATCAACTTCCCGAATCGACAAATTTCAGCGTCACATCAATCTCCGACAGTCGAATTACGTAAAACGGTGACGTAACAATCTATCCGAGAAACTGTTCGAAGAAACTCTCTATTTACACGGAAAATCTCGCTTTCGCGCTTTCGGACGTTTTCAATATCGAAGTGTCGAACCTTCACGCTTCGAGAAGCATGAGCTGATGAGCATTCAATTTTTAATTGGCCGCCGACACCGCAACCTTGCGGCCGAGAGTTTTCTCTGCCAGCCAATAATGACGAGACTTGGCAATTTAATAATATATGAGAAGATCGGAGGCCGTATCACCGCATGAATAAGGCTTGACTTTGATGCCTTCATATTTACATCGATGGCGTTAACTGAAATTAGATACTATCGAAGGTTCAGATTTTTCACTTAACAGATGAGGGCAGAGAATAATGCAAAGCGTAGTCCTACTACGGCCCGATTCTCGAACCAAATCGCTAGCTCGATTTTAAGGGTATTTTTGGAGGGTTTTGAGGGGGAGCAAATTCATATTTTCCAAGGTTTTTCAGGAAAATATGTACTTGGTATCAATTTCGATAGATTTTTGGACGCTGAATCGAATGAGACCATCGCGGGGTCGACAGCTTGATTGGTTCTCAAGTTATCGCAGCTTTTGTGCCGAATTTGGGAGATTTGAAAAAAAATTGGCATGAAGGTATAACTCAAGAATTCTTGGAGCTATAAAAATCGTTCTATACTCATTGGAATGGTCGTCAAACACTCTGTCCAGCTGTACCGTTAGGCAAAAAATTTAGCTTTTAATTAGGAAATTAAGAAAAATAAAAATGATTACAATTACAATAGTTGCTACGGAATTTTGCCCGATAGTAACCAATCTGTTTTTCGGTTGGAACGTTCACAAATCTTTGGAATAATTTATTACTATCATCAATGGATAGCCTTCTTAAATCAATATTGAAGCGAAGGAATAATAAACCACTGCCCGATCATTTGCAGCGTTTTTATTGGATATTCGGATTCTACACGCGTTGGAACGTAAAATATCACATTATGAGGGAGTTAGAAAAATTTTTTTCTTGTGCGATTACAATGGTTTATTATTGAATAACAAACCAAAAATGCTTTTGTAACACTGATAAATTTGTGTATTTTTTATTTATTTTTTCTATTATAAAAATCTATCATTGAAAAAACAAAACTCGCTTGACTACGATCGTCCGATGCGAATACAACCTTCGGCATTTTTACTTTGCGCAACAATGAGCCTGGAAGAAGCTTATTATCCTATCAACTGTTCAGTTCCTGTACGGACCGACGGTCGTGCCGTTGAGCGAACTATCCTTTCATTCTATCCGGGTCCGTTCACTTTGAATTTCACTTCAATTTTCAAAAAATCCAAGAAAAATTCACACATTTCGACACTGAAAAACGAAGCGATGAAAAAAATGTTATACCGGACGTAATGTAAGCGGTGAAGTAATATGTTTAGTAGGAAGTAGATAAAACACTCCAATAAATCGACGCTCTCTCGAGATATCCATTAATATAATTCATTTTGTGCTGAAGCCCAGGTTGAAGGTCAGAGTTGATGGCGGCGTTGAAGGTGAAGGTTGAAGTTGGAGGATAAAATTAATAGTTGAGTTCAAAGTTGATGGAACATAGTAAAATCCTTCAGGAGAGCGGGAAAGCGGTAGCTCTGTAAATTTCACATAAATTCGCAATAATAATAATTAACAAGAAATAATAATAAGAAGAAGACGAAAAATAATAATAAGTTTCCCTGAAGATATAACTGCGACATCGTGTCTATTTCTTGTTTTGCATTTCAATACGTAAAAATATTCCCCAAAGAACTACACGCTATAAATTTGGAATACGACGTTTAATAAAAATTTTTGTTGGGCGATAACAGCGATTTATTAACGAATAACGGGCCAAAACGCTGCCAAACGCTGACATCTATAGTTTTACCTGGCTTTCGACTCGGCCATGTTGCCAGTCCAATTCGAACGCCGGCAGTAGAACGAGAAAGGTCTCCCATCGAGAAACAGGTTATTGGCGGATTTATTAAGCTGATTTACCTACAGAGACGCGATACACATGCAAACAAGAAGTCATCCGATGCGGAGAAAGTTTGTCCAGAAGAGCTTCAACTCGTCGAGTAGGAAGAGAATTAGAAAACGGTTTTCGGACGAGGCGAGGGTGTCTAGTGGATCGAGTAAGTCAAAAACGGGGTCAATCTCCAAGGCTGTTTTAACTTCAAGGACAGCAAGATATCTGGTCCGGAGTAGCGGTACCTGTGTCCTGAGTGATACGTGACCGCCGGAAACATAACCACGAAATTATTCACTGGTTCCACTAGTTGCCGTTATGTTGCTCCTTATAAGAATATTGGCATAGGTACAGGGTGCGGCATAAAGGACGGACGATTTTTAAAAAATCATAAAATCAGCCATTTTTATTGTAAAACAAATTTATTTACAGGTTCGACTTTGTAATTGAATAGCATTTCTAGAGTTAAGCGTGGAAAATCACGTCATTCAAGTGGTGTCCATTGTTGGCGATGAACTGCTGGAGGCGTTCTTGGAAGTTTGCAAAAACTCTCGTTCCGAGTTGACGGTAACGATTTCCACTAACGTCTTCAAAGAAATAGGGCCGATGACGCAAGTTTGGGATACAGCGCACCAAACTGTCACTTTTGGGCTGTGCAGAGGTATTTTGTGTAATTGTCGCCGATTTTCAGTAGCCCAATGACAAAACTGTCATAAGCGAAAACGTGGTGCTCAACAGTCCACGGTTTCAACTGAAAAAAAAAAATGCTAGGACCTCACCAATTGAGAGGCAGCCTCCTCTCATATATTGGCGTAGTAGGGGAAGAGTACTAGCCATTTCAAAACAAATTGATACACCATTTTCTGAAAAACCTTGGAAAATACGAATTTTCTCCCCCTCACAACCCCCCAAAAATACCCTTAAAATTGAGCTAGCAATGTGGTTCAAGAATTGGGCCGTTGAGAGTCCGGGATTGATTTTTAATGACAATTTCAAGAATGTAGCTACGAGTACATATAATAGTTAGGCCGGAAAAGTGTTGACGGCGGAGAGACAGAATTTTTTTATTGGATATTCGGATTCTACATGCCTTGAAACGTAAAAAATCAATGTACTGGGTTGGTGAGGGGGAGAAGAACCAGGCGACATGTTCTCCGATTTTTTATTTACTGGCCGAGTTACCACAGGCTGTGGTAACCTATGGTTCCACATCGCCCTGAGGATGCCCGAAGGGGCGAAAGTACTCGGCCAGTAAATAAAAAATCGGAGAACATGTCGCCTGGTTCTTCTCCCCCTCACCAACCCATTACAATGAGAGATGCGACGACTCAACCAAGTAAAAAATCAAATTAAAAAATCAAGTTAGAAAGATTTTTTTCTTGGGCGATTCCAATGGTTTATTATTGAATAATAAACCAAAAGTGGTAATTTGAGCAATTCAACTGGAAGCTTTCTGCCTGTAATTAATTTATCTCGACAGGAAGAATTTTCCTGTCTCTGTGATATGCCAAGATTTCAAGCATCCTATGCTGCAGAAATATAAATATTTAACCCCTGTGGCTCCAGTCGCCCTGAAGATGCCCTAATAGGCGAAAGTGCTCGGCGAGCGAATAAGGAATCGGAGAATGACACTCCTGGTTTTCTCCCCCTCGCGCCCTCTGGGAAAGAAAAATATTTAAGCTTCATACGAGAATATTTTGAAAACAGAGACTCGTTGAATACTGTTGAATACTTGCAAACCCTACTTCACCCCTCTAATGAACAGTAATGCAACTTGTCACTCGGTAACTCGTGTGTTTTATCAATAAATATGGCCGCTGGAAATATCGACTACTAGTCAAGTTACCCCTATTCCATTTTCGAACGAATGAACGCAAGAGTCCATTAGAGTTTGAAAGTAGAAGGAGGACCTGCATTATGAAAATGCGCTTTCATTTTCCTCAAGACGAACGGCTGCATGGTAATGAACGTCTCGTAAGGTGACGCGTACATGAACACAAAATCAATCGCACCATTGGCGATACCAAAGATAAACTTTGCCTTCGTTCTAGGCGGGTACTTTTTCAATGAGAAATTCCTCAAGGTCTCGGGACATCAGAGTAAATTCCAGTAAATCAGGCGAATCAACTCCGACCATAAATTATAATGTCACTTTTTCGGTGTCATTGGGCCCAGAAAAAAAAAGCTGCAAATGATTGTACAGTGGTTTATTATTCCTTCGCTTCGATAATGATTTGAGAATACTATCCATTTGTGATTTTAATTATTCCGAACATTTGGGAACGTTCCCACTGAAAAACAGATGGTAACTATCGGGGAAAACTCCGTAGTAACTATTGTAATTTTAATCATTTTTATTTTCCTTAATTTCCTAATAATTAAAAGCTAAACTTATTGCCTAACGATACAGAGAGTGTTTTACGACCGTTGCAATGAGTACGATTTTTATAGCTTGAAGAACTCTCGAGTTCTACCCTCGTGTTAAATTTATGAAAATCTCCCAAATTCGACACAAAAGCTGCGATAACTCGAGAACCAATAAAGCTATCAACACCGCAATGGTCTCGTTCGATTCAGCGTCAAAAAATTAACTAGATACCAAATACATATTTTTCTGAAAAACCCTGGAAACTATGAATTTTCTCCCCCTCAAAACCCCCAAAAATACCCTAAAAATTAAGCTAGCAATGTGGTAGCAAATTTTGAGAGGGGTTAGAAATTTATTTTTTTCTTGGGCGATTACAATTGTTTATTATTGAATAATAAACCAAAATCACGCAGCCTTCACGATTACGTCACTAAATGTTCGGCTTCGGTCTGGAAACGAATGTCATTCCTCGGCAACCTTCGGGCTGAGTGACCACGTTTATATAAATAGAATTATCATCCTATTGAAAATCCTCGTATAGGCAAGGTCCTACACAGCAGGCAACCCCGACAAAATGCGTGACTTCCGATGAAGACAAAGGTGACGTCATCGGTGACGTAAGTCCGCCGAGGAAGCGACGATCGAACGCGAGAATCACTGACAAATATATTCATTACATTAGTTAACAACATAAACACCGGCGTGAAGTCATTCTAGAAACGAATCATCTTCGGAAAAACGACAACGTTCACGCGCGAGTTGCAGATTATAAAACGTGATGGTTATGACAGAAATAAACTTTGCAGGTTGCCTAGCCAAGGTGCAATAACACTAATAATCTAATCTAGTCAGAGCTTTTAAAATATAATAGTGATAATTTATAACCTAAAACATGTGACCTAATAATTAATAAACGTAATTTGTAACCTAAAAAATATGCGAGATTGATAGTCAAATACTCACATTAAAATATTATTATTTCTGAAGGTTTAATATTGGGGTAAAATTATTACATGGTTAAAATCCTGTAAATTGCGCGTTCTTGAAGAGACAGGCCCCAAGTCGAATTTATGATGACTAATTAGGCATTCAAGTTGAGCAGCTTCATACTCTTATTTTTCGAAGGTTGTCGAATTTCGTATCGTATTATTTCCCGATGACAGTGAAATAGAAAATTGAACCATGTTACGCGTCACTTCCATTATAGGACCAATAGATTAATAAGATCCTTAACGACCCGCATTACGTTGACGTAAATCTAATTTTTGGTTAATTATTAAATAATAAACCATTGTAATCGCTCACGAAAAAACGTCTAACCGCCTCAAAATTTGATGTTACATATTTCAAAGTATGTAGATTCCGAATATCAAATAAAAATATTTCTATCCGCCCAACATCCGCCGTGAACACTTTTCTGACGAAATGTCGTACCAAACTCTTGAAATGTTCACGAAAAATCAATCTTGGGCTGACAACAGCTCAATTCTTTGACCAAATCGCTACCTCTATTTTAAGGGTACTTTTTAGAGTTACTTAGTATCAATTTCCATAGATTTTTGGACAGTGATAGCTTTAATGGTTCTCGAGTTATCGCAGCTTTGGCGTAGAAGTTGCAGAATTATCAGAACTTCCTTCCTTTCTAAGGATAAAGGACAAAATCCGTAGCCACAATTGTAATCTTGATAATTTGTAATTTTGTCAATTTCCTAATTAAAATCAGAATTGGTCGTCTTACGGTATAGTTGAAGAGAGTGTTTGAAGATCATTCCAATGAGCATAAAACGATTTTTATAGCTCCAAAAACTCTCGAATTATAACCTCATGCCTTGAATTCTTGAAAATTTCACCAAAAATCTATTTCGGTCTGACAATGGCTCAATTCTTCAGCCAATTCACTACCTCGATTATAAGGGTATTTTTGGAGGGTTCTGAGGGGGAGAATTTTTTTTTTCAACGAGAAAAAGCTGTACTTGGTATTAATTTCTATAGATTTTTGGACGCTGAATCGAATGAGTCGCGGGGTCGATAGAATTATCGATTCTCGATTTATTACAGCCTTTGCGTTGAACTTGTGATATTTTCAAAAATTCGGAGAGAGTTCTCGAGAGTTCTTGGAGCTTTAAAAATCGTTCTCTACTCGTTGGAATGGTCATCAAACGTTGGTCTGGTCAATGGCCTCTTCAGCTGTACCGTTAGTCAAAAAATTCACCTTTTAGTTTGGAAATTGAGAAAAATAAAAAATTTTGAAATTACAATAGTTGCTACGGAGTTACCAATTTGTTTTTCGGTGGGAACGTTTACACGTGTTCGGAATAATTACTATCACAATTGGTTAGTCTTCTCAAATTATTGAAGCGAAGGAATAATAAACCACTATTTGCAGCTTTTTTAGTTAGAAAAGTCCACAAATGTTCGGAACAATTTCCATCACAAATGGATGGATAATTTTTGAAGAACGGAATAATAAACCACCGTACGTATTTGGAGCGTTTTCGAAACAGAAGTAGATTCACCTCACGTTTGACCATTTGAAATAATTAAGATTAGAAGTAACCCTTCTGCAAGGCGGTCGGTCAGTTTTTCTATTCCTAATGACTATTCGTTCTAAAACGTCGTGGCCGCATGAACGTTCCGTGTCGCTGCTTGTTCTCGTGCGGTCCTCGGGGTCGCCTGTTAAACGCAAAAACATTTTACGGTTCACGCATTTGAGTCACGAAGCGAGGACTCGGGTTATCGTCGTCATCGCGGGCTCGCGACGGCCGACGTGGGTCCTCTAATACCAGACGGCACGGACCCGAGTGACCTAGTGTTTCAATTTATTCAGGACTAGAACAGCAGATGTCAAGTTCATTTCTTTCAAAAGCAGTGAATTGAATGGTTATTTGTTGGTTTATTATAATAATAAACCATTGTAATCGCCCGAGAAAAAAATTTCTAACCCCCCTCAAAATTTGATGTTTTACGTTTCAAGGCATGTAGAATCCGAATATCCAATTAAAAAAATTCTGTCCGTACGCCGTAAGCAGTTTTCCGGCCAAACTATAATAGCTAAATTCTTGAAATTTTCACCAAAAATCAATGTCGGTCTTACGACGTCCCAATTCTTGAACCAACTTGCTAGCTCAATTTTAAGTGTATTTTGGGAGGTTTTAAGGGGGAGAAAATTCATATTTTCCAGGGTTTTTCAGAACAATGTGTATTTTTTGGTATCAAATTATATAGATTTTTTGACGCTGAATCGAATGAGACCATAGTGGGGTCGATAGCTTTATTGGGAATTATTAGACTCTAGATATTAATTATTAGACTCTAGGTTTAAAAAGCGGACGTGTGGGGGGATTCGTGACAATCCCAACCTTGTGGAGCTATTCAGGACCTATAATTAAAAAAAGTTTATATAGAAGATGTTTCTTGAAGAGGCCCAGAGCGACGAAAGCGCTAGAAGAAATAAAGCAACGCAATATGAGATAACGTCGCAATTAATGTCTCTACCTCAACCCAATGTCGAATCGATAGCTGTATTGGTTCTCGATTTATCGCAGCTTTTGTGTCGAATTTGGGAGATTTTCAGAAATTTGACATGAGGGTATAACTCGAGAGTTCTTCAAGCTATAAAAATCGTTCTATACTCATTGGAATGGTCGTCTAACACTCTCCAGCTGTAGGGTAAGGCAAAAAATTTAGCTTTTCATTAGGAAATTAAGACAAACAAAATTGATTAAAATTACAATAGTTGCTACGGAGTTTTACTTTATAGTTACCATCTGTTTTCCGGTGGGATGGTTCAGAAATGTTCGAAATAATTACTATCACAAATCATCCTCCCTAAATCCCTAAATCATTATTGGAGCGAAGGAATAATAAACCACTGTACAGTAATTTGCAGCGTTTTTTTTAAGGCGTTTATTTAGAACGTCTTCTCGGGTCAATATTGAAACAAGCAGCTTTTTTAAATTATTTAGAAAAAAAAATTTCCATCATATTACAACCCATTACAACAGTATATATGAAACATAGCAAGGAAATTATTCCCCTATATGGGCCAAGGCCCGTGTTAGGGAGAAGAGCTCTAGCTTATTATTGACAAATAAAATATAAGTTCACCACATTACAAAAAAAAAGTAAAAATATGAAGAAAAAAATTTTAAAAATGAATAAATAAAATAATTGGCACTAAAATTATTCAAAGAGTGTGATTAAATATAGACTATAACTCTAGAGTATTGTCTAGATATATGAAAGCGTGAATAATTATTCATAATTCGCTGCTGAGGTTGAGGGGAGAAAAGAACAGTGACTTGTTCTCCTGTTTTTTACTAGCCTGCCAAGCACTTTCGCCCCTTCGGGCATCATCAGGGCTTCGTAGCACCATTACAAGGTAATCCCACGGATAAAAAAAATAAAAATTAAAATTAAAAAAAAACACAAAAGAACAAGTCGCCGTGTTTTTCTCCCCCTCAACCTCAACAGCGAAGAATGATCGATTCGACAAAACAACAACGAGGATTATTCATAATGTAAACCGTTTGGATATTGTAAGCTGCGACAGATTTCGGTAGTTTCAGATCGTTAATTTTATTTCATCCCACTCGTTCGAAATACAGACTCGAGTAATTCCTTCGCGAATCAAACAATATCATTTGTAATTCGAAGACCGTTTGTTCAGCTCGTTAAATCGTTGGAAAGTCTTCTCAAAAAGTTCCTATTGCGAATTCAATCGGCAACACTGGTAAATTGGATCGTATCGGATATGAGGGCTTAACCGGTGATACGCATCCGATTTCTATACAAGTGAAAATCTCACGTTTTCGCCTCGGGCTCCGTGAAAACAAAGGCATATCGCAGCTCATTATTGCCGACTCGTTATGGTTCGAATAGTTCCGCCTTCATGGCGAGAAATTCCACCTAGTTCGACGATAATCACGTACGGATTACGCAACTAATCCTACGATCCGCGCTTTCAATTGATAATTGGATCGGAATTAATTTACCCGTAATTTCAGGGTTCGGAAATTTCTAGCGGAAACGACGATACAAAATTTTAATCCGTCGTTTCTTGGAATTTTAGAGAGACAACGGCGAAAAACTCTTAATCAAACGAATAGCAGGCGATCATTACCAACGCATTAGGGAAGGATAAGAGGAATTGGCGTCTCCATTAGTTTCGCAGTAGCATTCGAGCGCCCATTTTGGCGCGTCCGTCGTCTCGACCCGAAAACAGTACACGATTAGTATAAAAAAAGACATTTTGAGAGTCGGACAGCACGACATGAAACAAAAGACACTGATTGAGCAAGGAATCGCACTAGGGACTTCAAGGACGGAGCAATCAGCTTGTCACATGTCAAGTCCCATAGATGCCTCTTCGCAAATCACGAACAATTGAGCAATGAGTTCTCATCATTGACGAAAGAACTAACAAAGAGCCAAAAGATATATTGTTTCAAGTTCAACGCTTTTGAAGAAAACAACGTAAATTGCGACCGACACGAATTCGGAATGTGCAAGGTGAGATACGAATAAAGTCCAATTCTACGTTGAGTTACACTTCACAAATATCGAACATAACCTTTGATTAAAATGTTGAAAACACTGAAATCACTTGAAAACCATGAAATTATTGAAATCAAAGGTTATCGTCGATATTTATGAAGTGTCACTCAACGTAGAATAGGGCACCTTGCACCTTCAACCTCCACATTATAACATCAATTTCAATCTTGACTTTCAACCTCCATCATCATCATTCAACCTTGACCTTCAACCTCAACTTCAAAATTCATCCTCTATCTTCACCATCATCATACCCTCATCCTCTTGACCTTCAACCCCAACCGTCATCATCAATATTCACCCTCGACCTTCATCGTTGACATTTATCCTTCATCCTCTACCTTCAGCCTCAACATTAAACTTCAACCTTCATCCTCAACATTTAAACTTCCTCCTTACCTTCAGCCTCAACATTCAATTCAGCCTCAACCTCGGCATTTAACCTACATCCTCAACCTTCACTTAATCCTCAACCTCAACCTTCATCCTCAATATTCAGTCTTGACATAACCTCCATCCTCGACCTTCTCCTTCATCATACAACCTCGACCTTCAACCTCAAACTTCATCTTCAAAGTTTAACCTTCATCCTTGACCTTCAACCGCAACATTCATCCTCAACACTCGACCTCAACCTCGGCACTTAACATCCAACCTCAACCTTCAACCTTCAATTTCGTCATTCAACCTCGACCTCAATATTCAGCCTCGACATATAACCTTCATCCTTGACCTTGAACCTTCAACTTTGACATTTATCCTTCATTCTTGACCTTTAGCCATTCAGCCTCAACATTCAACTTCAACCTCCATCCTCGACTTTCACCTTCATCATACAACCTCGACCTACATTTTCAACGTTTAACCTTCGTCCTCAACATTTAACCTTCATGCTCGACTTTCACCTTCATCATTTAACCTAGACTTTCAACCTCAAACTTCATCTTCAAGCTTAACCTTCATCCTTGACCTTCAACCTCAACATTCTACCTTAACACTCAACCTCAACATTCTACCTTAACACTCAACCTCAACCTCGGCATTTAACATCCATCCTCAACCTTCACTTTCGTCATTCAACCTTGACCTCAATATTCAGCCTTGACATATAACATTCAACCTTCATCCTTGACCTTTAGCCTCTACATTCAACTTCAACCTTCATCCTCGACTTTCACCTTCATCATTCAACCTCAACCTTCATCTTCAACGTTTAACATTCATCCTTGACCCTCAGCCTCAACATTCAATTTTCATCCTCGACCTACAACCTTAACTTTCAACCACGACCTTCAACTTCGACATTTCACGATCATATTCCACCTTGACCGTCAACCTCAAAATTTTTTCTTAGACCTCACCTTCGACATCGACAATTAACCTTCAACATTGAACCTCGATACCTCGACATTCAACGTCAAAATTGAACCTCGACCTTGAACTCCAACCTCAACATTCATCCTTCATCTTCGACCTTCAACCTAAACTACAACTTTCATCCTCGACAATTAACATTCAACCTTCTTTACAATCCAGAGGGTGTGAATGAGAGAAAAACCAGGCGACTCATTCTCCGATTCTTTATTAGTTGGCCGAGCACTTTCGCCCGTTCGGGCATCCTTCTGAATATTTATAATTACTACGATTCAACAGTGTAGTGTATATTTTTGTATCAATATTCACAAAAACGACTTCGCCTAGTTAGTTTTTCACAGACAGTTCCTAGTTCGTGGAACATTTTGCGAATCACCATTCGCAGATTCGACGAGTTAATTGCGTCATCAGGTAACGGATCGATCGTCTCATCCGAAGGAGATTAGTTTTACTCGGAGTTGCAAAGCAGTTCGTGACGACCTCTCTGTTGAAGGCGGTCGCCGATGCAAACGCCGGGAACACCAAATCATCGGAGGCGGATAAAACGCAGAGCACGTTTTCGATGCTGTAAATTCGATAGGAGGAGCCCAGAGATGAGCTTGTGGTCCACTCGGCCTTGGCAAGGCCATTCGCGAAAAGTGAGGAACGATTTTTTTCCCTACTATCAAATTAAACGCAAATCGTGTATAAAATATACTTAATCCGAAGGATTTATCATCAGCAACGCGTGAAATTAACGATAAACTCTACGTCACGGAATGACGAGCCGTAAGCGGTCGGGAGCGTGTCAAGGGCGCTAAACTTAGTTAATATTCTCCACAGATGACTTTTTTTTAGTGCGTCAGGCTGGAAAAAATCCTTTATTACGAACGTTGTCTATGAAACTAGCAAAGGCAGGAATTTTCAGCATGGTTGCCCAGTCTATTAGGCCAAGAGGACACGACCGAAGCCTTGGGAATAATTATTACTTATAACACGTATTTTTTAAGAGTGAAATTCTCGCCTTGAAGACTATTTTTCTCCCGACTGCAGTTCTAGAGAGATTCCTATTACCAATCAATGTATCAATCTTCATCTCGAGCGATCCTGAGATTCTCATCTCGAGACTTCCTTAACGAGAAAATCATCTCCGCGGTTCTGAAATTGACAAAATCGAAATAGAAAAAGAGGTCAGACACGACGAAATCATCTGAGAAAACTAACTGTTGCTCATCTTGCTACCGTTCGTTATAACCTTTGTAACGAAGAGCGATTGTGCATTCATAATTGAATCAAGGATCGAGGAACAAATAGAACGTTGAGCAATTTTGACGGCCATGCTAATGAAAGTGTGTCATTGTAACTATTCTTCTGTAACGGTGATCACGTTTCAATAGTCGTTTCCCGGATGATCGGCCAAAAGGCTAATGAAGTTGATACCAGGCTTTGTTATTAGCGACAATCAACCGGTTAGTAATAACCCAATTAAATTGGTTTGAAGAGAATTTTTTTTCTACAAATAGAATAAAGGACATTTCTAACTACAGTAACCCATCCCTGTGAGTCTTTTCAATAAAATCTCTGGGAACAACTCTTAGAGCTCCATAAAAAAAAAAACTTGAAACGCACATTATGAGAAAATTTTCAAAATCTCGACTATGTCACAAAAAACTGCGATTGCTAGAGAATTATTAAAGCTGTCGACTCCGGTATGGAATTTGTACTTCCTTCAAACTCACCAGAAATATCCCAAAAATTGAGATTGCGATTTGATTAAAAAATCGAGACTAAAAATGACACCAAAAATGATTTTTAGCGGAAATTTTAAAAATTTCGAAGATATATGTTTTCGTCATGGAGAGGAAACTATAACAAATAAATATTTGAAATTAAAATTTTCACCAAAAATTATTTGGTGAAATGTTTGGTTAAATTATCACTAAAAATTATTCTGGGTCCGACAAAGGCTCAATTCACAATCACACTCAAGCTGCACCGTTAGGCAAAAAATTAAGCTTTTAATTTGGAAATTAAGAAAAATAAAAATACTTAAAATTACAATAGCTGCTACCGAGTTTTCCGTTATATTTACCTATCTTTTGATTGATTGAAACGTTCAAAAATGTTTAGATAAGTTTCTTATCGAAAATAGATGGTCTTCTTAAATCATTATTGAAGGGAAGGAATAATAAACCATTGTACAATCATTTGCAGCGTTTTTATAGATTTTTGTCCATGAATCGAATGGGACAACGGAGAGTTTTTGGCGCATTTTTGGGTTTTTTGAACACATAAACGTAGGAGTTGAAGTTACCTTGCTAAATCATACCTTTCTTACGCCTAGTCGATGGCGTATTGTGTGGACCATTAGGACAAGGTTTTTACAAAGCAACCGAAACTCCGACGTTTAGGTTTCTATAAAATTCAAAATGCACTAAAACTCACCAATAATGGTGCCAACCGTTTCAATGGTTTTCGAGTTACCGCTGCTTTTTTGTGGAATTCAAGAGCTAGAGAGAAATTGGTCAGTATGGTATAACTGAGACTCTCAACACGTTGAGAGTTTCTAGAGCTATTTTTTTTTCTGAGGGTTCTGTGGGGGCAGGTTCCCCTTGCGTCACTGCGACCTCCAAACGAATCGACTGTGACTTCATATCTAGAGCTATAAAAAGCGTCGTTTACTCGTTGGAATGCTAGTCATCACTCTCAAGCTGTATCATTAGGCGAACACTTCAACTTTCAATTATGAAAAATAAAACTATAAAAAATAGAACTATGAAAAAATGAAATAACTATGAAAAATAAAATTAATTAAAATGATCATAGTTGCTAAGGACGTAACATTGATTAATAAACACAAAAAAAACTGATTTCGCGTTAATTAATTTTGAAAAAAACTCATTTCGCGTTGATTAATTTAAAAAAAAACTAATTTCGCATCGATTAATAATAAAATAACTCCGCGTTGATTAATTTAAAAAAAAACGCGTTGGTTAATTAAACAAAAAAAACTAATTTCGCGTCGATTAATAAAAAACTAATTTCGCATTCGATTGATACTTTTTCATACGCTTAATTGAGTACTTTGTTGGCAGCGGTAAGCTGTAAATCGCTGCACCTGGTGCACCTGTCAGGAACACGGAATGCATCCGCGTCATATTTTCGAACGAGTCGCAGCTGCGTTATGCGTCGCTTGGATCGCCGTGGCACGTTTAAGGCGACGTTTATCCTCGTTGATCGGGGACTACGAACACCTGACGAGAGCTCTCGCGGTCACGTGCGGCGGCGTCCGGAGATCTCCGTACTAGGATTTCCTCAAGTGCGACGGCAGCTCCGACGTTTCGCCGGTGTTAGCGTCAACCCTCGTAATCCGCGAGGACGGTACCGATTCGCGTTCGACGCACGTACGAGGAGAAGAGAGAGAAAGAGAGTGAGTGGGAGGGAGTGAGAGAGAGAAGAGAGGCCCGTAAATAGATGACATAACTTCGCCCGACTTGCCCTGAACACATTGTATTTCCGTTCGTCTCCAACCTTTGACAAAAGCCGAGGGAAAACGTGCGGGAAAAATTCATTTACTTTAGCCTCCTTTGTCAACGACGAGTCGCACGAATCTTCGCCGCTTTCTACGACAATTTCACGATTTTCCTCACGTAGCTTGGAGTCTTATTTCACCCCTGCCATCCGAAGAATTCACCTGATATTAGTGCGACCGTATATTCGCTGTAACAAGTTTCGTTTAATTTCGTCCGGAGAAAAACTCGGGAAATTCGCGTTTCACGTACTCCTTAATTTGGCGACTTGACGTATTTACGACCTTGAGGGAGATTTTCAAACGAATAATGTCCGCATAAACAAGAACAAAAATAAAATCCATTAATGTGACAGCGACAGAGGTTTACGGCTTAGATCGTGAATGAAATAAAAATACGAACAATTTTGGTTCGTTATTCAATAAAAAAAACCATTGTAATCGCTCAAGAAAAAAAACTTTCTAACCCTTCAAAATTTTATTTTTTACTTTTCAAGGCATGAAGAATCCGAATATTGAATAAAAAAAATTCTGTCCATCCACCGTCAACACTTTTCTACCAAACTATCAAATTCATGACATTTTCACCAAAAATTTTATCTAATAAAAATAATAAATAAAATATATAATAAATAAAAAGGTAATAAAAAAAATAAATAAAAAATAAATAATAAATCTAAAAGAAACCTTTGTAATACCTTACGGTTATACAATAAATAAGAAAGATACCTATATAAATAAATGAAAATTAATAATAAAAATTTAAAAAAAAATATAAATCTAAAAAAATCTTTGTAATACCTTACGGTTATACAATAAATATGAAAAATATATAAATAAATGAAAATGAATAATAAGAAATATATAAAAAAAGTAATAAATCTAAAAAAACCTTTGTAATACTTTACGGTTATACAATAAATAATATATAATAAATAATAAGTAATAAATATAAATAATAAATCTAAAAAACACCTTTGTAATGCCTTACGGTTGTACAATAAATAAGAAAAATATATAAATAAATAATAAAAAATATTTAAAAAAATTAATAAATCTAAAAAACCTTTGTAATGCCTTACGGTTATACAATAAACAATATTTCATTTCATTTCTAAAAAAATCAATAAAAACTAATAAATTATGGCCTGATATTGGTTCAATTCTTTAACCGAATCGCTACCTCAATTTTAAGGGTATTTTTGGGGGGTTTAGAGGGAGAGAAAATTCGTATTTTCCAACGTTTTCCAGAAAAAGGTTCAATTTGGGATCAATTTTTTTCATATTTATTTTTGGACGTTGATTGAATGAGACCATTGCGGGGTCGATAGCTTTATTAGTTCTCGAGCTATCGCTGCTTTTGTGTAAAATTTGGGTGCGTTTCACAAATTTGGTATGAGGGTGTAACTCGAGAGTTCTTAGAGCTATAAAAATCGTTCAATACTTGTCGAACACTATCTTCAAGTATACCGTAAGGCGAAAAATTTAGCTTTAAATTTGAAAATTATGAAAAATAAAAATTAATTAAAATTACAATAGCTGCTACAGAGTTTTCTCTTTAGTTACCAATAATTTCCATCACAAATGGATAGTCTACTGGAATCATTATTGAAGCGAAGGAATAATAAAGCACAGTACAATCATTTGCAGCGTTTTTGATCGAAGATACGGTGTGAGAAAAATCAAGCGTCGTCTGCTTGCCGTAACGAACATTTTAAAACCTCAAACGTTTAAAAATATTGACTCGTACAGCCTGTAAAAATTGGAATAGAAAAATTTTTGAATGCTTATACATCGGAAGTACTATGTGTCACCCAGAATCCGGAAACGGCCAATTTTGCAAAATCCCTTAGGACAACATTTTCTGAAAATGTCATCGAGTTTAATCCATTTTTCACGAAGATATGACAATTTATGTCATTTTCTGAGCACAGACAGACAGCAACTTGTTCAGAAAGTGTTTCTGAGTATAGTCATATTAAAATTTCCTCCAAACTCACTTCCGTTCCGAATTCGATTTTCGGAAGATCACAATACTTCCATTTACTACGTAAACATGGGAGTAAAAACTTCAGTGGCTGACCGGTAGCTGCGCTAATAAACGTCGACCGGCCACGGACGAATCCCGGTTGAAGATGCAACATCTTTCGTCAGAACGGAATCTTTTCGAAATGCCGAAATCGAGATCGACGCCGGTTCCACGTAGAATATTAAATCGCAAAGTAGACCAGCGTACTTACTTTTCGCCGGTCCGAACAGATTGTGTGGAGGGATACGGCTATGAAATGAGCCAGTGTCCTCATTGCGGTTGGACGATTGTGTCCCTACTATCCTCTTCCGTTACACGGAATTAGCGCGAGAAGGTCTGAGACCTGGAGATATAGAGAAGAAAAAAAAATAGGGGAAAAAAATGCTTGACTATTTTTCGCTCGTCGGATCCAGAGATTTCATTTAGTCTACACGCTAAACGTTTACGACAATGGAATTGCTCTTGTGTCATCCTCGTCTATTGTTCGTAAGGCTGATTGTTTTGATGGCTAAGTTACAAAGAGGTCGAAATACTGTAGCAGAAATGATTCAGGTTAAGTAGTTGTCCGGTGTCTTGACAATGAACAGTTGTAATAGCAATAGTATGAGAGAGATTTATTGACACGAAAGAAAATAAAGAAAAAATATTATCAATTACAATATGAACTCAAAATATGACAAAGAAAATAACATTGCACAATTATGCAATTGACAATGAACAGTTGTAATAGCAATAGTATGAGAGAGATTTATTGACACGAAAGAAAATAAAGAAAAAATATTATCAATATGAACTCAAAATATGACAAGGAAAATAACATTGCACAATTATGCCACAGCAGGTAGTTGATTACACAACAGAACCGTCTTGTTTTTGTAGGTTGAGGGGGAGAAAAACGAGGCGACCTCTTCTCCATTCTTTTTTATTATCCAGCCGAGTACTTTCGCCCGTTCGGGCTTCTTCAGGGCATTATAGGACCAAGGGTACCTATGGCCCTATATTTTATTTTCCGGCCCCTATTTTATGAAAATCGGAAGTAGACGATACAAACTAGTCACAAATATATATATCTATTTTTCTATTTTAATAATATTATTTTTAACCACAAATTATCCTAAATATACTAGACTAAAATATGTACTTACCTGTTAAATTATTAAATTATAATCATGTTAAACATATAACTTAAAATACATTAAACTAAATTCTATTATACGCTTACCTGTTAAAATTAAATTATAAACCTGCATAAAAAAAAAAAAAAAAAAAAAAAAAAAAAAAAAAAAAAAAAAAAAAAAAAAAAAAAAAAGGCTATAGGTACCTTTGGTCCTATAATGCCCTGAAGAAGCCCGAACGGGCGAAAGTACTCGGCTGGATATTAAAAAAGAATGGAGAAGAGGTCGCCTCAATTTTCTCCCCCTCAACCTACAAAAAGAAGTAATGCGACCACCTGGAGAAGAAAAAGAACCGTCTTGATTTAATATGCTGCGATTGTGAATATGATTTATTTAATTATCAAGAGGCATTGTTTTCCATATATTATCACTGTTATTTGTAGATTTATTTATGTTACCTATTCGAAAGCTTATTTGCATTGGCCTATGGCAATTTTATCAATATTTATATGTGTACTGAGGTAAGCTTGTAGAGTGAGACGTTCAAGGAATATATATTTCATATATGAATTTGTACAATTTATGTATTCTGTATGTATGAAACGTATTCTGTACAATTCTGTGAAGAATAATGAAGCTTAGATTAGTGTTAATTGGTCACTATAAAGCACTGTTCGAGATCTGTAAAATATATAATTAAACTTTCTTAGCTTGATCGTCTGCATGATCAATTTTAATTTTCCATCAATTATCACGCCCAAATATTTTTGATATGGCACTTTTTCGATTTGTCCCTAATTGAATACATAATATGAGTTCAAAAAATATCATGTATCATAGTTATTTTTGACATGTCCTATGCATTTCGTTTCGCTAACATTCAAGGTCAACCAGCTGCTATATAAAGACCATGGAGTAGATAAATCCAATATTCAGGAGCCACGGTCGAAATAGCCTATTCATAGACATCATTTTCGAAAACTTGTACGCCCTAATGCAATTTCCATGACGATTTACATCACGATGAAGTCTAAAATTTAGATTAATTATGGAAATGCGGCATTTAGCAAAAATACAGATCGTGGTCAACGGATGAAGACTGCTATTTAATTAGGGAAAGAAATCCTGAGAAGGCTCGCAATCGAAAAATCGAATTCGGAACGGAGGTGAATTCGGATCAGATTTTCATAGTACTATAGGTACTCCGGAACTGTTCTGAATAAGAGTCCGTGTCAATATGTAAAAAGAAAAAATTAAAGTACAAAATTGGCTATAATTTGAATTATTATTTATATTCATATATAAATATTTGTATTTATTATTATGAATAGATCCAGTATTCGAGTCCCGTGCTATATATAAATATTAAAATAAATATTTAATTTTTAATGCATTTATATATTATATCTATACTTAATATATTTATAAATATTTATAGTGAATATTTATATATTATAAAAAATATATTAATTAATATTTATATTTATATAAAAACTAGGGGCTGAGCGCCCCTGGCGGCTGCCGCCGCCCAACCCCCTCAGAGGGGGGCTTCGCCCCCCTCAGCTATCGCGCACGGTCGGCCCGTCGGAGGGGCTGCGCCCCTCCTCTCGGGCCTTACATATAGCTTTGCGGGGGCAGTGTCCTTTTCACTCCTATATATAGTAGTACTATATATAGTATAGTATATAGTATAGTATATAAATATAGTATATGGTATAGTGTATAGTATATAGTATATGGTATATAGGTAGTATAGGTATGGGTAAAGGTATAAGTATAGGTATGGGTTTAGTAGTTAATCATTTGTGTATGGAGAGTGGGAATCGATAGGTATTTTTGTAGTAGGTAGTACTCAGTAGTTGCTATAATTTGGTATGTTGGGGGTGGGGAATGTATCGTACTTTGTATCATAAAGTATTGGGTTTTTCAACTGGAGCAACGTAGGAGCAAAATTAAACATAGCAACTGTAAGTTTTCCAAGATTTGTAACTTGCACAGTGGATAACTCAGACAAAAAGTCGTCAATTCAGATGCTTGAATATACCAAAAGATAGGTAATTCAACTGTCCACATTTTCCCAATGTAATGTACCTATCAATTTTTCAACCATTTTTGAGTTATTCAACAATATTAGTAGACTATACACGAAAAAATGACATTTTTCAACTTTAAACGTTATTTTCATCTATTTAGTGCGAAAGAAACGAAGAATGAACCATATATTATTGATATACACATCATCAACTATCATTATGCTGAATTTCAGCGAAATCTATTTCAAAAAATTTTTCGCAAAAAATCCAAGGGGTACCCCTGCGATTTTTTTCAACCGAACAGTTATCGAATTTTTACTCCTCTCTCAATACAGATAAAAATCTGAAATTTTTAGGAAAGTTGTGTCTTACCATGATGTATTTTTGTGATTTTTTTTATTTCTCGGAAAAATCTGCAAGTGGTCCAAAAAAATCGGTTTTTGAAAGCTCAAAAATTGGACTTTAACTGCGATTTTCGGGGTCAAAATTAATGCAAATCAATTGTTTTATTATGCAGAAGTCTTCATTTGAACGCCTTACACACGTACATAGCAAAAAATTTGGAGAAAAAATTTTAAACAGAGCCAGAGAAATTATTTTCCGTAAATCGACTTTTTCGCCGGCCGAATTTTCGAGCTCCGCTGGCATCGGTAATAGTGAAAAATTAAATTTTCGTTTTAAAGCGATTTTGAGAGCTATTCTTATAGGAAATTTAACGCTGAATCCGAATATGATGTCAAAACGGCGGAAATTAGTCGGCAACTATCAGTTTTTCCAGGTTTAATACACGCCATTCCTACGTTTTTCAACTTTGAAATTCCGTAGAAAATACTTACAGTACTGTTCAAATTCGATTAATTAATGGTTCCTACAGGAAATTAGGCGTAGAATTCGAATTTAAAGTGAAAAAAATCAAAATCGAACGATTAATAATATTTTTCGAATTTTTTTCGTTTTTCATACTTTTGAAGTTTCAACTTTGGGATTTTTTTTCATCACGTTCCCGAAACGGGACAGATTAGGTGCTGTGGAAGAAAATGTAGGAAATTTAACGTAGAATCCAGTAAAAATACGAAAATGGCTAGCGTATATGATAGCTTTCGAGGAATATTCCACTTTATGTCAAAAAACGTGTTTTGACTTTTCTTCAAACGGTAATAGCTCCGCGGGGACATAACATAAAAATATAATTAAATACACCAAATTGTAGGATTTTGATAGCACTTTCTCGCCTCTGAGTAATATACCTATGTAAAAGTAACCGGTTCAAAAGTTATTTGCGAAAAACATGCGAAAAAACGCAAAAAACCGGGTTATAAAATTTCAAAGTGCAATAAAATTTGAACAGAGGCCTAATTAAAAAAAAGAAGATTTTTTCACCCGATCAGTTTGTCTCAATTGAACGGCACTATGACCAAAATTTGATTACCTATTCCCAGTTTCTCAATCAATTGTATACCCAAGATTTTTTGACCTTGGCTTCGGGCCGCTCTAGCTCCGACTAAAATCAACCTACGAACAAATTCCTGTACTTTTTCGTTTAAAGAATTTATCCATGAACAAAATGCGCTCATAAAATCTTTTCGCGTTGTGGGAATTTTTCGAGAAAATCGCGATCAACTGCGGAAAAACGTGGTTTCGAAAAACGTCAAATTTTTACATAATCTTAGCTCACGAGAAAACCAAGTCGAAAATCGAAAAAATGAAAAAAACGGGGTCAGGAATTTCGATTTAATTGACGAATATGTTGTCAAAAAATTTTTATCGTTTCACAATTTTGCTCCATCCGTGAGAGTTTTTTCAAAACGTAAAAACAAAGTTTCGACTTTGGATCGCTATAGCTCCGCGGGGGTTGAACCAAAATTAACAATTGCAATTACAAAAATGTAGGAAATTTATCTGGCTACAACTTTCCAATTCACTTAGTATATAAGAAATCCATTACTTTAGGAGCTACGGCGGCCGAAACACAAAATTCCGCGATCGCGATTTTTCGCCCAAAACACGTTTTTCGACACATTTCGATTTTTTTCAAAAAAACGAAGCAAAAAATCGAAATTCTAAGATTTTTTCAGCCGATGGCCTTAAATTTTAAGCATCACCTATTTTTTTCGTCCAAATCCCTCCAGCCATCTCTTCAATCAATCGTATACCTCTCCTCCTCGTTTTGCAGTTTTATATATATAGACTAGGGGCTGAGCGCCCCTGGCGGCTGCCGCCGCCCAACCCCCTCAGAGGGGGGCTTCGCCCCCCTCAGCTATCGCGCGCGGTCGGCCCGTCGGAGGGGCTGCGCCCCTCCTCTCGGGCCTTACATATAGCTTTGCGGGGGCAGTGTCCTTTTCACTCCTATATATAGTAGTACTTTATAGTATAGTATATAGTATAGTATATAGTATTATATATAGTATAGTATATAGAGTATAGTATATAGTATATGGTAAATAGGTATAGGTATGGGTATAGATATAGGTATGGGTTTAGTAGTTAATCATTTGTGTATGGAGAGTGGGAATCTATAGGTATTTTTATAGTAGGTAGTACTCAGTAGTTGCTATAATTTGGTATGTTGGTGGTGGGGATTGTATCGTACTTAGTATCATAAAGTATTGGGTTTTTCAACTGGAGCAAAGTAGGAGCAAAATTAGACATAACAACTGTAAGTTTTCCTAGATTTGTAACTTGCACAGTGGATAACTCAAACAAAAAGTAGTCAATTTAGATGTTTGAATAAACCAATAGATAGGTAATTTAACTGTCCACATTTTCCCAATGTAATGTACCTATCCATTTTTCAACCGTTTTTGCGTTATTCAACAATAATATTGGACTATACACGAAAAAATCACATTTTTCAACTTTAAACGTTATTTTCATCTATTTAGTGCGAAAGAAACAAAGAATGAACCATATATTATTGATATACACATCATCAACTATCATTATGCTGAATTTGAGCGAAATCTATTTCAAAAAAATTTTCGCGAAAAATCCAAGGGGTACCCCTGCGATTTTTTTCAACCGAACAGTTAACGAATTTTTACTCGTCTCTCAATACAGATAAAAATCTGAAATTTTTAGGAAAGTTGTGTCTTGCCATGATGTATTTTTGTGATTTTTTTTATTTC
Organism: Tupiocoris notatus; assembly: GCA_037159825.1. Lineage (NCBI taxonomy): Eukaryota > Metazoa > Arthropoda > Insecta > Hemiptera > Miridae > Tupiocoris > Tupiocoris notatus. The sequence continues at coordinate 604,996 of JASJUZ010000009.1, read as the reverse complement.
TCGGAAAAATCTGCAAGTGGTCCAAAAAAATCGGTTTTTGAAAGCTCAAAAATTGACCTTTAATCGTGCTTTTCGGGGTCAAAATAAATGCGAATCAACTGTTTTATTATGCGAGAGTCTTCATTTGAACGCCTTACACACGTACATAGCAAAAAATTTGGTGAAAAAAAGTTAAACAGAGCCAGAGAAATTATTTTCCGTAAATCGACTTTTTCGCCGGCCGAAATTCCGAGCTCCGCTGGCAGCGGTAATAGTGAAAAATTAAATTTTCGTTTTAAAGCGATTTTGAAAGCTATTCTTATAGGAAATTTAACGCTGAATCCGAATATGACGTCAAAACGGCGGAAATTAGTCGGCAACTATCAGATTTTCCAGGTTTAATACACGCCACTCTTACGTTTTTCAACTTTGAAATTCTGTAGGAAATACTTACAGTACTGTTCAAATTTAATTAACTAATGACTCCTACAGGAAATTAGACGTAGAATTCGAATTCAAAGTAGAAAAAATCAAATTCGAACGATTAATAATATTTCTCGAATTTTTTTCGTTTTTCATACTTTTGAAATTTCAACTTTGGGATTTTTTTTCATCACGTTCCCGAAACGGGACAGATTAGGTGCTGTGGAAGAAAATGTAGGAAATTTAACGTAGAATCCATTAAAAATACGAAAATGGCTAGCGTATATGATAGCTTTCGAGGAATATTCCACTTTATGTCAAAAAACGTGTTTTGACTTTTCTTCAAACGTTAATAGCTCCGCGGGGACATAACATAAAAATATAATTAAATATACCAAATTGTAGGATTTTGATAGCTCTTTCTCGCCTCTGAGTAATATACCTATGTAAAAGTAGTCGGTTCAAAAGTTATATGCGAAAAACATGCAAAAAAACGCAAAAAATCGTGTCATAAAACTTTAAAGTGCAATAAAATTTGAACAGAGGCCTAATTAAAAAAAAGAAGATTTTTTCACACGATCAGTTTGTCTCAATTGAACGGCACTATGACCAAAATTTGATTACCTATTCCCAGTTTCTCAATCAATTGGATACCCAAGATTTTTTTACGTCCCCTTCGGGCCGCTCTAGCTCCGGCAAAAATCGATCAACGAACGAATTCCTGTACTTTTTCGTTTAAAGAATTTATCCATGAACAAAATGCGCTCATAAAATCTCATCGCGTTGTGAGAATTTTTCGAGAAAAACGCGAAAAACTGCGAAAAAACGTGGTTTCGTAAAAGCTCAAATCTTGACATTTTCCTCCCTCTCGAAAAATCAAGGTCCTAAATCAAAATTTCAAAGGTTTTTCACCGTATCATTTTCAAAATGCTAAACGAATATAGTGCCAAATTAATTTTATCTCTTCACAATTTTTTTTAAATGCATGACGATTTTTCAAAAAGAAAATTTGAAATTCCGACTTTGGATCGCTATAGCTCCGCGGGGGTTGAACCAAACTTAACAATCGCAATTACAAAAATGTTCGAAATTTATCCGACTACAACTTTGCAATTCCCTTAGTATATGTAAAAGTTAATAGTTTGACCGCTACGTCGCCCGAAAGCCCGAATTCCTGAAAAGCGACTTTTCCCAAAAACGACGTTTTTCGATACATTTCGAATTTTTAAAAATTTTCAGAGGCGAAATAAAAAATTCTAAGATTTTTTCAGCCGATGGCCTTAAATTTTAAGCAACCCCTATTTTTTTCATCGAAATCCCTCCGGCCAGTTCTTCAATCAATCGTATACCTCTCCTCATCCTCGTTGTGTAGTTTTATATATATAGATAGAATAGATAGATAGATAGACTAGGGGCTGAGCGCCCCTGGCGGCTGCCGCCGCCCAACCCCCTCAGAGGGGGGCTTCGCCCCCCTCAGCTATCGCGCACGGTCGGCCCGTCGGAGGGGCTGCGCCCCTCCTCTCTGGCCTTACATATTATTACTCGGGGTGTTGTCCTTATCACTCCTATATATAGTACTATATACTATATAGTATATAGTATAGTATATAGCATATATGATATATAGTATAGTATATAGTATATGGTATATATGTATAGGTAGGTAGGTATAGGTATATAGGTATGGGTATGGGTAGGTAGTAGTAGTTTATTATTTGTGTATGGAGAGTGGGAATCTATAGGTATTATTATTAGTAGGTAGTACTTGGTAGTAGTTGCTATAATTTGGTATGTTGGTGGTGGGGATTGTATCGTACTTAGTATCATAAAGTATTGGGTTTTTCAACTGGAGCAAAGTAGGAGCAAAATTAGACATAACAACTGTAAGTTTTCCAAGATTTGTAACTTGCACAGTGGATAACTCAGACAAAAAGTCGTCAATTCAAATGTTTGAATATATCAAAAGATAGGTAATTTAATTGCCCACATTTTTCTAATGTAATGTACCTATCCATTTTTCAACCATTTTTGCGTTATTCAACAATATCAGTAGACTATACTCGGAAAAATGACATTTTTCAACTTTAAACGTTCTTTTCATCTATTCAGTGCGAAAGAAACGACGAATGCACCATATATTATTGATATACACATCATCAACTATCATTATGCTGAATTTGAGCGAAATCTATTTCAAAAAATTTTTCGCGAAAAATCCAAGGGGTACCCCTGCGATTTTTTTCAACCGAACAGTTAACGAATTTTTACTCCCCTCTCAATACAGATAAAAATCTGAAATTTTCAGGAAAGTTGTGCCTTACCAAGATGTATTTTTGGTATTTTTTTTATTTCTCGGAAAAATCTGCAAGTGGTCCAAAAAAATCGGTTTTTGAAAGCACAAAAATTGGACTTTAACCGTGATTTTCGGGGTCAAAATAAATGCGAATAAATTGTTTTATTATGCAGGAGTCTTCATTTGAACGCCTTACACACGTACATGGCAAAAAATTTGGTGAAAAAAATTTAAACAGAGCCAGAGAAATTATTTTCCGTAAATCGACTTTTTCGCCGGCCGAATTTCCGAGCTCCGCTGGCATCGGTAATAGTGAAAAATTAAATTTTCGTTTTAAAGCGATTTTGAGAGCTATTCTTATAGGAAATTTAACGCTGAATCCGAATATGACGTCAAAACGGCGGAAATTTCACGACAACTATCAGTTTTTCCGGGTTTAATACTACGCCACTCCTACGTTTTTCAACTTTGAAAATCCGTTACAAATACTTACAGTACTGTTCAAATTTGATTAATTAATGGTTCCTACAGGAAATTAGACGTAGAATTCGAATTCAAAGTGAAAACAATCAACTTCGATCGATTAATAATATTTCTCGATTTTTTTCCGTTTTTCATACTTTTGAAGTTTCAACTTTGGGATTTTTTTTCATCACGTTCCCGAAACGGGACAGATTAGGTGCTGTGGAAGGAAATGTAGGAAATTTAACGTAGAATCCAGTAAAAATACGAAAATGGCTAGCGTATATGATAGCTTTCGAGGAATATTCCACTTTATGTCAAAAAACGTGTTTTGACTTTTCTTCAAACGTTAATAGCTCCGCGGGGACATAACATAAAAATATAATTAAATATACCAAATTGTAGGATTTTGATAGCACTTTCTCGGCTCTGAGTATTTTACCTATGTAAAAGTAACCGGTTCAAAAGTTATTTGCGAAAAACATGCGAAAAAACGCGAAAAACCGGGTTATAAAATTTCAAAGTGCAATAAAATTTGAACAGAGGCCTAATTAAAAAAAAGAAGATTTTTTCACACGATCAGTTTGTCTCAATTGAACGGCACTATGACCAAAATTTGATTACCTATTCCCAGTTTCTCAATCAATTGGATAACCAAGATTTTTTGACCTTGGCTTCGGGCCGCTCTAGCTCCGGCTAAAATCAACCTACGAACGAATTCTTGTACTTTTTCGTTTAAAGAATTTAACCATGAACAAAATGCGCTCATAAAATCTTTTCGCGTTGTGAGAATTTTTCGAGAAAATCGCGATCAACTGCGGAAAAACGTGGTTTCGAAAAAGCTCAAATTTTGACATTTTCCTCCCTCACGAAAAATCAAGGTCGAAAATCAAAAAAGTACGATTTAACGTACTTTTTATTTTCGATTTAATTGACGAATATAGTGTCAAAAATTTTTTATCGGTTCACAATTTTGCTCCACCCGTTGGAGTTTTTTTTGAGACTCGGCACCTATGTTTCGACTTTGAATCGCTGTAGCTCCGCGGAGGTGAGTCTAATCCGATCGATCCAAATGACGAAAATGTTTAGAATTTCCCGCACAACAGATCTGTAATGCACATGGTATGTACGAAAATCGATATTTAAGCCGCTACAGCGCCCGATAGAAAAAATTCCGCGATTTCAAATTTTCACCAAAACGACGTTTTTCGATACATTTCGAATTTTTTCAAAAAAACTAAGCAAAAAATCGAAATTCGGCGATTTTTTCAGCCGATGGCCTTAAATTCTAAGCAACCCCTATTTTTTTCATCCAAATCCCTCCGGCCAGTTCCTCAATCAATCGTATACCTCTCCTCATCCTCGTTGTGTAGTTTTATATATATAGACTAGGGGCTGAGCGCCCCTGGCGGCTGCCGCCGCCCAACCCCCTCAGAGGGGGGCTTCGCCCCCCTCAGCTATCGCGCACGGTCGGCCCGTCGGAGGGGCTGCGCCCCTCCTCTCGGGCCTTACATATAGCTTCGCGGGGGTAGTGTCCTTTTCACTCCTATATATAGTAGTATACTATATATAGTATAGTATATAGTATAGTATATAGATATAGTATATAGTATAGTATATAGAATATAGTATATAGTGTAGTATATAGTATAGGTATAGGTAAAGGTATAAGTATAGGTATGGGTTTAGTAGTTAATCATTTGTGTATGGAGAGTGGGAATCGATAGGAATTATTATTAGTAGGTAGTACTTAGTAGTAGTTGCTATAATTTGGTATGTAGGTGGTGGAGTTCGAACGTACTTTGTATCATAAAATATTGGATTTTTCAACTGGAGCAA